>PVHT020000108.1:261475-313755 GCA_004024745.2 Catagonus wagneri
TGGCTCGGATCCTGCGTTGCTGTGGCTGCGGCGCAGGCCAGTGGCCACAGCTCCGATTAGACCCCTAGCCTGGGAACCTCCACATGCCGCAGGTGCGGCCATAAAATGACAAAAGGCAAAAAAAAAAAAAAAAAAAAAAACAATTAATTCTGTTGCTGTTGTTTTGACCACACCCACAGCATGTGGAAGTCCTGGGGCCAAGGATTGAACCTGAGCCCCAGCAGTGACAACACCAGATCCTTAACCTGATGAGCCACCTGGGACCTCCTACTCAATTAACGTTGACAATGCAAAACTGATAATAAGATCAGATTTGCAAGCGATTAAACATAAAATTAGCAGTGAAAGGATATGAGACAGTGTGGGAAGGTAAGTCTACATAAGAATCTAACAGTAGAGGAGTTCCCGTCGTGGCGCAGCAGTTAATGAATCTGACTAGGAACCATGAGGTTGCAGTTCAGTGAGTTAACAATCCAGTGTTGCCCTGAGCTGTGGTGTAGGTCGCAGACATGGCTTGGATCTGGTGTTGCTGTGGTTGCGGTGAAGATTGGCGGCTACAGCTCCGATTCGACCCCTAGCCTAGGAACCTCCATATGCTGTGGATGAAAACAACAAAAAAACAAAACAAAACAAAAAAAAAATTCTAACAGTAGAAAGGGAGCCAAAGAAGGCACTCGGGAGCTAGAGCTGGAACATTATGTCTTACAGATAACGGGCCTCTCCCTAACCCAATGACAAGGCCATTAGCTGTGATGATCAGAGAGTAAACTCTACCATAAGCAGACCGGTATTCCAAAGCGGTTAAAAAAAAAAATGGCACCTGCCATCTCAGTAAATGAAGGATGTTGCTACCATAAAATCATCAACCACCACAGACACCTCAATGAAGCTCCCCACAGGGAATTCAGGATAGAGAAAAATAGGATACTCCTAGATTGTTAAGATGCGTATCAAAGGAATGAGTTCAAAAAGCAAGGCTTTTCTTGCATTTTCCTATATACATAAATTCACTAAAATCATTAACTTGAGATGTCTGACTTTTTTCTTCTGCCCAAAACTCCTATATATCTTGACTCCTCTCTTAACCTCTCTTCGAAAGAGTCCCTCAAAGCCAGCTGAGAAGCTATCTTCCAGGCTACAGTCCTCAGTAAGGTCCTGAACAAAATATAATTTTAGGTTCTGTGTTTTTTTTAAGTTTACCCAACTAACCTTCTAAACAAAAAAACCTTTTGCCTGAACTATTTGATTGGTTTCTGATAATGCCTTTCAATTTTCAAGAACACTTTTCTTCCCTCAGCCAATTCTGAACCACAGAAATGCAAGAAACAAAGCAAAACAGCATACTAAATATCTACATGCTGCCTATAAAAGACATTTCTGTCACTTTCTACATCAAGAAGAGATGCTGAATTCAATTTCTTGATTAATGGGGTGGGGAGGGTTGTGCTCCTGGAGGCAAGGCATCTAAGGACTCTCCTGCACACAGAACCTGCCTTGACATGTAATCTCCACCTGCACCAATGCAGTAAACCAAGAGCCAGATATTTCCTACCACTGCTGCCTGGATGTAACATCTATGGTTGGCTGTTGGAGCCGATTTAGAAAATCAGGTGGCCTTTTGAAAAAAAAAAATTCTCATGCCACTAGGCTGCCTCTTTGACAAAGCTTTGGACCCAATTTCTGCTGACTCCAAGTTAAGTGAATATGGAAAAGACACCCATATCTTTGATTGTCTAGATTCGTGCCAAGCAAGGAAGCAATCGTTATACCTTATACTTAAAGTACTAAACAGTGCTTCAAAAGAAGAAACCCACAGATAAAATTTTTTAATTTTTTTTTAAAAAGCAGCCCAAATCTCAGTCTACTGAAGAGCACACTTCGTATATGTTTGCAAAATATTTCTATGATGTAACCAGGGACTACATCTAGTTTAAATAGTTTTTCTTTTTGTCTCTTGCAAATTAACTCGTTATAGATGTTTTACCGAGGAACTTATGTCAAAATAACTCTCCTGCTCTGAACTATTAAGTTAATAACTATATAGTTCACAGAAATCATCAGTACCTGAGTGGCTTTTAAATTATAAAACAACTCTTAGTAGTGACAATCAAATCACTAGGAGAAATGTTAGCCAATAGCTTGAACATAGCCCTGCATTACGAAACTAGAGGCAGAAGATAAAATTATAATCATTTTACCAGTCTCCTCTCTCATAGTTGGAAATTGTAATTACTTCATAAAAGCCTGTATAAAAGGTTCCAGTTACCTCTAAAATGACTTATTATTTTACAATGACATAAATTTCCCATTGGTGTGGTAAACATCTTCTCTTGACATAAAAGCACTGTGACCCACATTAAATTTGTATAACAACCCCAAATTGCTAAGACCTGATGATATTTGGTGACTGACATAAAAGAGGTTGACTTGACCCCTATACCCACTAAAGTATGTTAGTAGACTATGGAGAGTGGGATAAAGGCAGAGACATATTTAATTTTTTAAATATATCTACAATGATTGACTTGATAGAACCATCAGGTAAATACAGACTAGACCAAGTTAGTTTTCTTTCTAAATTGAGATCTACTGATGGTCCAGTGCAACAAAGCTCAGTCTCTTGCTTACTTCAATTTCCATTTGGGTTTTTACTCTTATTTATTTACAACTGGCAATGTAAACAGTGACACCACACCACAACAGACAGGAGTGTTTTTCTATGAAACAGACTGTGCTCATTCTATTAAAACTTTTAAAAGTTCTCATGATCTATATTTTAATGTAATCATGATTTACTACTACGTCCTGCTAAATAGTAGCATTATATATTATCTGACAGCTGGAGTGACCAGGTGGAAAGGGAATCATCCGCACAGGGCTTGCAAGTCAGAAAACCTGGGTCTGAACCTTAACTAGCTGTGTAAAAAGCTAAGCAGATCAACATGTGAGCTTCAGTCTCCTCTGATTAAAAAAGACTACTACTACGTGTTCCCTCCATAAGGATGGATACCTGATAAACTGTTCTCAAGTGAATGAAAGGTAAAACCATGCAGTATAATTCTTTCCATTCGTTGTTGGATTTAAATGAGCAGTGCCTCCAACAGCCAAGATACGGAAAGACATTGTGTACAGATGAGTGGATAGAGATGATGTAGTTACACACACACACAGGAATATTATTCAGCCATGAGAAAGAAGGAAATCCTGCTGCTTGCAACAGCATGGATGAAACCAGAGGGCATTATGATAAGTGAAAAAAAAAGGTCCGACAGAGAAAGGCAAACACTGTATGTTATCACTTACAAGTAAAATACAAAAAAGCTTAACTCACAAAAACAGGAGAAGGGGCAGGGTTAGGAGATATTGGTCAAAAGAGTACACTTCTAGCTATGAGTAAATTCTGGAGATCTAATGTACATAAAGTGATTAAAGTTAATAACATTGTATCATATACTTCAAAGTTGCTAGGAGAGAAGCTCTTAAGTGTCCTCACCACAAAAAAAAGAAATTAAGTGACATTATGGAGGTTGTTAGCTAACTCTAGGGCTGTAATCACTTTGCGATATATAAATGTATCAAATCGACACGTTGTACACCTTAAACTCACACCTTGTTATATGTCAATTATATCTTGTTAGAGCTGGAAAAACCAGAAAAATAAATGAGCGGTATCTACAATGTGAACGAAAAACCACATGTAATTCTTTGAAAGCCATTAGAGATTAGAATACGTTAGTAAAGCATATATTAGGGAAGAACATTAGTACATTAGAAGGAACTGTTACGTTATTTAAACTGATTCGGCGTCCAGGAAACTGAGTCGGAGTCTGCCTGGTAATCTAATTGCCGGTCTTCTGGAGGGACTCATTAAGTCATCATTCCCTGACGGTGTTCTCTTTAGGGATCTGACTTTTTCCCCTTCTCCTTAGATTGCTTTCACCTTCCTCCCCTCCTCCCACCTCCTTTGTTTGTTGACTCTTAAAGGGCTCTCCCTTCTTCCCTTCCACTACTTGTGAGCAATTTTTAACTAGAAATGGGGCTCCCCAGGCTTGCTCCCAGGCCCCAGGTCCTCTGGACGGTTAGGAAATGCCCTGCGGTCCACCCTGCCCAAGGGCTTCCTCCTCCCATCACTTCCCCCGCCGGCGGGCGTAGCGGATGGAAAGAGGATCCCGGCCACAAATTGGTTCTCGGGCCGCCCCACCCAGCCCAACCGTCTGACCCAGAGAAGTGCGTCCTCTTCCACCTTCGGAGGATTCGGGCGGGTCACACCGCTGCTCTCCCAACCAGGGCGCACTTCCCAACCACGCCCACCGCTCGCCGCCCGCGCCGGCTCCTTGGAATCCCCGGCGCTGGTTCAAGCCGGAGGAAATGACCCAAAAGTTGTTGTTCTCAGTCAAGACTTCCGCGCGCGCGGGGGCGTCCCCGTATCTCCCGCGACTGTTCAGGGACCGCGACCCTCGCCGGGCCCGAAACCGACCCGCGGACCCGCGCGTGCCCCGCGCCCCCCCTGCCTTCCCAGGGGCTGCCCGTCAGCCGGGAACTGAGCCGGGAGGCGGCCCATCCGCGGAGCGGGGCGGCAGCATTGAGGCCCCGGGAGTGCGGCGCGCGGGCTCCCTCCTCCCGCTCCTCCCCAGCCTGAACTCCCCCGAGCGGCCGAGGGTCCCCGCCAACCTCCAGCGCCGAGGGTGCGGCGCCCAGGCGCATCACCGACTTCCTCCCGCCTCGGCTCGCACTTTCGGGTGCGGACGCGGGACCTCACGTTGGCCCACCCTAAGGACCCCTAGCTCACCGATATCCCCGTCGTCGTCGTCGTCGTCCTCCAGCTCCATTTCTAGCAGAACGTCCCTGGTCATCATGGCTCTCCCCGAAGGAGGCTCGGAACTTGGCGCGAAGTTGGGGGGTTCCCGGGGTCCCGAACGACCGCGCTCTGGCGGGGCTGGCGCCCGGGCGGGGACGGCGTGGGGAGTCTCGTTCCGGGCTAAGGAGCCGCTGTGCTCAGCCCGCACTCCAGAAAGCCGAGACCAGGAGGCCGCAGACCCGAGCCCTGCGCCCAAAACAACCTCTGGCCACCCAAGCCGGGCCGGCCTCTGAGCATGCCCAGTGAGCACCAAGCCTTGCTGCGGAATGATTGAACTTCCCCGGGTTTACAAGGCTCATTAGAAGGAAGTCAGGAGAAGGGAGGGAGTAGCTGGCATCCGCGTTGTGCACGCGAGTGAACTCGCCCAAGGGGGTGGCGAGAGCACGCGAGGGTGGGAGTGGGCAGGGTTCCCGGTTGCCCCCAAACGAGGCAGCTTTCTGTTCCAAGGTCATATATGGGCACGTCCATATACGTCCCCCTCTTGACGCTTAAGTGGGGAGAGACGCAGCTGCAGCTCATGGAAAGGACCCTGAAGGCGAGCACGTTTGGATGTGTTTAAAGGGGACGTGGAGCTACTGGAGGATCTTAAAGTATCAGTTACTCTGACTCTAGGTGGAGGGATGTGTCTTCTGGAGGGGAATGAGGAGAGGGAGATTACAGAGAAAAGAGGCCAAACTCGTAGATAATACACAACGGGGAAAAAAAGGACCAAGAGGGCGAGATCTAAAGAAGCTTATTTACAAAAGGCGAGGGGATTTCCGCCTAAAGTGAGGTTAGGAGGAGGGAGAAGCGCCCCCTACCCCCGCCCGCTGGAGCTCACAGGGAGTGGTCGGAAGCCGATCACCCAGCATGCAGCGTATTGGGACTTTAAAAGCTTGATCCTTGGCTTCACATAAAGGCAAAGGAAGGGAAGACCTCAACTACAGTTAGGTGTAAACTCTAAAGCAGTGTGTAAAACTGTTATAAGCAGAAGAAACAAGGTGCCGAAATAACGTTGAGGCAGAGAGCATAAGAATGCATTCCTGGAGACCAAAGGGCTCAATATGACAAATACAAAGGTATTTCTGCTTTTAAGACACATGGGGTAGTTTGAACTGCGGGTTCCTGGGTTTGTGCATCTGCAGAATTTTATTCGAAGCAGCAGGTGAATTCAGGTGGGACGATCTTGATTTCTCAAAAGGGCTTGAAGGTGTAACCAAATTGCTTGTTATATTCATTGTCCCCCTAACACTGAAACTTTTTCCCATTTAAGTACCAGCATTATCATGACAATTAGAATAGAGTTAACACTAAATCTACTGTGCATCATATTCTCCTATATACTTATTTCTGATGTTTTCATGTGAAATTTCATATGAAAACTTTTTTGCTTTTTTTTAAGGTCCACACCCACAGCATATGGAAGTTCCCAGGTTAGGACCAGCTACAGGTGCCAGCCTACACTACAGCCACAGCAAGCAGGATTCTTAACCCACTGAGACTACCTGTAAGTGGGAGTGGGAAAATATCTGTGAATGTGCATTATAAAACAGGATCAAATTATTAAGAAAATATCCAGAATTATTTTTTAAAATTAGTGATTAACTGAAGCCCTCCTGCACAAATTAATTGACACTTTAAAAAATGAAAAAAAAAATACAAAAAAGAAAATATCCAGGAAACACTATAATTACTTCTTAAAGAACCTTTTGAAAAAATTTATTTTTATTATAAAGAGAAGTCAATACAGTACTCTGAAGATAGGAGGGGAAAAATAAAAGATGGGAGGGTAAAGAAAAAAATGAGAAGGAAAAAAGATTTTTTTTAAATTCTTTCCCCAGTGCTTATGGAGCCTACTAAAACAGAAATTCCAGAGGAATGTTGGTTACATGATTAGTTTTCACAATTTCCATTTGACAAATGCATACGGTCCTTTTTATGTGTTAGGCACAGTTCTAAATGTTTAACATTCAGTCATTTAATCCTCATAATGACGCTAGGAGTTGTTACCACTCTTTTACTCGGACACAGGGTGACTGAGTAACTTGCCCCAAATCACACACACAGAGTAAGTGGCAGAGTTGGGATTCAAACCCAAGCAGCTTGTTCTAGAATCTGTGTTCCTAGCCACTTTCTAAACCACTTCTAGAGACATTTCTAAATCTGTTTTGAAAAAATCACTTTGCACCCCATCAATTCTAAGCTCAAATTCTCATCAACTCCCTGCCATAGTTCTCTCACCAAATTGTCTGGTCCTTATGGCCTAAGACTGCTCAAGGTTAATTAGTAGTTAGAAAATTCTTGTGTTTGAATTTGCAACAGGTTTCAATGAGTCCTTTGAAATTCTTCACAGATTTTAGAGTTTTCATTTTTCTTGCTTGATAAATGTTGCAGGGAGACAGAGATGCTGCTGGCCTTATATGTACAGGTGACTTGTGAGAAGGGAAGTGAATTATTTACTTTAGTCAGCTGTAAGTCTATTATTAGTAAATCCCATTCTTTCATTTAATCCATTTTATTTCCCGTAGCTTATTTCATGCATTATTTTTTTTTTCACCTGAGTAATGCATGCTTCAAAAATAATCAAGGTAATAGGCCTAGGTAAGAACCACACCCTTGACTCTGAAAAATTATCATCTATATCATGAATAGTTTATGAAATAAAATGTTCCTAACAATCTGTGGTCAGGTTAGAGGATTTGCAAAGCTTTTCCAAGTCTGAGATCACGGACCAAATATTTGGTTTTCTGATTAATTAGAACTCTTTTCTGGCCACAGGATGGCCTGATTTCTCTGCCCGACCCTTAAAATGGTGCTTCTCTGGCTTCCATCCTCAGGCCTCTTTTTTTCTCATCTTTTCCTGCTTAACTCTTTGTCTTCTAACTTTAATATATTTTCCAAGCAAGGCTAGATTCATGGGCATACCAACAATTTATTCACATAGGCCTTGCACTCAGAGAGGCTTAGGCTTGAGGTCTTAATGGTGATTGCCAGCCTGAAATTCTTTTTTTTTTTTTTGTCTTTTTGCCTTTTATCTAGAGCTGCATCTGCGGCATATGGAGGTTCCCAGGCTAGGGGTCTAACAGGAGCTGTAGCTGCCGGCCTTCGCCACAGCCACAGCAACGCGGGATCCGAGCCGCGTCTGCAACCTACACCACAGCTCACGGCAACGCCGGATCCTTAACCCACTGAGCAAGGCCAGGGATTGAACCCGCCACCTCATGGTTCCTAGTCAGATTCGTTAATCACTGAGCCATGAAGGGAACTCCCTGAAATTCTTTTTTTTTTATTTTATTTAAATATCGTTGATTTACAATGTGTGTTAACTTCTGCTATACAGAAAAATGACTCAGATATATATAAAAATATATATAAAACAAGTGTTATATAAATATATATAAACATATATATGTGTGCATATGTTTATATATATTTCCATATTTTTAAAAAATATGAAATTGAAATTCTTAATAACATCTTTGGGTTTTTGTTTTCTAGGTGAAGTGTAGTGAGAGTATGGGACCTGTCTCCTGTCACCTCTGTGCCTTCCTGGGATAGGTTCAGCTGCCAGCTCCCCCCATTTTTGGCATCTAAGCCCTGCCCACTCTCCTCCTCACCCTACCCAGGACCAGGGGGACCTGGGCAACAGGCACAGGGAAGGTCAAGGTCATGTGTCTTAGGGCAGGGCACGTCAGTAGCTGTCCCAGAATGTCAGCACCACAGTGCACCCAGTGGGCATCTCGGCAGGGATGAGACTCTTACTCATTCCCTGTGCAAGTGCATCCTAGCATGGATGTTTCAGTCTCTTAGAGGTGTCCCTTCAATGTGGTTTAGAGAATAGAGGCCAGGGAAGGGGAGAAACCTGGCTCAACTTCCTTACCTTTAACCATAGCATGGTCTGTTACTCCTACAAATTGTTGGTAGTTGGCAGAACCAAGCAGCTGATAGATCTCAAAATCTCTTTGAAGAAAATATCCTGCATTTGCATTTTGCACCAGGCCCTGCAAATTATAGAGCTGGCCCTGATTCTAAGGTCTTTATTTCCAGCCCAGATTTCTATTCTGTGTTGTAAATGGTATATCTGCCTGCATGCTTGAACTTGGATTCATTTGGATATTTCTTATGACATTTCAGATTCAGCAGGTTTAAAACTGAATTTATAACCTCTGCCCCAAACATGTTTCCCTAAATCTGGGAATAGCACCACTGGTTATACAGCCAATAATTCGAGAATCATTTTTGACTCCTTTCTCTCTCTCTTTTCCTTCCTATCCAAGCAGTTGCTAAATCCGGTGACATCTACTTTCTGGATATCTCCAAATCATTCTGTGTTTGTTACCCATTCTTACATTGCTGCATAACCGCATAGCATGACATTTTACAGAGACCTGAAGTAAGAGATTAAAACATGTAACTATCTGAGGGAATGGAGTTTTAGGCAGAAGGAAAACAAATACAAAAGTTCCAAGAAGAAAAGGCAAAGAGGTCAGGGCATCTGTGGCATAATAGATCAGCCCCAAATGCAGTGGCCTAGAGCAAAATAAACATATTATCTTAACATAGTTTCTGTGAGTGAGGAATTAGGAGCAGCAGAGTCAAGGGGTTTGGGCCTGCATTCTCTCAAAGTTCTAGTCAAGACATTAGCCAGGGCTGTGGTCACCTGAAAGCTTGACTAGGGTTCTAGATCTGCTCCTAAGAGAACTTGCACTCAAGATAGTTCACTTTCAAATGGTGCCGCGTGTTTATAGTCACCTCAGTTTCTTCCTACGTGGGCCTGTCCTCAGCCTTCTTGAGCATCTTCATGACACAAATTTGTCTTCCCACACACAAGCAATCAAGAGAGTGGGCAAGGTGGAAGCCACAACATCCTTTATGACTTAGCCTTGGAAATAAGACATTGCTATTTCTGCCATTGGTTACACAGGTCAGCCAGCTCCACCCACTCAGGGAGGGGCTTATACAGAGCATGAAGACCAGAGGCAGGGATCTTTGGGAGCCATCTTGGAGGCTGGCTGCCACCCACTTCCACTATCATGTTCTGATGTTCTGATACAAACCACCATCATTCTTCATTCATTTTTTTTTTCATGGCTGCACCTGTGGCATATGGAAATTCCCAAGCCAGCAGTCAAACTGGAGCTACAGCTATGGCCTATGCCAGAGCCATGGTAATACCAGATCTGAGCCACATCTGGGACCTACAACACAGCTTGCAGCAATGCCAGATCCTTAACCCACTGAGTCAGGCCAGAGACAGCATTGGGTCTTTAATCTGCTAAGCCACAAGGGGAACTCCTCATTCTTCATTCTTAGTTAGAGAGAACTAACTATAAGCTGGCCACTTTCCTGGGTGTTGGGAATTCTATAGTAAAAGCAAAAAAAACAAAGACAGACAACAGCCTGCCCTCATGACCTTCCATTCCAAAGGATAAAATAAGGACATAAGCCTTTATTTATTTGTCTCTATCCAGTGTGATTCACACATAAGTAAATACATTTGTCTTACTTGCCTGGGCAAGAGCAGTAGAGAATGATGGCTGGGGGGAGGATTTAATGGAGTAGTTAGGGAAAGCCTCTCTGATAAAGTGACATTTTAGCAGAGATCTGAAGAAAGTGAGGGAATAAGACATGTAATTAGCTGTCCAAGAAACCAGAGTTTTAATAAGAGATAAATGCAAGTGCAAAAGCCTCGAGGAAAGCACTTTTAGTGTCATTAAGAAAAGCAGAAAGGCCATGGTGACTATAGAAGGGGAGCTATAGGAAGACAGGTTGGTAGGGAAGGGGTGGCAAAATCAATTTTGCCATCAGAAGAACTTGGGCTTTTGCTCTAAATAATGTGGAAAGACTTTGGAAAGTTTTGAATAAATGGAGGGCAGGATTTAATTATATTTAAAAGGATCTTTCTGACTGCTTTATAGAAAATAGACTAGACTATGCAAGAGGAAGTATAGAAGAAAGGAGGCAATTAAGAGATGAGTTCTTTCATTAAGACAATGGATGGTTGTCTTGAATCAGAATGGTAGTTAGTGGTAGATGTGAATGACATATTGTTTGGAGGTAGAGCTGAGAAGAATTTCTGATATACTAGATATGGGTGTGAGAAAAAAAGGGAGTCAAGGATAACACCAGGGTTTTGATCTGAGTCACGAGGAAAATGTAGTTGCTGTTGTTGAAGTGGAAGACTGCAGGACAGTAAGAGGTAGAGAAGTTTGGTTCTGGACCCATAAGTGAATTCAATATTAGACATCCATGTAGAGATGTTCAGTTGTCATGAGTCTGGAGTCTGGAGGAGAAATCCGCATGTGAGATATAAACTTAGGACTGGTTAAGATTGGAAAGTTTATATAAAGAGAGAAGTCCAAGGACTGAGCTCTAGGACCCTCCACCCCAACACTTGCAATGGCAAAATGAAGAAAAACCAGCAAAGGAGGCAGATGGAAGGAGTGTCCAGTGAGGAATGAAGAACAACAGAACAGGAGGAGGATCAGTTAAATTTTTTTTTCAAAAAAAGGAGATAACAATCTCCTGTGTCAAATGAATCCAATAAGACAACTTTGTAAAGACTTCAATTTTTCCTGTGACTGGAATAGTTTTCTTTGGATGTGAAGAGAATTGATCACTGGCTTTAGCAATAGGAGGTCAACAGTGACCTCCCAGTATCAGGAGTGGTAGGGGACAAAAGCCTGGAATGAGTTCTCTGATATGCTTTTTTCCAATACCACAAAACAGTTCTCCAATTCACAGTGGATACTTGACTGTGTGTCCTACAATTAGCTCAGTCCTGATGTGATTTACCTGGAAATAGCATCAGATCACACAAATTAAGCACTTAGTCCCACAAAATTGCATTCCCTCTACCACTTCAGATTGCAATTATGGTCCAGGTTGCCACCTGGGCTTTGGAACAACCAGCTATGGATTGGAGGTTCCCACAGCCTCCAACTTGGGTTTGATTAATTTGTTAGAGCTGCTCAAAAGAACTCAGAGAAACATTTACCTAGGTTTACCAATTTATTCTAAAGGATTTTATAAAGGATGCTGATTAACTGACAGATAAAGAGGTGCATACGGTGAAGTCAAGAAAAGTCCTGGGCAAAGGAGTTTTTGTCTCCGTGAACCCAGGGTGCACCAGCCTGTTCACCAACCCAGAAGATTATCAAATCTTGTTTGCAAGAGAGTTTTTTTGTCTTCTTTCAGTTCTTTTTTTCATGATTTTTATTTTTTACATTATAGTTGGTTTACTGTAAGAGTTTTTTTAATAGAGTTTCGTCTGCAGCTCCTTCCTTCCCCCTTCTCAGAGGTCAGTGGATGGGGCTGAAAGTTCTGACCTTCTAATCATGTGGGTGACCAGCCTCTGCCCCAAGGCTACCTGGGGGCACCCCCCACCCCAAGCTCAGAAGGGAGTCCTCATGAAGGACAAAAGGCACTGCTATCACTCAGAAAATTCCAAGGGTTTGAAGTTTATGTCAGGACCTGGGCACAAAGACCAAGTGTATTTCTTAATATACTGCAAGTTCACAGAAGAACGAGGGGAAAATATATGGTAACAATGACTACAGACAACTCTTTCAAGGAGACTTGAAACTCTTTGAGACACATGAACTCTAGATTTCTATATCAATCTCCACTTGGATTCTAATAGGCAGCTAAAATTTCATACCTGAAGTCAAACTCCTGATCTTCCTCCCAAACTCTGGTCTGCCCATAATCTTCTCCACTTCAGATAATCAAAACCCTATCCCCCTGATTGCTCAGCCCCCAAACTCTGGAGCCATTTTTGATTCAGCTCTTTCTTGTATACTCCATATCCATGCTCTCAGAAGATCCTTTTAAATCTATTAAATATTTGTTTAGAATCGGACCACTGTACACCACCTTCACCACAAACATCTCATCTGTGACATCACGCTCTCTTGCTTAGATTATTTTCCTATCTGGTTTCCCTGCTTCCACCTTTGTTTCATTACAGTCTGTTCTCAATCCAGTAGCCAAAGTTATACTAAAAGCATCGTCATGAGTCAGATCACATGATTCTCTGTTCAACAACGGCTTCCTATTCTAACTACAGGGAAATCTAAGGTATTTGCAAAGCCACCCTATTTAAATTGCAAAATCTCCACAGTCACACTCCACATGGTTGTACAAGATATTTATTCTATATAGGCATCTGGTCAAGAGGAATAAAGTAAGGGCTGAAATCTAGCTTGGGCTCTGCTTGCCAAGCCATGTGCCTTGGTACAAGGCTCTGTCTGGACAAGTCTCCTTATAGGTTATTAGCAACCCTGGACACCTCTACATATGTACACTCCACCCCTCCTACCTAGCTTTATTTTCTCCTTATCTTCTAGGTCCCTCTTACATACAACATCATTTGTTTACTTATTCTGGTTATTATCTGTCTTCACCAACTAAAAGATGAGAGCAGTACTTTTATCTGTTTTTTTTTTTTATTACTGTATCCCCTGTACAAGGTAGTTACTAAGCCAGTACTTATGAAATTGAATTAAGTTTTTCTATAAAGGGTAGGGAGAAATGCAATAGTAGATATAAAGGTGTGTAGGGCCATATTTTAATGTGTGAGAGAGAAGGTAACATTGCTGTCATCATGTCCTCAGGTAAATAAAAGTGATGAGCTCCAGTACACCTTGGAGTTATTGGCTGTATAGTGCAAAATAAAATTTCTATCACAAAAACCAGAGGGAAGACATAGTACATGATGCAGAGGCAGGTGTATTGGTAAATGTACCAGTAGGAGCTGTGGAAACTACCTTTTTCCTCCTCAAGTGTTTATTTTGAAAGCTTTCAGACTTATAGAAAGGTTGAAAGAAGAGCGTAACATAGATCTATACATTTACCACTAAGCTTCCACAACTGGGAATATTCTGCTATATTTATCTGTTTGTCTCTCTGTGCATATTTGGTTGAACCAGGTTGATGTTGCTTATTATGTCATCCCTACATAAATAAGACATTCACAAAGAAGCTTCCCTCACACTAACTAGCACTGAATCCACATTCAAGATCAGAGACTTAAATGACCAAGACTTTTATACACTTCACACACTACAACTGCTTAGGTTTCTTGACTTTTTTTCCCAATGACTTTGACTTTTTTAAGCTAACAGAACACCTGTGAAAGCTTTTATCCCCCTAATGCTGTTGTTCAATGTCTAGTATTTTCTGTAACCTGACATTGAGTCAGAGGCTTTTAGATTCACAAGTTAAACATCTTGGCAAGACTCTGTTACAGAAGACACTGTATTTTTTCATGTGGCATTACAGTAGAAGATGTACCCTGGCAGATTGTTCTATCATTATTGGTGCTAAGTCACTAGGCTACATAGCAAATGTCAACTCTTTCCATGAAATGAGGGTTTGAACCCAGGCGGTCTGACTCCAGGGTCCTTGCCTCTAACCTCTTTGCTCTGGTGCTGCTCTAAGTAAGAGCACGGGCTCAAGAAACAACAGCACATGCATAAGCAGCAAGGCTAATTGTTCTGTGCACTGCATGAAAATGACCTATCAGTTTATAATCTTAGGAAAGGGCCCTTGGGGAGTTCCCCTTGTGCATCAATGGTAATGAACATGCACGCATGGAGACAATCTTTGGCCTCATTCAGTGGGTTAAGGATCTGGCATTGCTGAGATCTGTGGTATAGGTCGCAGATGTGGCTTGGATCCCATGGCAACATGGGTTGCTGTGGCTGTGGTGTAGGCCTGCAGTTACAGCTCCGATTCAATCCCTAGCCTGGGAACTTCCATATGCCCCAGGTGCAGCCCTGAAAAGACCAAAAAAAAAAAAAAAAAAAGGAAAGAAAGAAAGGGCCCTTGAAACTTGCTTTACCTCCTGATGAAAGCAAACTCCTTCTTTGTGTGGTCTTGATTTATTGAGGTAAAGACAAACACGTATCAGCTTTCTAGCTGGTATCAAGGACTCAGCTGATTTGCTCTAGGAAAGATAACTCACATTGTGGCTGATTTCCCAGTTTCCACTTTGATTCATTGTCATATCCCAAGATTCATCTTTCCTATGCACAGGAGAATGAGTAAATGAAATGGGAATGTGGTCTTTGGTGTGGGTATTAATCTCTTTGATTCTAGGATAACCTGGATTCTGAGGAAAGAGGTTTCTAATATTGGGAAGGCAGAAACTTGAGATTAGAATTATTTAAGGGCAATTTAGGCCAGATTACCTGTAGCCCTGCTTGAAAACAATGAACTAATCCAGGTAATTTCTTAGTCACCAAATTTTCAGAGTTAGGTATTTTTGCCTTTGTTTTGCTAGAGAAGATTGACAAATAAGCTCCTCTTGAAGAGTCTGGAACAAAGTGAATAAAGTGCTTCTTTCAATAGTAGTCTCTGAAGCCCCAACGAAAGGCTGCTTTACTTTCTCGAAATAGCAGAAGGATCACGGCAAAAATTAATACTAGAACGATTCACACTGCTAAATTAGATTAGAACCACCAGGTGAGGACAGCTAGGTTAGTGGTGAGCAGGACGATTTCTTTCTTTTTTTCTTTTTCTAGGGCCTCACATGAGGTATATAGACATTCCCAGGCTAGGGGTCAAATCAGAACTGCAGCTGCCGGCCTACACTACAGCCACAGCAACACCGGATCCAAGCCATGTCTGCAACCTACACCACAGCTCACAGCAATGCTGGATCCTTAACCCACTGAGCAAGGCCAGGGATCCAACCTGCATCCTCATGGATACTAGTTGGGTTTGTTACTGCTAAGCCATAACAGGAACTCCCAGGATTCTTTCTTTAAAAGGAGACTTTCCTTCTAGGTTTTTGTTTTGTTTTGTCTTGTTTTGTTTCTCTTAATTGTAGTATAGTTGCTATACAATATTACCTAAGTTACAGGTGTACCATATGGTGATTCACAATTTTTAAAGGTTATATTCCATTT
The DNA here is from genome assembly GCA_004024745.2 of Catagonus wagneri. Taxonomy (NCBI): domain Eukaryota; kingdom Metazoa; phylum Chordata; class Mammalia; order Artiodactyla; family Tayassuidae; genus Catagonus; species Catagonus wagneri. The sequence goes on from PVHT020000108.1 coordinate 277,226, forward strand.
TTAGTTATTATACAATACTGGCTACAGTCCCTGTGTTGTACGATATACTCTTGTAGCTTATTTTCTACCTAGTAGTGTGTGCCTCTTATTCCCTTACGCCTATGTTTCCCTTCCCTCCCCCTTCTTTCCACTGGTAATCACTAGTTTGTTCTCTATATCTGAATCTGCTTTTTCGTTATATTCACTACTTTGTTGTATTTTTTTTAGAGTCTACATATAAATGATATCACACAGTATTTGTCTTTCTCTGACTCATTTCACTTAGTACAATACCCTCCAAGTCCATCCATGTGGCTGCAAATAGCAAAATTTCATTCTCTCTTATGGCTGAGTAGTATTAATTTTATGTGTGTATATATGTATATATATGTATGTATATATATACCACCTCTTCTTTATCCATTCATCTGTGGATGGACACATTATCTGTGTTGTTTTTGATGATAGCCATTCTGACAGGTGTGATGTTCTATTTTGTTTTTGCTTTCTGCTTAAGAAATAGAGTGGAGGCCACAGCTTTGCTAATAGCTGGTTCTCAATTGCTGTGCAGGATGGAAACTATCAAATACTCTAAATGTTCCCCATGCCCAGTTTAATACTATAGAATCTAAGCATTGCTTGTGGGGGAGGGGGGGCAACATGGATTTCTATAACACAATCTCTACATCATTTTGATTTTAATCCCATTTTTAAAGTATGTAATACTTTGCTGAGTTAGGTGAGGTATCAGGAAAAAAAATGACACGAGGGTCTCACACTTAAAAAGATTAGAAATAATAGCTTGGGCAGTGGTTTAGGGAAACGGACAAACCATATCAAGGCATGATTCCCCATGGCACTTTATTCTGCCACCCAGTCTTCATTTTCATTAACATTTAATCCACAAATAATTTGGTGAGTGAAAGCGAAGTAAAACCCCCTTTTCAAGAATATTGCTAGAAATTTTATAATCGACAGAAGGAGCATATTTGATGACTGTAGTCAACTAACAGAATAATCTAAGCCTTTTTGGCACTGTTTGTCTCATTTGCTGAACCAAGTGGCCTGCAAACTCGAAAATGTTTACTCTCTGACCTTTTATAGAAAGAGTTTGCCAACCCCTGGTTTACACTGTCCCTCCCCTTGACCTAATTTTTGGAAGATATATTATACTTCTGAGATGGAGCTGTTTCAGCAGGTAAATAATCAGCGCAAATGAGTATTTACAAAGAACCGCACTTTTTTTTTTTTTTTGGCCACAGCGCAGCATGTGGAAGTTCCTGGGCCAGGGATCAAGCCCATGCTGCAGTTGTGACCTGAGCCACAGCTGTAGCAATGCCAGATCCTTAACCCACTGCACCATAAGGGAACTTCCAAGAACCACTATTTGTGTGTTGATTTTTCACTCGTTATTTTCAGCAATTACACATTTTCACCCCATAGAAATTACCAAGCAAGAAACCACAAAAGATTTCATAAAATTAGCAGCCAATTCAAAGTGAGTGCTCTACTGGGATGTTTTTGACACGTATAAAACGTCATTTTGGTTGTGTAGGACAGGGAACAAAATGGTGCCCAAGATCGGAACAGAGTCTAACTCAACATTAAATTTGCCCCCTAAATTGGCGTGGAGACCCCTCAACTTTTGGAAACAAAGAGCCAGATCCTGGGCTCTCTGCTGTTTCTTCCAGGCCTCAGGGAAAGTCAGTTCTCATCTACCTTGAACAGCACGCATGTCACCTTTCCTCTGCTTCCTGAGCTCTCTAGCACAGATTCTGGTCGGTGATGCTGATGTTTGTCACTCTCTGTGCCATCCCTGGCCAGTCCTTCCTCCTGTGCTGTTCATTGTTTGTATCTCCCTCAAACTTCTTCAGGAATCCCGACAGCTTCTCCTCGGGGATGGGTTCACGGGGCAGCTTTGACTGAGGTCTGGGCTGCAGTCTTCAAGAACTCTGAAATTTTACACTAGATGCCTTCACCTTTCTTTCTGCCTTGGGGTTTTCTTAGGGCAGTAGCTCTATGCAGGCATCTCTGTTTTGTTTTCATTGGCCACTGCTGCTTGAATATGAAAGTGTGTGGACCACATGGCTTAGTGGAGAGGCAGTGGCAGGGACAGGAGATCTGGGGTGGGTATGGGGCATCCAGCTGAGAGTGGACCAGGTGGCAGATTGAGAGGTTTTTGTGTTGTTTTTTGTTGTTTTATGTTTTTTGTTTGTTTGTTTGTTTGTTTGTTTTGTTTTTGCTTTTTAGGGCTGAAAGTGTAGCATATGAAAGTTTCCAGGCTAGGGGTCAAATCAGAGCTACAGTTACTGTCCTACGCTACAGCTCATGGCAATGCTGGATCTTTAAGACACTCAGCAAGGCCAGGGATCAAACCTGCATTCTCATGGATACTAGTCAGGCTCATAACCACTGAGCCACAGTGGGAATTTCCTACACCTTATTTTTTTTTTTAATTGTGATGAACACATAACACAAAATTTGCCTTCTTAACTATTTCTAAGTGTACGTTCAGAAGTGTTATATATATTTATGTTCTTGAGCAACAGAACTCTAGAAGTTTTTCATCTTGTGCAACTGAAACTGTTCTCTTTGAAAAACTCCCATTTCCCCTTCCCCAGCCCATGGAAACAACCATTCTCCATTCTGTTTCTATGAGTTTAACTACTTTTACATACCTCATGTACAAGGAACCACACAGTCATTGTCTTTTGGTGACTGGCTTATTTCCCTTAATATAAAGTCCTCAAGGTCTAGAAAATACCTTTTGATAATGTCTGTCTTCTTAGTAAGATATAAAACACAGGTCATTAGCAAGGGATGAGCGCATGGAAGGAGGTTTAAGCAGAGAGAAGGTTTGGAATAGTATCTAAGATAGCTGGAAAGAATCTAGGGAAAGAGAACAGACTAGGGAAATAGTCTAGTTTAGTGCGGTGTAGCGCATAGTACATAGCGTACAGCATATAGTGTAGGATCACAACAAGGACCCACATGAAGTCATGAATTTAAAGTGAAACCTGCCGGCATGGTCATATTTTTTTTCCCAGGCACATTCTGATACTCAGGTCTTCTATCAAATAGGTATACAGCTGGATATAACTACGGTAGGGTTTTGTGAGGTAAGTTCAACAGAGGGAAAGAGGGGGTGGGAGTTGATGCTATAAGCAAGGGAATGAGTTTAATGGTGTATTATAGGATCTAAAAGAAACTGTGACGACGTGACTGAACAGAAAGTTGAATATTTTGGCGACGTGGAATTGTTGGAATTTCTGGAGCTATTTCTCACCTGCATTCCTGCTGAAGCTTCCTTACTAGTATTATTTATTTCTTTTTTTTTTAATTATTGGAGTATAGTTGACTTATAATGTTGTATTAGTTTCAGGTGTACAGCAATATGAATCAGTCACATACATACACATATATCCATTCTTCTTTTCCCACATAGGTTATTGCGAACTATTGAGCAGATTTCACTGTGCTATACAGGAGGATCTTATTAATTATCTATTTTATACAGCAGTGTGTATATGTTATTCTCATGATCCTAATTCCTCCCTGACTCCCGTACTAGTTTTCCTATTCTCTCCAATCAGTCCTTCCTCTTACGGTCAGAAATTATCTTCCTGCTGTGAAAACTTGATGGAATCACTCCTTTCAAATTCCCCAAGGGATTCCCATAGCACTGTGGATAGTGACTTCTTTGTAACCTGAGGTCCTATGTATATCTCAAGCCTCATTCTCCACACTTCTTCAGCATCCTCAACATCACCAGAACCTTCAGCAATCTGAAGATTTCATTCTCTATCACACCTCCAAGACTTTGCACTTCTCCCAGTCTATATACTGTACAAAATATCCTTGTGGCTTATTTATCTTATACATAGTAATTTGTACCTCTGGGTTTCTTGCTACTCTCACTTCTTTCTTCTCACTGGTTAAGCACTAGTTTGTTCTGTATATCTGTTCTTTCTATTCAATTAGCTACCCTCTGACTTTTTTTTTTTCTTCTTTATGTGTCACATAGAAGTTCCCAGGCTAAGGAACTAATCAGAGCTGCAGCTACCAGCCTATACTACAGCCATAGCAATGCCAGGTCCAAGCCGTGTCTGTGACCTATACCACAGCTCATGGCGATGCCAGATCCTTAACCCGCAGAGCAAGTCCCGGGATGGAACCCGCATCCTCGTGGATCCTGGTCAGGTTCTTTAACCACTGAGCCACGAAGGGAACCCCTAAGCTACTTTTGATCAGAGTATTTTGTCCACTGACATTTGAAGTATTATTGATAGGTATCTACTTACTGCCATTTTGTTAACTTATTTTCTGTTTGTTTGTTTGTTTGTTTGTTTTTGCCGCACCTGCAGCATGTGGAAGTTCCCAGGCCAGGGATCAAACACATCACCAGAGCAGCTACCAGGGCCACTGCAGTGACAACACAGATCCTTAACTCACTGCACCACAAGGAGACTCCCTTTTTTCATTTTTATAGTTCTTCCGTTTTTCTCCTTTGATATTTTCCCCTGTGGTTTGATTTGATGATTTTCTTTAGTGATAAGCTTGTGCTCCTTTCTCTCAAATTCTTGTGTATCTATTGTAGGTTTTTGTTTGTGGTTCCCACGGGATTCCTATATGTTGACCTAAAACTACTTGTTTTAAACTGATAGTCATTTAAGTTCAAACACATTCTAAAAGATCTAGTTTTTGATTCCCTTCTCCCATGTTTTGTGTTTTTGATGTTATATTTTACCTCTTCATGTCTCTCCTTTGTTTACTGTGGTTAGAGTTGATTTTACAGTTTGTAACTTTTAATCTTTGTACTAGCTTATTTAAGCATTTGATCCATAGCCTTTACTATATATTTGCCTTTACTAGTGGGCTTTTTTCTTTCCTTTAAATTCTTACTTCTTGGTGTAGACTTTCTTTTCTGTTTAGAGAAGACCCTTTGACACTTGGCAGTTTCAGTTTATTGATCAACTCTTAGTGTTGCTCTTGTGAGAAGTACTTTATCTCTCCTTCAATCCTTAATATAACCTTGATGGGTGGAGTATCCCAGGTTTTAGTTTTTCTCTTTCATCACTTTAAATATATTATGCCTCTCCCTTCTAGCCTTCAAATTTTCTAGAGGAAAATCATCTGATAGCGTTATGGGGACTCCCTTTATGTGACTCTTCATGGGTTTTGTTTGTTGGTTTGTTTGTTTTTGCTTCCTTTAAAATTCTCCCTTTATCTTTAATATTTGCCATTTGAATTATATTTCTTGGTGTGGGTCTCTTTAGGTTCATCTTTTTGGGGACTTTATATACCTGGAAATCTGTTTCTTTCTTCAGCTTTGGGATGTTTTCAGCCTAATTCCATCAAATACATTTTTGACAACTTTTTCTCTCCTGTAATGTGAATGTTGGTACCTTGATGCTGTTCCAGAGTGAGCTCGTTTTTAATTTTTTTTTTCTGTTCTGATTTGGTGATTTTCATTACTCTACCTTTTGAATTGCTTATGAGCTCCTAGTCTGCTGTTAATTCCTTCTACTGTGTTTTTCATTTCAGTTATTGTAATCTTCAGCCCTGACTGGAATTTTTTAATATTTTCTAGTTCCTTGTTAAAATTCTATGTTCATCTATCTTTTCCCATTTCAGTTAGTGTTCCTATTACTAATGCTTTGAACTCTTTTTCTGGTAAGTCATTTATCTCATTTTATTAGGGCTTTTTCAGTTTTTTTCCTTGTTTTTTTAATTTGAAACAGATTCCTCTGTATTCTCATTTTTCTTAACTGTCCCTGACTCTATGAGATTAGGTGGAACAGTTCCTATCCTGTTCTTGAAGTGGTGTCCTTGTGTGGGATCATCTCTGTGCAGTCTGCATGTGCCCAGTGGCTTTGGGGGTGGGGTGGGGGGCCTGCATCTGACATGAGCATGGGTCACATCTTCCCCCAGGGTGTTCTGGCAGCTATCACCTTGGTGGAGGCAAGGCTGGAGTTGGAGGGGTTGGAGCCAGAGCTAGGTATGAGCTAGGGCTTCTCCTATGCTCGCAGTTTTTACCACCCTATCAGAGGCAGTGTTGGATCCCAAGGTGCTGGAGCTGAAATTTTAAGGGCTGGATTTGAGTTGATGCTGTTCCATCTAATGTGTGCTCTCCTCCCTTATAAGAACCACACCTTTGCCCCATTGGGGAGCAGTACTGGAGTAAAGGGGACCGGAGCAGTCACCTGGTGAGGGCTGATGTGCACACTGGGATAGTCCTGGCAGGCCAGTCAGAGGTCCAGACAGTCCCTTAACTACAGCCTTCACATGCCAGTATAGGCCTCCCTGTCCTGTTCAGATGCAACACTGAGTCTGAGCCCACTCCATTTCCCCCAGCTGTGCACTCTCCTCAGTGACAGACTTCACCCAAGTGTAGAGCTTTATCAGAGTAAGAGGGGCTGGAGAAGGCTCCTGGTGCAGGCGGGGCATGGGCTGGGTTCGCTTCTATAAACACCAGCCAGATAGATTTCCATCTCAAGGTCTTTACATTTGCTGCTCGTCTTTCCTCAAAAGATTCCTTCCAGTCTTGACAAGATTCCATCTTCCTTTTATTCAGCTCTCAGTTCATATGGGTCACGTTAGGCTCTTCTATTTTTTGCTCTGCATTTGTGAAAATTTTTTTGTTCACTGTTTGTTGCCTATCTCACTTTAGGCTCTCTGAGGGCAAGGACTTCATCTTTTTCATCCCCATGTACACAACAGCGAGGATAGTGCCTGATGCACAAAGCAGGTGCTTGTTAAGTATTGCTGTCTGACTGGTTCTGAAAGATCTATTGAATTATTGACAGATTAAGCCTCTAAGAGCCTCTATATACATATATATGAAAATACTAAAAAATCTCTACACATATTGGAGAGTGTCTCCTATTTGACCCAACAGTGAGGCTATGGATACCACACTGTGTTTACTGCAAAGCGGGGTCCCCTCACCCTGGATAATCAGATGTACCTTGTTTGGCACACTTTGGTGTTACCAGCTGTTTGGTGCTATCGCATCTCCTACAAATAGAAAATTGACTACATTTTAGAAACTAGACGTGAAAGGGAAAAGTTACATGGATTCTTTTTCAACAGAAACTTCTCTCACCTAAATCTGCTTCCCTTTACCCTTCTGTCCTTGAGCCATACCCAGTCATCCTATCCACCTTTCTCTGCCCCTCCCACTCCTGTCTCTCATACACAGAGTGGTAAGAAAACAGAGAAAGGGCTTAGTACTTTTTTTTTAATCAAAGTCCTTAAGGTTCCAAAATGTCACATGCTTCATGATAATTTTTCCTCCTTTTATTTTCTAAGTCAATTTAAACCCCTTCCACACTCAAGGTCTCCGACTCCCCAAATGCACTTCTTTCTTTCTTTCTTTCCTTTTTTTTTTTTTTTTTGTCTTATTTGGGCCGCACCCGCGGCATACAGAGTTTCCCAGGCTAGGGGTCTAACAGGAGCTGTAGCTGCTGGCCTTCACCACAGCCACAGCAACGTGGCATCTGAGCCGCGTCTGCAACCTACACCACAGCTCACGGCAACGCCGGATCCTTAACCCACTGAGCAAGGCCAGGGATCGAACCTGCAACCTCATGGTTCCTAGTCGGATTCGTTAACCACCGAGCCACGACAAGAACTCCTCCAAATGCATTCTGTTCCCTTGTTATCTCCCCATATATGTTCTAATTTAGCACCCCTTTTTTTTTTTTTCGTATCAGGATCTACTCCAAACTTCAGAAGACACAACATTCAGGTAAGGGAAGGTTGTGTGGGGTGGGGTCTTCCTTGTCCATATATTTCACCACCACTGGGGTAGTTGAGGGTGTGGCCTTGATTTCTGAAGGAGTGCAAAGCATCCCTGTACAGACCCAATCATGGCCCCAGATAACCAAGTGAGATTGAAGGCAGATTCTACTGCTGTCCTTTGTAGCTACAATTTCTCACAAGAGTGTCTACAAGTTCAGACTCAGGATGCCAAAACCTAGGAGCATCTTTCTTCCCCACATCCAGGGGCAGAATTGGAAGGACACTGATATGATTTCCAAATGTCCACCCTAAACAGAGTCCATCTTTGTGAAACAGGTTGGAGGAAAAGAGGGACAAGTGCTAAGAGAAGGAAGGGGTAAAAAAATGAAAGAATGAAGACAGAAAGAAAAAAGTGTTCCCACGTTGCTGTGGCTGTGGTGCAGGCCGGCAACTGTAGCTCTGGTTAGACCCCTAGCCTGGAAATCTCCTCATGCCGTGGGTGCAGGCCTAAATGACAAAATGAAAAAAAGTATTAAGTACATATCATCATGGATATCTCTGACCCAATATAATATTTACAGATAGCACTTGTAGAAATTTTGTAAACTTGGGAACATACACACACACAATATTTAATACAAATAAATATTAATTTATTTTATCTGAGTTGAGAGGATCCTAAGAAGAGATATGGAAGGATGGTTGTTACATTTTTTTTGTTTAAGTCAGCCAGTACTCCAGAGATAGCATGGAGTAAGCATTTCTGAATCTAAACAGAGAAAAAATTTTCATCTGTAATTTTTCATATTTACCTGCTTTTTTTAAATGCAAATATCCCTGCAAAAGTATCCAACTAAAACCTACTCAGCCAATATCTTTCTTATCAACAGTTGATAACAATATGCCTGTAAAAACAGTAATGGCTCATAAAGTAGGAAAGTTGGGAGGGAAGATATGTTGGGCAGAAAAACCTTGCCTCTTCAGAATTTTGTCTTTTGAGTCAGTCCTAACCAAGCCATTTATCAGCAACTCCTCAGCCACCACCAGCACAGGGACACTAGTTTCACTTAACCTCTAGCTGAAGAGCAGTGACTTATCTTGTTGAGGATCTGTGATTCATCTGCTGCTCTGATATTTATGATGAAAGTACACAGGGAGTTGCAAATCAGCTTGAGTTCGAATGTGATAGCCCTGTTGGTGGCTTCTCTCTTTTTTCTCCTCTCTAGTATAAATATTACCCAGGACTGAAGGCTGGAGATCTGTTAATCTGGACATTTAACAAAGAGTTTTTAAAGAAAATTAAACTTTTTTTTTCCCATGGGGATTCCAAAAGTTTAAGTTATATCATAGATTGCTGGCATAAAATGGGAGTATATGCTCTAGAACAATGTATACCCTCTAAGAAGCACAAAGTGGGGAAAATGACTACTGCTGCAGAGCTGTATAATACTTAGACAAATTTGTACAAATATTTGAACTTCCTTCTTCCTTCAGGTTGTTTTTCTTCATCCACTGGTGCTCAAATATCTTTCCTGTCTCAAAGTCTGCTCTCAAGAAAGATTATTTATCTAGGTTGAAAGTGGGAAGATCTAAAAATGTGAACCCAATAAGGCCTGGGTGTGGGGCAAATCTGGACTCTGCTACTTAATAAACTGAGTCAACTTGGGCAAGTTGCTTCTCTTGGCATGTCATTTTCCTCCTTCTTTGGGTGCAGTAGGGAAGGAAGGGACGTGATAGAGATAAAAATAGCTAACTCAGGTTATATCAATGTTCTCCACACTCAACAAGTATTAGTCTTACTACGTGCTATGCACTCGGGAGACTGGTAAATAAGAAGAGAACTGGCCCTCATTATGGTCTGATGAAAACCTTTTATACTTCTGTCATAGATTTGCTAGGGACTTTCTTCTAAAGTCATCAATCTTTACAACAGCAGTGCTGGCACTCCAGATTCCTGAGCACTCACAACCTCCACTCTGAATGATCTCTGGCTGAGTAGTTGTTCTTTCAATAAATATTTCTTGAGGGCCTACTAGGGGCCAAGCTTGTGTTAGGCACTGGATGGAACCTTATTCCTGCATCAGCTGGATTTCCAAAATCATTTCCAACATTTGTAATGTCTTTGAGTGGAGGGTTTTCTGTACAGTTCAAACCATAATATTCAGCTGTTTGGCAGTCTGTGTACTCTCTAGATTCATTGACAAGGTACATGAAACCCATGTTAAATGGTTGAAGAGAAGATGACAAATATTTATCACTCACCTTTCACCTGTCAGGCTCTGGCCCTCCCATGTATCTTCTCATTAGTCTTCACAACAAGGATGTGATGTAGGCATTATCTTGTTTATATAAGAAGAAGCTGTTATTCAGAGGAGCTAAACATCAAGGACTCTGAACAAATGTATTTCTGAACTGCTGTAATGAAAAGACCAGAAAAGACAGTGGCTTAATTAATTAAGTTAAATGTTTATTTCTTAATATCCCCAACATGAGCATTCCAGGTTACTGGAGCAGTTTTACTCTGTAAGGTCATTCTGGGACTCAGGTTCCCTTTATATTACTCCTGCCATCTTCTGTATGGCCAAAGTTTGGTCACCACCATGTATATGTTCCAGCCTGAGGGAAGAGGAAAGAAAATATATAGGGCAAGTAGCTTTGTCTTAAAGGAGATGATCTAGAAATTGCGGAAATCATTTATGCTCACATCCCACTAATCTGAATTTAGATGCATGGCCACATCTAGCTGCAAAGAAGCTGGGAGATGTAGCTTATGGCTGGGGACCCATGTGCTCTGCTAAAACAGGGTATTCTATTAAAATATAAGTTGGCAATGAACACTTAGAGTAGTTAGTAGCCTCTGGCGTGGCTAATAGGTGATGAAGCAGGAATTCAAACTTAGATTTGCTTGAACCCAATATCAAGTCACTCCCTCTTAAATACAAGGAGAACTCTGTCTCTCCATCCATTTATCTGCAATGCATAATAATAATAATAATAATAATAATAATATAATACTTTATCATCATAATTTAGTAATAAGCAATTGGAATGTGTAGTAGCATATCCCTTCACTTCCACATGTTTGTGCTTTTTGCAGTTTTTTTTTCCTGTAGTTAGTTTCTAGTCTCATAGTGTTGTGGTTGGAAAGATGCTGGATATGATTTCAATTTTTTTATTTACTGAGACTTATTTTGTGGGCTAGCATGTGTTCTATCCTGGAGAATGTTCCATGTGTCCTTGAAGAGAATGTGTATTCTGCTGCTTTTGTAGGGACTGTTCCATATATACCTATTCAGTACATCTAATATTTATATATTGGGTCACCTATGGTGACACTGTTTTTTACTGATTTTCTCTCTGGATGATGGGTTTATTGATGTAAGTGGGGTGCTAAATCCTCTACTATTATTGTGTTACTGTCAGTTTTTCCCTTTTTGTCTGTTAATATTTGCTTTATCTATTTAGATGTCCCTATGTTGGGTGTGTGTGTGTGTGTGTGTGTGTATATATAATTATTATATCTTCTTGGATTGATCCCCTAGACATCACATGATATCCTTATTCTCTCTTGTTAGAGTGTTTGTCTTAAAGTCTATTTTGTCTGATATAAGGTATCACTAATCTGGCTTTCTTTCCATTTCCATTTTCATGGAATACCTTTTTCTATCCCTTAATGTCAGTCTGTGTGTGTCTTTAGATCTGGAGTGGGTGTGTAAGCCTGCTGGTGGGCAAGGCTGGGGCTCAGTGGTTCCTGGGGCTGATGCTTGCCCACTGGTGGGTGAGGCTGGTCCCTGCACTAGTGCTGGCCCACTGGTGGGTGGAACATAGTCCCAAGGTCTCTGTCTGCAGGGTCTGGGGTGGGGGGGGCCAGAATTGTTGTTAACCTCTGCTTATCAGGGCCAGGTTCCTGGGTCCTTGGTTGGGTATGGCTGGGTCCTGAGGCAGCTGTGGCCTCAGGGGGGGTTATTAAGGCAGCTGGGCTGCTGGTGTGTAAGGCTGTGTCCCTGACCAGCTAGCTGTCCGGCCTGAAGCATCCTAGGACTGGTGTCAACAAAGTGGTGGGCAGGGCTGGGTCTTGGTGCTAATAAGCTAGAAGGAGCACTCCAAATTGGCATTTAGCAGCACCAGTGTCCTTATGGTGGAATGAGCTCCCCAGATTGGCTGCCACCAGTGTCTATGTCCCCAGGGTGAGCTCTATTGCCTCCTGCCTCTTCAGGACCCTCTCCAAGGTCAACAGCTGGGTCTGACTCAGGCTTCTTCCAAATTATTGCTTCTGTCCTGGGTCCCTGAGCATGTGAGATTTTGTGAATTACCTTTTAAGAGTGGAGTCTCTATTTCCCACAGTCCTCTGGGTCTCTTGAAAGTAAACCCTGCTAGGCTTCAAGCCAAACCTTCTAGGGGCTTGTCTTCCCAGTGCAGGATCTCCTGCCTTGGAAATACAAGGCAGAGAAGGGCTCAGACCCCTTGTTCCTTGGGGAGAATCTATGCAACTGTAGTCATCCTCCCATCTGTGGGTCACCCAACTTGGGGCATGGGTCTTGACTACAATATAACTTCACCCCTCCTACCCATCTTGTGGTTCTTTCATTATACCTTTAGTTGTAGAAGATCTTTTCTGCTAGTCTTCTGGTCTTTCTCACCAATAACTGCTCTGTAATAGTTGTGGTTTTGTTGTGCCTATAAGAGGAGGTGAGCTCAGGGTCTTCCTACTCCACCATCTTGGTCACTCTCTATAATTAATTTTATATTTGCAATTTAGTACTCTTTTCCTTAAAGAAGTCTCTTCAAATTGTTTGAATTTCAGGCCCCACACAATCTGGCCCCACCTTTGTTAATTACTACATTCCGGAGTCCTGGAATGGTTCCTAGCACATAATAAACACTCAGTAAGTGTTTGCTAATGAGTGAATGATGCCTGGCATTTCATAGGAATAACTAATATGTCTTTCTATTCCAGGGAGGGAATTTCCATTTCTCTCATACCCATTATGTACTTTTCTTTCACCTTAAACTTCTTAAAATACTACCTTCAACCTGTCACTTCCCTGTCCTAGATATTTTCAACAGCTCCCACACAATGGAGAATAAGGTTCAAATTTCTTAGCCTGCTATTGAAGGCCTGAGACCACCTGATTTTTCATCCTTATCTCTTACTTCTGGTCTTCATGAACACCTCAATACAGATAGACAGATCTGTTTATCGCCTACGAGCATCTTTACTTCTTCCATCCCCTGAGCCTTTACATTACATCCCTAGAGATTAACTTTTCTCTAATCTTGGTCATCTGGGAGTCTTATCCCTACTTCAGAACCTTCTCCATGAAGTCTTCCCAGATGAGAGCAGATCCAGTATTCTCTCCCATTTCTGAGCTCTGGCCAGGCATGCCCTTCCATTACTCAGAACTGCCTTTTATTACTTGCTATTTCCTTATGTCTCTGGTTCTGTCTATGCATCTGGATTATTCAAGCACTTTTCCCAGGGACCATATCCTCAATGGAACTATCCCCGTTTAGAAGTCCCAGTGGAGATTTTACAAGGACCTAGGGAGGTTTGTTGGAATGTACAGTTGGAGCCAAGTGGGAGGAAATAACAGAATTTCACAGCTTTCCTGGAACCAAATAAAATCACCAGAAATGTGAAAAGAAAAGATATCAAGTCATATAAGAATGGTAATATAATAATTTAAGTTCCTAAATCATAAACTGCTCATGGGCAGCTCTATATCTATAAGAGTTCCCGAAAAGTACCTGGAGTTTGCTGCAAGACCGCACCACCAAAGATATAACAGTGTAGCAGCTGGTAATGTGGTGATCACAGTGGTGGTGATGAAATGGCAATGTGAAGAAAGCTCTGTTCTTTAAGGTGGATGAGACATTGGTATTGTTTAATGGGGTCCTGCATGAGCAGAATTTATTCTGCTTTTTATGTTAGATACCGAAGGAAACAAAGGTTTTCCAAAGAAAAGTATAATTTCTATTTCATTTTTAAAATGGCTTCATTTCCCTCAAGGCATAATGGAAGAATCTTCTTCAAACAACATACTTCTAGAGAAGAAAGTACTTTTAGGAAATGAAAAAGAGCTTTTGTTTCCTGCTAGCATCAGGCTTCTTTATCTTCTTTTGTGTGTGTTTCAGTGATAGGCAAAACAATGGTCCTTTAGTGGAAGTTAAAATTATAGCCTTAAAAAATCTACTCAAATACTGTATTTTATTTCAGTTTAGACTCATTTCCAGTTGTGCTTAATCTTTTCCAGGCTGGTTATTGCTTTCTCTTATAGTTTTCATGGTGAAATGACATTTCTAGTCTCTTTTGCCCTCTATTGAATTGCCCTGGTAATAACAGTAACTAGCAAAATGCTAGTTCTCTAGCATGTAGGGGAAGACATAAATATTTGATCTCAGATCAGTGGTGTGTGTAATTGTTGCTATAGAGAAAATCTTTGATTGCTTTCCAAAACTGGAGGCCTATTAAAATTTGATTTCTGGGTCTTCTTTATATATATAAAACTCAGAACATTTCATAGCATGTATGTTAACCCTTTCCTGGTACTGTGACAAATTATTTTCTATCTCTATGCAGGTGGAAGAGGAAGAAATGCAACTCACTCAGAAGAACAGTATTAAGATATTAGACAGTAATTCCTTCAATGAAACCTGAAAATTCAAGAAAGAAGTATCAAGAGAAACTGCAGATTGTCTTCTCCAGATATAATTATACACTCCAATTTGTCTGAATATCTTTTTGTTATTAACATTACTAATTTCTACAAAATCATAGAAAAACAAAATAAAAGGAAGATACATATGAAAGTGATTACATATTAGCTTTCCTTTATAACTGCTTTTCAAAACTGAGTTGATACTAAGAAACTGGAAAACTACGTTTCATATCAATTAAACATTATTCATAAATTGTATTTACAGAATTCCACTCTTTAAAAGAAAACATAGGGTGTTCCTATTGTGGCTCAGCTGGTTAAGAGCCTGACTAGTATCCACCAGGATGAGGGTTTGATCCCTCACCTTGCTTAATGGGTTAAGGATACAGCGTTGCCACAAGCTGCAGCATAGGTTGCAGACTCAGCACAGATCTGGCATTGCTGTGGTGCAGGCAGGCAGCTGGAGCTCTGATACCACCCTAGCCTGGGAACTTCCATATGCCCTGAGGGTGACCCTGAAAAAAAAAAAGAGAAAAGAAAACATAAAGCAAATATGTCCTTATGACAAAAATGGCACAAGTATAATATATGGAGTTTTTCCTCTGAATACTTACATCACAATTATAAGTGGAATTTGGCTCCTGCCTGACTCATTTCATTATACCTCATTTCAGATGAATGGACAGAAGAAGTAGATAATCCTGAAGGTGAATTTTGTACATTAGTTTCTAAGTCTCCCACCTGTACCCAAAGCTGTGGTGGTGGCACGATTAAATGATCTATCTTCTGTCTCTTTTAGGTAGCCCTCCTTTCTCTCTCTCTCTTTTTTTTTTTGTCTTTTTTTTGCCTTTATCTACGGCCTTCGCCACAACCACAGCAACGCAGGATCAGAGCCGTGTCTGCAACCTACACAACAACTCACAGCAATGCCGGATCAGTAACCCGCTGAGCAAGGCCAGGGATCGAACCCGCAACCTCACGGTTCTTAGTAGGATTTGTTAACCACTGAGCCACGACGGGAACTCCCCTCCTTCCTCTTTGATAGGGTAGGATGTAAATACTGAAGAGAGAAAAAATTTAGCGGAGCATAAAGGTAGGTGAGCTAGGAGGGCTTGCTATATGTGCATATCTGCCCCCAAGATGAGTCAAGATTGACCAAAGGGAAATGTAAAGAGAAATCTACCGAGATTTTTAGAATCTGAGCATCTCCTATTAGCATGTGTCATGAAACTAGTTTCCCTACTGAGGATTTAAGATAGAAGAGCCAGAGACTACTAGTTTAAGAGATAATCCAAAGTTACATTACCGGTTATATCATTTAATTTATGTGTGCTTTTTTTAAAAAATAAAATTTTTGACCATCCTTTTATTTTTGTTTATTAAATTAAATATTTTCCTTTTTTTTTTTTTTTTTTTTGTCTGTACCCATGGCATGTGGAAGTTCCTGGGTCTGGGACCGAACTCAAGCCACAGGAATGAAATGCTGAATCCTTAATTGCTAGGCCACCAGGAAACTCCAATTTCTCTGTGATCCTAACCAGTTTTTTTTTTTTTTTTTTTTGGTAAATCTTTTAGGCCTCAATTTTCTCATCTGTATAATGAGAAAGATAAAACTCCATGGAGTTGTTTGAAGATTACATGAGACAATATCTGTGAAATACTAGAGAAAGACTGGACCAGAACAGATTTTTTATTGATATTAGTCATTATTAGCATCACCACAATGTAATTCTCAACATTGTCTTTATTATTTTTGGCATTAATAATAAAGGTGGTAGCTATAGCCGTAACAGGGAAAATTTCCCTAGGCGTTTGCTGAGAAAGAAAGCTAAGAGGAAGTCTAACTTCGGTGCACACTTCCTCCCAGTTCAATATTGTGTTTGAGGCTGTGACGCAGAACAGGACCCACGGGCTCTCTTGGCATCACCCAGGGGACACCATCTGGTCCTGTGCCTCCTGCACATTTTCTAAGCAGGGTTCAGAGGCCTTCGGGTACTTGATCAGCCAGGAACCACGGAGGCCTAGAGCTGTCAGTTACGCAGTTCTTTCTTTCAGATATCCATGGTCCTGGTTCGGGCTAGGAATTAGAATGAAGAATTTTTGGGCTTTTTAATTTTTTCACATGGAGAACTACTGCACAACCTTGGGCCCCAAAAGTCAGACAGGATGAGATTTATCTTGTCAACACACATGTATAATTCTGCAGTAAGAAATAGCAGTTTGTTTCAAATAAAACAAAATTGTAAATTGGAAATAAGGTTTTTTTTCTTCCCTTTCCTTTTTTTCTTTTCTTGCTGGGAGGTCCCAGCCATCCACATTCAATTACCATTCCCTTTTTTATTTGGAGAGAAGCGGAGGGAGTTGTGTTGAAAGATACTGTCTACTCCATGGAACATTAACTCCTCTTTCAGATGCTCTTTGTGGTTGATACAGGCAAGTAAAGAGGGGGATCCTGAATTTGGAAGAGATGACCTCCAAGAACAAAGAAATCATTATTAATAGCTACCTGGGGAGACTTGGGAAGTCTGAGCAAGTTGACCAGGGTTGAGTGTCCGGAAAAGTTGATACACCAGTTACAATGTCATCTCTCCGCAGAAAGATGAAGTTATAAAGGGAAACGAAGAAGGCTGATAATCAAGGAGGCTAAAATAATCAGTTCCTTTTCTTTTTCCCAAGATAAAAAAAAGGAATCTGAAATATTGGTATGAATTAATATTAACTAGTCTATCACAGGCATGTTTTCAGAGGAGGTGGGATTTGAACTACATTTCTTCCTTGGTCTTCCTATTTTCCTTCCTCACTTCCTCCTTTCCTTCCTCCCTTCCTTCTTTCCTTCCTCCCTCCCTTCTTTCCTCCCTTTGTTTCTTTCTTTCTCTCTTTCCTTCTATCTAAAAATTTAAGTTAATACCTATTGAATGGCTGCTGTGTGCAAAATACTGAGCTAGGTGCCTTGGTCACACAAAAGCAACACCATCTCTGGCCAGTTTAGATATTATGGTAACAGGTAAGAATACTTATTTTTTTGTACTGCAACCTAATTAATTATGATTTTGATTTATGCATCAATCTGGGAGTGTGTGGTTTATGTAAATCCCCAAGAGGCTGATTATCTAGATATATGGACCATACTGAGTTTCTGAACCCACTAAGCAGAGAACCAAATCTGGACCCTGGAGACCCCCTGAGGCGCTGTGAACTGGGGCTCTGCCTCTCTGAAAACTCTAGCCTGTTCTCAACAATTTCGGCAGCAGGGAGTTCTTACCAATTTTTACATATCACCACACAGACACCCTTGTTGAAAAATAAACATTGATTTTTACTTTTGTTTTTAATGGTAGTGTCTGTTGACCTGCCCCTCATGGTATGTACGTGCAATTCCAGAAAGGTAAAACAGCCGGGAGAATGTGCTGGAAACAGAGATGAATGTGAGCAGATTTTTTTCAAATTATAGAAATTTGGCATTAAGAGGTAGTGGATATAATCTAACAGCTAAAGAAAGTATAATTAAAACAATAATTTCACAGCATCAATCATGTTCTTTTGCATCCCCAATTTCAAGACTTCATCCTATAATGTTTTTATTATTTTATATATCCAAATTACGCAAGGCAGGGATCTAAATCTATCTATGTGATTATAAATTTCCTGAAAATTCATGGGGTCCTTCACAAATTATTCATTTACTCAAGATTAAATGTTACACTGGCTATTATATTTGCTAATAAATCTTATTATCGATTATTTGTACAAATGATTTACACATTTAACTATATTTTAGCTTGCTGCTTGTTAAGTCTTAAACCCTTAAAAGATGAGATTGAAAAATTGCTTGGAATAATACATTTTACATGAATTAAAGGATTCAAAAACAACTGCAAAAGAAGCAAATCTAATTGACTCTACTTAGAATTGCTAAATGAATTCCATCTATGTGGTTTAAAAATGTTCTCTATTTTTATTTCACAACTTTTATCTAGTACTTAGAAATTATTTGTTTTCCTTAATTATTCTGGCCCTACGGTGGGAATAGGAATAAGATAGCACAAATACACCCTGACACATTTCTGTGGAAAGCTCACCTTGGACTTTGCTAATGTATGCAAAACAGGTCCCCAAGGCTTTCTTTTTCTGGTCTTTTTTCTTCCCTGGCACAATTCTGGAAGTGATCAATAGATTGTCTCCCTTTGAAGGCCATGGCTGTAGCTGAAAAAGGCATCAACCAGAAGTAGCAATTTATTTTCTTTGTGTCTATGGAATGCAATGGTCACTAGTTTAAAAAAGTTTTATTTTAGCATTGTAATTCATTACAATGATAACAGGCATACTGCTGTTTAAATACTGCTGTTTAAAAATTAACTATGTCAACCAAGTAATCAGCCTGTACATATTGAATAATTTTGCTAAAAATTGTGCTATGTCAAGTAACTAATGAGCATGTATATATTAAATACTTGACTGTGTTATAAAACCACCTTGTTATGAAACACAGTAGGTTCATTAAGATCACAAAAAATGCAAAAGAAAAGAAAAGAAAAGAAAAAGAAACCCAGGCAACTACATTCTCAAAACAGCTAATAATTGAAGTACTCACTATATGGCAAGCACTATGCCAAATACTTTATGTGTTAACTCATTTAATTTTGGAAAATAGGTAATATTACCCTCCTCATTTTAGAGATGAAGAAGGTGGAGTCACGGTGAGATTAAGTAATTTTCCCAGCTGGCAAGAAATCTACAGCATTAAGATCTGAACACAGGCATTCTGGCTTTAGTGCCAGAACTGCTTTACCATCCAGCCATGCTACTGCTTGGTGATACCACAAAACTACAAATACTAACTCAGAAGGGAAATCAGGGATCATTTATTCGGATTCCTTTTAAGACATGTAAGCACTGTTTTCCCAGGCTGGTGAGCCAAACTAATGTCACGAAACATCACTGGTGGGCAACGTGTAGGCCACACCAAGAGCAGACAGGGGGCGTTAGTGATTAGACATCAAATGTTCCCAACAGACTTGGTGGGAGACAGAAGAATCACACTCAGATGCTATTCAACTTTTGTCACCCCTCCACCGTTTTATTGTTGCATGCTTTTGGTGTCACCCTGCCCAAAGGGAGAGAATGCTCTGATCACAAAGACAGGAGGCTTCTGATCCCTGAGGTGGTCATGTCTTTTTACAAATTAGCAAACTAATATTTACCTGCAAATGCCCTGCCGATAAAATTGACCACGTCAGAGTTCCCATTGTAGCTCAGTGAATTAAAAACCCAACCGGTATCCATGAAGATGCAGGTTTGATCCCTGGCCTCACTCAGTGGGTTAAGGATCTGGTGTTGCTGTGAGCTGCGGTGTTGGCTGCAGATGCAGCTTGGATCTGTCATTTGACTGAAAGTGCATGATGGCTTTGCAAATAAATTTAAAAGACCCATCTGAGGATCACTCGGTGTTTTAAAAGGTGAGAAATATGAAAATAGTAGCTTCTGAAATACATTGCAGTAGGTGCCACTGGCAAATTATTTTCAAGGGACATCCTAGAATCTTAGAATTTAGCCTTTCTAGACTATATTAAGTTTTATTGACATTCAAGCCTGTGAGGGCACATATAATGGCAATAGAAAACTGCCATATAATAATATTGTTTCTCTTTAGAGTATTTCAAAAGAATGGACTGCACTTGGTATACATTCTTTTCATTCTTTCCTGACATGTTCCTAGTAACATGTGTGCATGAAAATATCACATAACAAAACTTCCAGTGGAATTTCCACTTTCAATCTGAAGCTTCTGAAATAAGCATCCAAAATTTCACTTGTATATCCACATTCATATATATATGAATATACTCATAAATATACATATGCATGTATATATATATATATATATATATGTTAACTACTGTATTCTACTAAATATTACAAAGGTATGTGGAGTGAAAGATATTCTGCTCAAAAGCAAACTCACATATTGTGATTCAAGTTAAAAACCTGAGTGTAACCTTTCCAATTTCACAACCCAAGAACAAAATATCAATACCCTGTTTCTTCAGTTTATCCTAAAAGATGGAGGGTTTTGAGCACTTAAAACTTGGCAAAACCTAAGTTTAAGTAAAGTTTCTCAGAGCACTTGCTGTGGCAATAAATTTGAACCCAAGAGGATATAGCAATTCTGTAAATGCCAACTCTTGATTGTAATCTACAACATGGTCTGGAGATCAACTGTTCTTCACAACAGGTGCAACAGATGGTGTCACTCTCTAGCACTCCCCCAAATGCCTTTGTTCTGCATTGATATCAGTGGGCAAAAACACCACCACTTACTTTGCTGAATTATGTTCCTCTCTGAAGGCAGAGGGCTTTAGTAGGGCTCACTTTCCAATAGCTTGGTGGTCCATAGTGGAGAGACCAGGAAGTGTTTAGGTCATGCCACTGTCCCTAGGTGAGGGGAAAAAAGAACAGGTCAGCCTTTAGAGTATCATTCTGGGATCTGTTGAGATGTGCTGGGTTTTGTCTTTTTTTTTTTTTCCATAAATCCATCGAAATATAATCTCCTCTGCTTTGGAAATAATGGCATCTATCATATTGGAGAAGGAACATTCTATTACATCACAGTGATGTTTGCAGAATGCGCCGAAAAAAATCTGCTAAAGGCAGAAATGCTGAAGGTACAGGATGAAGGGACTCCAATTTATCATGATAGAAAAGTCCAGTCACTTGTCTAAATAGTCAAAATCATCTGGAAGAGAAAAGTGAGTGGAGCCTTAGAAAAAGGATTTATTCGAAAAGTGAGAATTTAGAATGCCTGATTTGAGGTCTGAATGTTGATGTAAATTACTTCAAATAACACAAATTGTTTTGATAATGTCAGAAATGTAGGCAGTCACATATTTTGCACATCCATTACTTGCAAATTATAACAGGGAGGCTTCAAGATCTAAACTACACACTGAAAATCTTTCTTACCATAAGCAGTATCATACTTCATTGATTTACTGAAAGAACAGACAGTGCAGGGACATAGCACAGAATTTTCCCCATAATTAAAAAGCCCAGTGAATTCACAGAAATTCCTTGTACAACTTGCTTCATGGACGTCAAATAGCTTTTCTCTAAATACTTTCAGTAATAAAATAACCATCTCAAAGGGCAAGTCATTCTGTTTTCAAATAACTTGAATCGTTAAGCTGTTCTTTCTCATTTTAAGGTGCAATCTATGCCCTGGAACTTCCATCCTTTGGACCACTCTCTGGAGCTATAAAAATAGATTTGTTTTCCTTTTGTATAATAGCCCACTAGATGCTCAACACTCATCATTATATCCTGTCTAAGTCTCTCCCCTTTCCTAGATAAGTATCCTGTTTCCTCAAGGCATTCATAACATAATCAATAATCTCTTTTTTCCTCATTCATCCTCTCCTGATTGTGCTCAAATCTGATCCTTCAAAATCTCTAACACATTCCTTATCTTGAAACTTTCTCTGTTAACTCTGAGTGTTTCTTCTCTTAAAACTAAGCAAACACACAACCACTCTCCATTACCTTCTAGTTTTCATTCTACCTATCTTCTTTGCTTCAAAGTTTTAAAAGGTATTTTGCACTCACTTGCCCCACTTCCTTCCTTCCAAAACCACTGCTGTCTGGCTTCTGTCTTGATAATCTGCTGAAATTGTTTATGATTATATCACTAATGACCCTTGAAAGTGAGTTGTAAAGCAGCCCAAGAATGGTCCTTAGTGTCAGACAAATGTGGCTTCTTGGTTCTACCACTTGGTTGTTATGTGACCTTGGCCATGTACTTAACTTCTCTCAGTCTTAGTTTTCTCCTTGATAAAACTGATTGTTGTGAGGACCAAATAAGAAGACATAAGTGTCAAAGGGCCTGATCCACAGTTGGTGATAAATACCTGTGGTCGTCATCACTACTATTACTATTATTGCTCTCACCAGTGGCTGTCAGACTTCAGTGTGCATCAGAATCACCTGATAGACTTGTTAAAAAGTTGAGAATGTACATTTTAAACAAGTTCCATGGAGATGCTGATGCTGCTGTGTCAAGAACCACACTTGGAGAATCACTCTAGCCTAAACCTCTGCCATCCAAGTGTATCAGCATTGATATTACCTGAGAGCTTTTTAGACCTGCCCCACCCCAGATCTCCTGAATCACATTCTACATGTTAATGAGACACCAAATGATTCCTGTGCACACAAAAGTTGGAGAAGAATAGACCTACCTTCTGATATTTCTTGGTTCTTATAGCAGTTGATCCAGTAACATCTAATGTGCTATTTTCTCTTCTATATTCTTTAGCTTTTCAGATATTATTTTCTTCTGGTTTTCCTCCTCTCTTTTTGATTATTCCTTCTCAATTCCTCATCTCTATAGCTAAAATCTAAAATCCTCCCTTGGGTTCTGTTTTTCTCCTATTTTCACTCTACATGCTTGTATTGGTTAAGGTTAGATCCAACAGCAAAGAGTAGTACATTCCCCAAAGGCAATGGTTTAGACAAAAGATTGCCTCTTTCTCATGTCCAAGTCCAGATGTGAGCAATCCACTATTGTATGATGACTCTGCTCTACACGGCTTTTAATTATTCACTCCTTTTATTCTGGCTCTTCATCCTTCATGGCTGCCACATCCGATGTCACCCTTGGTTTTAACAGTCATCACATCTGCATTTCAGCCCTTTAGGAAGGGATGCAGAAAAAAGGGCAAAAGACAGCTGACGGCTATCTTTTTAGGAAGGCTGCTAGAAGCTGCCACCAGATATATCTGATTATGGTTCATTGGCCAGGACAAATCAAGGTGCCCTGGAGAGTGGGTAATGTACATATAGGTTCCCTCTTTTGTAAGGACACCAATCTTATTGGATTAAGGTTCCAGCCTACTCCAGTAGGATCTCATCTTAACTCATTACATCTTCAATGACCCTATTTTCAACCAAGGTCATGATATTAGGGTTAGGACCTCAACAAATGAACTTGGACAGGGACACAATTCAACCCATAATAAGATATAGCCCCTATTTTCTAGGCAGTTATTGAAACCAAACCCAAATCTAGGATACCTTGGGTCAAGTGTCCATACCTAGTCCACACGGTTGTGGCTGGCATGCCAGAAGCGGGGGGTAGGAGATGTTACCATCATGACTGCCTATATCTTCCAGATGGCCAGTGATTATGTTCAAGGTGGTTTCCTTCAGAACAAGCTGTGGCTGGGCCCATCTGTACCACTGATGCGATTGCTAAAGCTGCCAACCATGCCACCTACCTGACATCCCCCTTTAACACAAACATATATACAGCACTTGCTGCTCTCTTCTTTTCTTTCATTACTGAGTCACTTATTCTTTCTGTCTTTTCTTTCTTTCTTTCTTTTTATTAAAGCATAGTTGATTTATAATATTATATTAGTGTCAGGCATACAACAAAGTGATTCAATATTTTTATACTCCATTTAAATTTACTTTATAATTTTGGCTGTATTCCTTGCACTGTACAATACAGCCTGTAGTTTACTTGTTTTCTACATGGGCATTTGTACCTCTTAATCTCCTGCCACTAATTTGCCCCTCCCCGTTCCCTCACCCCATTGGTAACCACTGGTTTGTTTTCTGCATCTGAGTCTGTTTCTGTTTTGTTATGTTCCTTTGTTTGTTTTGTTTTGCAGATTCTACATAAAAGTGATAACATGCAGTATTTGTCCTTCTCTACCTGCCTGGTTTTACTAAGCATAATCCCTTCTTTCTGACATATCTTCAGAGAGAAGCTCTTCTGGCCCATCCAGTCTACAACAGCCCCTCCCCTTTTCCATCACTTTCTAGCCCCTTAATGTGCTTTGTTTTTCTTGTGAGACATTTATCACTGCCTGACATTATATTAAATATGTCTGTGCTTATTCTCTATCTCCTCACCAGAAGGTAAACTCCATGAGAACAGGAACTTTGTTCCTGTTTGAATATTTTATTCATCTCTGTAGAGCCAACACCTAAAACATCGTGCTCAATAAATTGTTGTTGAAGGAATGAATATACACTTCATGGTTTTGTTTCTCACACCTAACACAGATCTTGTAATCCGTAGGCTAAAGATATTTGAAAATGGGAGAATGAGTCCCCCAAATTTTGCTTCTGGGGCTAATATTTCTATGAGTTTATAATTCTCTAAGCTATAAGTAAGCATATAGACATAATGGCCATTTGAAGCTTCACCTGGTTTGAGAATTTTGTTCAGCTCTCCCAACTTTTCTGATAAACATGCATCAAGATATAGGTTCTCATTAGAACAATGTTTTCAAACTATGGGTTATGGCTCTTTAAGGGTCATGAAATTCATTTAATGGATCATAACATTATTAAAAATAAAAAAATAGACTAGAGATCAGAGCTTGTCAAATGTTTTAAGAATAAATACTGTTTTTTGAAATTTATGTTTTGATTTTAGGTATCTATGTACCAGTATACTACAAAGTAAAATATATTTCTCACTTTGGGTCATGGTCAAAAAAAAATGTCACTGCATTTGTCCTTGGGGAACAGAAACACAAGGAGCTTATCTTAATGTAATTTTTAGTGACTGAGTTTTAACTCATTTTTTCAATTCAGTTCTTTTGAGGTGAGAACAATGAATTTGGTTAATAGCTATATTTTTCAAAACAATCTTTGCCCTTGAAAATCTTGTATTGTAGCAGGGAAACTGGAAATACTATACAGTACGGAAAATTCAACATGAAGCAAAATCCTACAGGATTCCAGAGCAGAGAACAACTACATTTGCCAGGAGAGTTTCCTAAGAAATGTGTGCACAGTTAGATTTGGGAGATGCATGTATCTAGTGTTCACGAGAAAAACATGGCAACCAAGTTTTTCTTCTTTCACACTTTTGATTAGTCCCCTCCTGGGTGGAGGAATGGTTTTGGACTCCTCGATACTAAAGCTATTTTGCTTTGAGCTTGAGAGCATTTGGCTGCATTTTAATATCATAAATATATTCTCTCTTCATAGTTTTGTATATGACATTCTCCACAGGAATAATCAGATAACATATATTTGTCCTGGTACCCGCAGGAGTATAATAACAATCTTAAGGCAGATTTTCGGCACTTTAGTGTAACTTATTTTCAATTCAGAATTGTTTTCATTTGTGGAAGACTAGTCCAATTCTGTGTATTTCCATAGGATGTCTGTTGCTTTCAGTATCTCAGATTATGGCAACCATACTTCCTGAATA
The DNA here is from genome assembly GCA_004024745.2 of Catagonus wagneri. Taxonomy (NCBI): domain Eukaryota; kingdom Metazoa; phylum Chordata; class Mammalia; order Artiodactyla; family Tayassuidae; genus Catagonus; species Catagonus wagneri. Next base: position 302,834 of record PVHT020000108.1, read on the forward strand.
TTTCAGGGTATTCCCACTATCATATAATTGGATTCCTTTTTAAAAAGATGACGCATTGAATATCTAACAAAGTATCACAGGGCATTTATACATTTGTAAGAATTTGGTACAGAAAAATCAAAAATGTGAAAATTTTTTTTCAGACTAAGCATCTTGATTTGGGTCATAACACTCAACAGTACTACTCATCAAATCCTGAACTGTTGTAGATGTTAGTGTATATGAGTTAGAACTTTGGGTTGCAAATGACAGAAGGCAGGACCCCTAGTTTTAGAGGTAATGGGAACATGGACTTGACAGCCACTACATTGGTTTATTTCCAGCTCTCTGTTATTCTCTGCGTGTTTCTGGCTTTCATGACACAGCAGGAGGCAGTAGCTTTTCTCCTCATTCCCCCAACCACTGTATCACTGAGGAGCGGCCAAAGATCTCCCTAGTCCCAAGTCAATAAACAAACAAAAACTACAGCCTAAGGAAAAGTCTGAATGAACTCAAGTATCCTGTCCCATACCAGTAAACTGGGTCCAGGATGTGGGATACGCTTATTAATCTACTTTCTGTCTGATGAGCGTCCCAGGGCCAATCAGTGGTGGTGATACTGAGATTTGTAAGAAAATGGCAATCTCCTTTTAAATCATGTGGCCAAGGAAAGGCAGTAACACATCTCAGGAACAGGTGTCACTAGGGGTGGATCAGGACATAATTCACTACGTGGGTGTGATGTTAAGTATCTTAAATATACTTCCGAGATTCCAGCCTTGGATGCAAACAACCCTTAGGATTCAGCTCAGTTTATTATCAAATTGTTTTGTCTCCATGTATAGAAACACAGGTGTTTTGAGGCCCCTCTATGTGGGTCATTCTGGAAGGGAAGCCTGATAAAATCTAGCCTTCCTGATCTTGTTTGCTAATGGGTTCTAGTGATGGAAGAACAGATTTTGGTTGTGATAGCAGGTACTATCAAAAAACTCTGCAAGAAGGTTTACCTTGAAATTTCCTGTGTAAAAAATGCTGATTTGACCTCTTCTCCCCATATGGGCTGATCCTCTTTCTTTGCTGCTCCTAACAGCTGTTCTGAAGGTTAGAAAGTCTGTTGCTTACACAGCTGCTTTAGCACAGAGTGACCCAGGCAGAGCTCCAGGCTTCACACTGTTTGTTAACCCCTTCACAGCTATTTTAGAAGTTGATGAGGGTTACTTATTTTATAGACAGGAGTTTCTGTTCCAATTCAGTTTCAACTAGAGGGTAAGATGGTATGGAAAACTCCTTTTTCTTTTCTTCTTTTAGTTTCCTTCCTTCTTTCTCTCCCTCCACTGTCCACCCCTTCCCCACTGTTCTTCTTGCAATTACAATTTCTTGCACGTATGGAATAACAGGTTCATTTTTTTTTTTTAATACCATACCACCTGGTGTCCCCTTCCCCCTCTATCACAATTCTGGACTCAAGATGTTTTCATTTTACTTTCTTGCTTAGCAACATTTTAATTAAAAAAATTCCTTAACAATAAAAAATAAGCTCTGGCATCTTATAATTTCCTTTAATATTTTATTTTCACATAGGGAGTCATAATTTAATTTGTCGAATATTATTGTTAGAGATATAACAAGGAAAAGGTAGGTTGTTTTTGTTTGCTTATTTGTTTTACAGTCACACCTGTGGCATATGGAAGTTCCTGGGCCAGGTATCAAATCGGAGTTGCGGCTGAGGCCTATGCCACAGCCACAGCAACAACAAATCTGAGCTGCTTCTACAACTTACGCTGCAGCTTGTGGCAATGCCATATACTTAACCCATTGAGTGAGGCCAGGGATTGAACCCATACCCTCGCAAAGGCAACATCAGGTTGGTCCTTAATCCACTGAGCCATGATGGGAACACTGGAAAATGTAGATTGTTAACTGTCATTTCAGACTTGCGATGTACTTAGATGTATTGCAGTCACAAGAATGTGAGAAATAAACTGGATTCCAGAAAGACATGAATATTGTGTGCTCAAGCAAAACAACCTGCAATTGAAGGACTCTAAAACCTGATACTTTTATTGATATTATTTGATATAAGATAAATAGTGTGTAAATACTATTTTAGTCTGTTTCAATCAAAGAAATATGAGCAGCTTACTCAAGTATTTATCAATTTAGGGGGGTACTAGTCATGAAGGTGCAGAAGTAAATAAGAGTGACACTGTCCTTGATATGATTGTGTTATTTAGTATGAGACATTAAATAAGTATTTCCCCAAGGTAATAAATTACAATTATTATGAGTGCTATGAAAGAAATATATAATGTGAGGTGGAAATATGTGATACTGGGATGATTCCTAGGACGGTGTTTGGGTGAAGAAGAGTTTTAGGGTGGGTTTCCCTGAAGTGGTGACATAGAAAGATAGATTGAAAGTAAGTAGAAGTTTCTGTTGTGCCTTAACAGATTAAGAACCCAACATAGTGTCCATGGGGATGTGGGTTCAATCCCTGGTCTCTCTCAGTGGGTTAAGGATTCTCCAGTGTTGCTGCAAGTTGCAGTGTAGATTACAAACACAGTTCGATCTGGTGTTGCTGTGGCTATGGTGTAGGCCAGTAGCTGTGGTTCCAATTCAGCTCCTAGCCTGGTAACTTCCATATGCCACAGGTGAGGTTATAAAAAGAAAAAGAAAAAGTAAAGTGAAAGGGAAATAACATCCAAGCCAATAGCTAACATGGCTTTTCCAGACTGGGAAAGGGCTTTGATGTATTAGAAGAACTGAAAGAATGGTTAGAGTACACTGTAGAGAGGAAGGAGAGGGGACATAGCAGAAGGCAGGGATGAAGAGACCCATAATCAGCCTTTTAGGTCATATTAAAAAATTTAAAGTTGATTTTACATGAAGCTGTACCAGTTAGCTATTGCCACATAACAAACAATCACCAAGTATCAGGAGCCTAAGACAGTAAACATTTCTTTCTTGCTTATACATATCAGTTGGGTTGGCTTGGCTTGAGGCTCAAGTCTGAGGGTCTGCTAAAGGGGTTCTGCTCCATATGTATCATTCTGGGGTATAGGTCTAAGGACCAGTAGCTACCTGAGAAGCTCTTTTCATGGTGATGATAGAAGCACAAAAGAACAAGCCTGAGAGCAAAGAACAGGCTCAGCTTCTGCTGTCACATGACTAACATCTCATTGGCCAACGTAAGTCACATGGCCATGCCCAACATTAAGGGGGCATGGAGTATAATCTTCTAAAGGAGACGGTGAGAGAGGGAGTGAGGATTTTTTTCTATAATAATCTAATCTACCACAGAGGATACTGAATCGTTATAACTTAGAGGTGGGGTAAATAAATGGGCATATTGGGGAGTGTGGAGTTTGGATTAGAGGTTTCAAGAATAACAGCAGGAAAACAAACAAGGAGATTGTTGTGTTATTTTAAGAGAGATATGATGGTGGCGAGAACAAGGTGGTGCTAATGGAGATGCTATTTGATGGATTCAAATATATATATATATACACACATATATATATACACACATATATATATACACACCTTGTAGTAATAACAAGGTGTCCTGAGAGTAAAAGAAATGTCAAGACCAACACTCTGGCCTTTGCAATGAGCTCCTCGGTGGCTGCACATACTACTCACAGTGACAGAAAAAGAAAAGCTTTATGGGGCAAGATGATGAATTTAGTTTTATGTATACTCAATTTTGGGAGGACAATCTGATATCTAAGTAGAGTATCACTTGTGTCACCACTATGAGTCACATTTTACGCACCAGTGTTTATTTTCATAATTTCTCCATAATAGTACATATTATACTTATGTTTGCTAGTAAATAAAAGAGATTGCAAATGCAAATGGATATTTTGACAAATACCTTTAACAAGTAACAAATAATTTTATGGAATTTTGAGATAATTTAGTCTAATTCTTTCATTAGACAAATAAATTAAAAAAGAGACCCAGAGAGCTGTTTCTTTTTTTTTTTAGGGCCACACCTGCGGCATATGGAAGTTCCCAGGCTAGGGGTCGAATTGCAGCTGCAGCTGCCTGTCTGCCACAGCAACAGCAATGCCAGATCTGAGCCACATCTGCAACCTATGCTCTAGCCTGTGGCAAGCCACATCATTAACCCAATGACTAAGGCCAGGAATTGAACCTGCATACTCATGGATACTAATCGGATTCTTAACCTGCTGAGTCTCAATGGGAACTCCACAGAGAGGTACTTTATTCCTTCTTAGAAAGCTGCATTATTATTTTTTTTTTGGCCACACCCATCGCATATGGAAGTTCCAGGGCCAGGAATCGAAACCATACCACAGAAGCAACCCAAGCCACAGTAGTGAGAATGCCAGATCCTTACCCCCTGTGCCACCTGGGAACTCCTAGATGCATTATTTTTAAAAACATTGCCCACATGGATCAACTAATAAACAATTTTTTTGAATATTTATGGTATGTTCCATATTTTATAAATTGATTTGTGGTATAAAAATTGTTAATAACAACTGTGAGAGTCACAAATATAAACTATTTCTTACATGCTATGTGAAAGCATTTACAGAGTGTTTTTCATTTGTTCTTTATAAAAGAATGAGTTTACGAAGAAAATGAGATTTGATTTGTTTTGATATGATTATTATTTTGCTTTTTAGTGCCATACCTACGGCATATGGAGGTTCCCAGGCTAGGGGTAGAATTGGAACTACCGCTGCCGCCCTATACCACAGCCCCAGCAATGCTGGATCCAAGCCGCATCTGTGACCCATACCACAGTTCATGGCAATGCCTACTGAACGAGGCCAGGGATTGAACCCACATCTTCATGGATACTAGTCGGGATCGTTATTGTTAAGCTAAAATAGGAACTCGCCAAACTGAGATTTTAAATGGTTAGTAAGTTGTCCAATGCCCATGTTCTTAACTGTTACGCTATATTATTTTGGTCCCTCACTTAGAACGACCAAAAATATAATGGGAGGGACAAGTGTTACAGAAACACTTAGAAAACTGTCCGGGAAAGACAGTTAAATACTAGCTTTGGGAGTTCTCAACTAGAAACTGCTGTAAAATGGTATGGATTGTGAAATTCAAATTACAAAGACAATAATGTAGGCTTTATATGAAGTTCATTCACTTTGGGAACAGGATGCTCTCTTTCTCACTGGACATCCCTCTAGAATGGATTGTTGAATATGGTAGAACTGCACTCTACCTGCACTGGGACCCCTTCCATATCTGGACTTAGGTGAAGTCTCTCACTGTACAGCATGGCCTCTCTTGTCCTGAGTCCAGAGAATGGAGGTGTGGGGAAGTGAGATTCTTTTGAAATAAACCTTCGAGATAGGAGACAGATCAAATTTCCCTCTTTTCTCTCTCCCATGAATTACTCTAAGGTATGGTTTCTCCCTGTTACACTTCCAGAGAGTTTGCACGTGCTGATTGACTCCAGCCAAAAAGTCTCCTTTAGGATTATCATCCTGATCTTGAGATAAGGAACATGCTCTAAAAAGCCATGCTTTGCACCTTGCCTGACATCCTTTTTTCCATCACCCTCATGACTCACAGCTTCTTCCTCTCATATAAAATGTTAGCATCTTAATCCTTGCTTCAGGTTCTTCTTTTCTAGGAGACATGGGTGAAGAAAATGTTTAAAGTTTCAACTCTTTGAATGTGACATCAGGTTTTCATTATAGGTAGTAATTTCTAATTTTAGGAAAAGAAGTTGAATCATATGCTTATCAAAGTTGGTGGATAGGATCAAGTCACTTAGCTAGTGAGTGAACTCTAAAAAGTACCAAAAATTCATATCACAGTAGAGCTTGATTAGGCTGTATTTACTCCTTACCACACTTTTTTGGGGGGGAGAGGTATAATCACATACTACAGTGTTCTCACTATCTCACTATATGCATTCCCACAATAATGTAAATGTGTATGTAATCTGATGTGTATATAACTTAAGAACCACCAGAACTCTCAGCTCTGGAGGCAATGTCCTGGTCATTTTAATAATCTCGGGATGATGAAACTCTGTATTATATATGCCAGAATTTTGTGGATCCCACTTACAGCACTGTGGCTGGATTTAAATGCATTTCATTCCATTATTGCATATTGAAATAAATGGGCATATTATGAAGTGGAATGCAAAAATGTACACAAGTTTTAGAAGATAAAATACAAAGACTCCAAAGACATAATATGCTTGCCATAGTCTGACCTAAGATTACATGCTTAGATCCTCCTGGAATTCTCACTTGTTAGCAATAATTAGGCTGAAAATTTGAGAAACACCATGTGGGTTTATGTATAATTTTTCTCCCCATAAACATATTTGTATATCTATAAAGTGAATAAAAATGTTATTTCTGGAGCTCCTGTTGTGGTACAGCGGAAACAAACCTGACTAGTATCCACAAGGATGCGGGTTCAATCCTTGGCCTCACTCAGTGGGTCGAGGATCCGGCGTTGCCATGAGCTGTGGTGTAAGCTGCATCTCGGATCGTGTGCTGCTGTGGCTATGGTGTAGGCCAACAGCTACAACTCTGATTCCACTTCTAGCCTAGGAACCTCCATATGTGGCAGGTACGGCCCTAAAAAGCAAAAAAAAAAAAAAAAAATTATTTCAAGAACTGCTCCCATATCTTCTTCTAGTGGGACACAGTAGACAGTAGAATTGTCTTTCAAATGACAGTCATTTTTTGGTTTGGAAGAAATCGTTTTAGTGGGCCTTTTGGTTTGCAGGTTAAGTAAATCCCAGTGGCTAGTCTAGCAGGGAAAGGCTGAAACACGCAGGAGTAAAACTCCTTTTGCTAGCAGCGTAAGAAGCTTTAGCCACTCAGTGCGGATTGACAGCCCTTCCAGGTTATTATGGGACTTCCTGGTTTATCCCCGACTGGCTGAGCTTAAGGGAAAGAAGTGTTTGAGCTATGGACTCGGAGGCTGGGCAAGGAGCCAAACTCTCACTTGAACCTACTACGCTGGTTCCAGCAACACAGAGCCTGGCTGGGGGCTACAGAGGACATGGCCCAGAGAGGACCCCACTTACAGGGTGTGATAACAGGGAGAGCGGACAACCAAACGTAGGGTCTGTTTTTCTTCCCTGAAAGTCTCCTCTGTCCCTGAGTCCTTAGCTGTGAGCTGTGGGATGAAGGGAACTTTGTGTTTGAGGGCCATGTCCACATGCATACTGCTAAGGACGCGTATAAAAGTGATGGTAAGACTTTGCTTAGGGAAATTAGGGGAGCAGCAGTTTTGCATAAGAGAAAAACAGCAGAAGAATGTGAGGATTTTCTGGCTATTCTCAAACTCACACAGAAGAGTTTAAATTAGCTTGTTTGGACATAATGGATATTGAGTCATTACAGAAGAGGAGAATTTTCAAATATGAGTTACACACATATGGTATTATAAAACATAACATGGTATGTTTATGCTTGAAAGGTACATGTGGTAAAAAACATTGATGAATGAGGAAGGTCTGTCTGGGACCAATTTCCCCCTTTTTTTCTGAGGGGAAAGTTGGGCACACAGAAGGCATATGGGATTTTGATAAAGATATCTTATAGATTGAACACTACAGAGCTGGTGGAAAAGGGGGATAAAGACCATAGAGCAACGGGAAGATTACAAGAATGAAGTCTTTAACATCATCTAAAAGGACTTCTCTCTATACCTAGAGAGATCATTTAAAAATGCAAATCTGATAACATCACCTACCTACTTGAGACACACCAATGGTTTCCCATTGCCTGTAAAATAAAGTATAATATTCTTTTTTTAAAAATTGAAGTATAGTTTATTTACAATGTTGTGTTAGTTTCTGGTGTACAGCAAAGTGATTCACTTACACATATATAATTGTATTGATTTTCATATTTTCCATTATGGTTTATTACAGGATGTTTAATATTGTTCCCTGTGCTGTACATAGGACCTTGTTGTTTATCTGTTTTACATATAATAGTTCATATCTACTAATCCCAAACTCTTAATTTATCCTTCCCTTATCCCTGTTTCCATTTGATAACCATAAACTTGTTTTCTATGTCTGTGAGTCTTTCTGTTTTGTACATAAGTTCATTTATATAATGTTTTTTAAGATTCCACATGATATCACATGGTATTTGTCTTTGTCTGACTTACTTTACTTAGTATGATCATCTTTAGATCCATCCATGTTGCTGCAAATGGCATTATTTCATTCTTTTTTATGGCTGAGTAGTATTCTAGTGTATCTATACACCACATCTTCTTTATCCATTCATCTGTCGATTTAGGTTGCTTCCATGTCTTAGCTATTGCAAACAGTGCTGCTATGAACATTGGGATACATGTATCTTATCAAGTACAAAACTCTTAACTTGTTTTCAACACCATCTCTTGTCACTCTGTGCTCTTTTCATGTCAGCTATTCTGGGTAAGCATTCATGTATTTATTTTCTCACTTTTTAACTTTAGTCACTTTACATCTGGGCCTTGGAAGAAAGTTTTTCTTTCACTTGTGTCACCCTTCCCTCTCCTCTTCATCATTTAAATATCAGATGAAATGCCATTTCTTTAGAATGACTACCTCAGCTCCTCAGACTAGATGAGGTCCCCAGGCATCTGCTCTTATAGCACCCTGCACTTGCTCTTCTTGGCTATTCATCCAGCAAATATTTCCGGAGCCTGGAATTGCAATGTGCCCAGGAGGTATGGCCCTGATGGGAGGAGACAAAAATCCTTGCCTTCATCACATTCGGAATTATTCTTTTATTGTTCGTTTTCTCTGTTGTGTTTGTGTTGTGTCCTTAGCACCCTGGCAGAGAACATATCTTTGTTTACCATTTTATATCCCAGCACACAGCATTGAGCAGGGAACACTGTAAGTGCTTAGCAAATATTTGTCAAATGAATAAATGGTACGAAAGTTGGAGATTCATTGGAGCTGGTCATATCTGTAAGCTGGAGGTCTTAAAAAAGTTTGATGGTACTTTTAGCGCAGTCAATGGCATGAAATAATTTATCAGACTTGGAAAGCTACAAAACCTGCTAGGAATTATGATTTATATAAAAGGGGGGCTTGACCTGCTGGGGGAATACATTTCAGGCTTTCTAAGCCAAATATTGATTTTAAATGTTTTCAGAGGAGTGGATGTTGAAGGGCGTAGGATGGTTCAAGAGCAAAAGCACATGGCCCCAGTGGCTTGTCAGAGACTTGGCTGGCCTCCGTAAACGTTTATTGCAGGAAGTATTTTAAAAACAGTCTTATGTTTGTTTGAGGGCAACCTGCATCTATAGAATATTTAGATTTATTTCTTTTATCTCTGTTGGCATAAGAGAACAGAACTAAGTGGGAAAACTCATTTTGCTTTCAAAAATGGATTCTTTTGCAAATTATTAGCTTTTAACTACAAATAATTACTGGTTCTGAGTGAGAAGTTTAAAAGAATAAAATCACTTCAATTCTAGATGGTAAATTGCTTGAGGGCACAATCTGTACCACACTCATCTTTAAGCCCCCAGTACTGAGCATCTGATCCTGGAAATAATAAATTATCCAGAAAGTATTGCTTTCTCTTTTCATGAAGGAAGAAACACAATTTCTTGAGTGGAAAAGAAAAAGTAGTCAAATTGCTTATTTTGGTTAGCTTAGAGACCAAAAATTTTCATAACTTATAGACTATTTTCATGTTGTAGATATAGCCATGGAAAAGTTGACCAAAATCAAAACAAAATATTTTAATTAGATTTCATTATAATTGTTTTCAGCCTACCTACTTCTATAAGAAAAGCATAAATACAATAAAATAAAGCATGTAAAGCAAAAGCCCAAAATGGAGAACTTGGAGAAGATAATTAAGAAAAAGTTTTTGAAAAAAGTCATAGCAATTTAGCAGAACACTTAGCTGTGAGTTTTCTGACAGCCAGTGCCAAGAGGAAAACATGAAGGAATACATACTTCTCCCTGTTCAGTACCAGGAAACAGCTTAGCTCATCAGGAGAGACAAACATTTTCCTGGCCCTGAGATAATTTATGTGTCTTTGCAAAGAATTCATTGAGAAAAATGGGGATAAGATCCTTAATGACAATATTGCAAATAAAGATGAAAAGACCAATATATGTGAGGCCACTTCAGCAGTGGGTGAGAGATGAAAACACCACGTAAAATCATGTTTCTCTAAAAACTATTCCTGAGGGTAAGATGAGCAGATTTATGTTTCTCTGGAATGGTGTGGCATAAAATTTGGAGAGGATTAAGAACTGAACATTTTCTATCACCTTGGTTTTGGGTATTGCATGGTCCTAAGGTCAACAGCCATGTATCTAAGGCCGAGTGTGGGCAGAGGAAGTATGTGACCTTGGGGGCATAGAAGGACCAGGCCACGTGGGAGAACTCTAATCCTTTTCCCCATCCTGCCAGTAATATTCCTCAATTCTGGGTTTTGCATTTTGGGGTTCCTTGTAAGATTTCCTTTGAAAGTTCTGCTAGGGGAGTTCCCGTCGTGGCTCAGTGGGTTAAGAACCCTACAAAGTGTCTGTGAGGATGCGGGTTTGATCCCTGGCTTTGCTCAGTGGGTTAAGGATTTGGAGTTGCTGCAAGCTGCAGTGTAGGTTGCAGATGCAGCTCGGATCTGGCATTGCTATGGCTGTGACGTAGGCCAGCAGCTATAGCTCCAATTCGACCCCTAGCCCAGGAACTTTCATATGCACAGGAGTGGCCCTAAAAAGGAAAAAAGAAAAAAGAAAGTTCTATTGGGAGACATGCAAGTGTATTACATACTTCTACTGACAACGCCTACTCTGACCTCGTGATGTATTTTTTGTTTTTTTAATTTTTGTCTTTAAAAGGGGCTGCACCTGTGGCGTATGGAAGTTCCCAGGCTAGGGGCGGATCAGAGCTGTAGCTGCCAGGCCATGCCACAACCACAGCAATGCCAGATTCAAGCCGCAT
>PVHT020000108.1:314755-380661 GCA_004024745.2 Catagonus wagneri
TTTTTTTTTAAAGAAAGGTGTGGATAAGGTTTAGGGAAACCAGTGAGTGCTAGTGTAGTGTCTTGGGGCCACATCATGGCTGTGATTGGTGGGGGAGCCATTGCTACTCCCAGGCCTTTGGGGGCAAAGCGAAAGAGCAGTTACTAGAATGGCAGAGGAATCTAGGGAGGAGAGCAGCATGGTGGGGGCTGTCTCTGAGAGAAGGATGTAGCCATCCCAGGATGAATAAACACCCCAAGTTCATTCTCCTTTTGTGTCGCAAGTGCCTCCCATGGGCCAAATCCAACCAGAGGTCAGAGGGCAAGTGAGAGTACTGATGCCGTCTCCACGGATGCACAGATCAGGGTGGAGAAGGCTGCAGAGACGGTCAGGCGATGCATGGGAAGATTAACTGCCATATTCTGTTTGTTGTCTTTCTCCTCCAGCTAGGACTGAAGTTCCATGATGGCTGGGATTTTTATCAGCTTTAGCCTCTCTGCATCCCCTGTGCCCAGAACTGGTCCCTGCTTCATGACTGGTCCTGAGTAAAGATTTCTTGAATGAAGGGATATTCATTGTTTTAATGTGAGTTTAAAAACAACTACAATAGCTCAGCAATTACTAGGCAATTTATAATATATCATCAAGAGAGATACTTTTTAAATGAATTCTCTTTGTCTCTCTGATTTATATGAGTAATAAATGCATGATACTCAATACATTATACGTACATGTATATAAATTTATGTGCCTGTAGCCTCTAAATGGTACATTTAAAATTATTCTGTTAAAACCTTTGAAATGGTTTTCAACAACCAGATTTTGAATAATCATATTTAGAAAAAGAAATTTCTGCACTAGCATTTTCTATCTATTAGCATATTTCAAATCATTAAATCATCTTTATTTCATATGTGTCTAATGTTGCTGAGGACAGCATTATCCTCTTATAGCCTATACATTTCAACACAGAAATAATCATAGCATAAAACATCAAGTTCAACAACATTTATACTACTAAACTGGTAAAGATTTATCATGGAAACAACTGTTTTGAACACCCTTCTGGTAGGGGAAAAAAAAGGTCAGTGATTTATGTGACTGGACAGATGGGTCATAATGTATTCCTTCAAAGTGATCTAATTTGGCTCTGACAGGCTGTAAAAAGAAGTGACTCAGAGTGGGGTGTCCTTTACTGACACAGACGTGGCGTCCAGTGGAGGCATTTCTCCAGCCACCCTGCCATAGGGGCTGAAGAGGGCTGAGGATGGCACAGCATAGGAATTACAAAGACCAGGAGCAACACCTTGATTCACCTCAGGGGGTCTCTAGGAAACTTGTGTCATCTATCAGTGTCAGAGGAGCTGAATTCAAGTGGCCGGCATGGATGAGAAAATAAGCAGGTCTCTGCTGTCCTAGCAGAACCTTGTGAAGTCTTGAAACTTGGATTCCATAGACGGCAGCTCCTTCTAAGGCAACTCAGCAATGTCTTGACAGGTCTCCACCAAAGTGAGAGTAGCAGATTGTATTAATGCTCAGAATTGTATTAACACTGCTCCCCTATGTGGTGCTGCTCCCTGAAGGAGGATTTCACATCTCCTCTTTTGGTTGGTATCTGGAATGGCCATGCGACTTGCTTTGTTGATGAAGTGGGAACAGAAGCTTTAAGACCAAGCTTGTGTTTTGTCATGCTTCATTTGCCTCTGCCATGGACTTAATGTTTTCCAGAGAGGTTCTTCCATTACCCTGGGTCCTGGAGTGAAGATGACATGGTACAGAGCTGAGGCCAACGCACAGTGAACACATAATATGAATGAGAACTAGACCTTTGTTGTTGTAAGCAGCTGAGACGAGGGGTCATTTGTTACCATAGCATAACGTAGTGGATCTAACTGATACAATGAAATCACATTTCTCACTGTCCTATTTGCCCAGCCTGTGGCGGGAAACAGCTGTTACTGTGGACGAATAGTCAGCTTATGGGGCTCACCAGGTGGATGAAGGTAAAGCAGGAACTGTTGGGTAAATGGAGAGTTAGCAGCACACAATACTTTGCTTATGGAGAAACAGCTTGAACTGGGAGGCTGCCCAAGCAAGGGTATGCTGGTTGTTTCAGAGACTGACTGGCTCATGCCAGTTACTTTGGGCTTCCTGGATGATGTTGGAAGTGGGCCAGTCAGGGAACTGTTCTAGCAGGACTTTGCCTGGAAACCACTAGCATGTTCGGGCTGCCCCCATGTAAGAGTAACATCTGGGATTGGTATCCCAGAAGAATGAACATTGGAAGCAGCAGGAGGCAGGAGCATTAATAACTGTCAAGAGCAGGGCAGACGGGCTAACTTAATGGGTGAGCTCAGGCCACTTGGGGCCTGATGTGGCCTATCCCTCTCCCTTCCACAGTCACTCTTCTAGGAGACATATAAATCATTCGATGACCTAATAAAATAACAAGATTTGTCTGAGTTTTGACAACAGAAAATAATAGAGGACCTCAAATTCAGAGATTGAGCAGGCATTTTAAAATTGCTTTTTCACCAGAATAGAGGAAGTCCAGAGATGAACGAAAAGGTATGGTCTGTTCACAAAATTGACAGGTTTCCAAAAATGCCCACAAATCTATGATATTTTAAGAGCTACAGGAAAGAGTAAGGTTAAGCGGCAGTGTTTTTCTAATGGATATGGTCTCAGGTACTTGAATGGCCTCTTTCTGGCATGAAATTAAATTCCTGGAGATATAACTTTATTTATTTATTTGCACTGTTCCATTGTGACATAAAAGAGTGGGCTTTCAAGTGAGGCAGATCTGAGTCTGAATTCCAGCTCTGCTTTCTAGGCCCAAGGTTTTGGCAAACACTTAATTTCTCTGAGTCACTCCTTCAATAGTGTTGTGAGGAATTGAAACTCCAGTGTATTAGGGTATTTGGCACAGATCCTGACACTTAAGAGCTCAATTCTTGTTAGCCTCCTTCTTTAATCGTTTAAAAATGTTTAAAGATGGGGAGGCATTTGCACTGCTGGTGCAGGTTAGTCCTGGTATGTTGACTAATAGGATGCACTCGGTAATCACTATATTTAAAAGAATAGGCGACTACTGAATATCTCATTTGCTCTATTATGTAAACTCCATGGCCTATCTAGCCCAGTGTTGTGCTCTAAATACCAATATTAGAGGTATAATCTTACATTGGTCAGAATGGTTGTCATTAAAAAATCTACAAATAACAAGTGCTGGAGAGGGTGTGGAGAAAAGGGAACCTCTTACACTGTTGGGAGGAATTTAAACTGATGCAGTAACTGTGGAGAACAGTATGGAGGTTCCTCAAAAAATTGAGTTGCCATATGATCCAGCAATCTACTCCTGAGCACATATGCAGACAAAACTATGATTTGAAAAGACACCTACACCCCTGTATTCATAACAGCACCATTTACAATAGCCAAGCTATGGAAACAACCTAAACATCCATTGACAGACGAATGGCTAAAGAAGATGTGGTACATATATACAATGGAATACTACTCAGTCAAAACAAAGAATGAAAGAATGCCATTTGCACAGTATGGATAGACGTTAAGATGATAAGCAAAGTCAGTCAGAAGAAGACAAATCCCATATGATATCACTTATTTGTAGAACTAAAATATGACACAAATGAACTTACCTAAGAAAGCAAACAGACTTATGGACATAGAGAACAGACTTATGGTTTTTAAGGGGGAGGAGGGACAGGGGAGGGATGGACTGGGAGTTTGGGATCAGCAGATGCAAACTATTATATATATAGAATGGATAAACAACAAGGTCCTACTGTAGAGCACAGGGAGATATATTCAATATCCTGTGATTAACCATAATGGAAAAGACTATGAAAAAGAATAAATATATATGTATAACTGAAAAATCCATATTAAGTTTCCCTGTGACTGGTTGCTGAATATAATGTTTCAATGACATTTTTTTCTTATTCACTAGGAGCTGGTAGTTTGTGTCACTGGTTAATGGCTATTGAATTCAATACATGTTTGAATCTCTATCATGCAGAAGGCACGGTGATAATTTCTCTAAGACTGTCCTTGCTCCGTTTTCCTCTCTTTTCTCTATTTAACAGAAGAAAAAGTGCTGCTATTTTTGTTCTACCTGTGTTCTCAACTCTATCCTTTCCAGACCCTCAGGGAACTTGCTTTGTCAATTATTTCTTCTCTTGTTTACTATCATTCATTTCTTTTCCAGTGTCTCCTTCACCTGTGCGAGGGCAAAGGGGAGAAAAATAAGTATCACCTCAAATATGCAAGGAACACCTTCAAGGAGTCAGGCTTCTTCCTTAGGGACCCTCAGACACACTCCAGCTCAGGGCCAACCATTACAAAGAGCACAAAGTGGGGTGGGCAATGATCAGGGTAATTAATTGTGGCTGGTGGAACTGGATCCCTTTTCTCTCCCCCACACTGAGCAGTTGGTAGCAAGCAAGGTGGTTGCCTCCAGATTAAAGTTCTAACATCTTCTTAAATAAAGTGAATCTAATTCTTGGTACTGGCCTAGCATGAGCTGTGGGTTCACAGAGTTGCAGGCAGCTGGAACTGCATAATTAGAGGGAGGAAAGAGGAAGGGGAATCAGAGACTTTAGCATGTTCCCCTAGCACAGAATCATAAAAGAGTTCAGCATGCGTTTTGACATGGGGGAAACGAAGTCAGAAATGAGAGCCAAGAAGGGCAGGGAACTGCACCTTCCAGTGGAGTAGCCACCAACATACTGACATATTGAAAGCTGGACCCCTCTTCCTTTCAGAGGAAGTGAAGAGCTGCACCATTTGGATGTCATTTTTTGGTTTGTTTTTTGTTTTAACAGACCTAGTATTATCAATCTCTTTGCTGGACAAGTGAAAAAAGTGATCACGTAATGGGAAAAGGGATTTCTTGTTGTGGCTCAGCAGGTTATGAACCTGACCAATAACTATGAGGATGCGGGTTCGATCTCTGGCCTCACTCAGTGGGTTAAGGACCCTGGGTTGCTGTGGCCAGTATAGGTCGCAGATGCCACTCAGATCCAGTATTGCCATGGCTGTGGCATAGGCGCCAGTTCAACCCCTGGTCTGGGAACTCCCATGTGCTATGGATGTGGGTGTAAAAAGGAAAAAAAAAAGGTTAGGAAAGGGCTCAACACTGCCATTCTGTGCTATTTGCTTTCTCATATTAAAAATTCTGGTATCTTATTTTCTATGTGTTTCAGTCAGATTCAAGATATATGCATATACCACAGAAGTCACTCAAAATCATAAAAACAGTATCTTAAAATTCATAAACTTCATTCTTAATTGAGATAACTCTGACTCCCAGATTCTTTGTATTTCCATACACACCTTTGAGTCAGCTTGTCAGTGGTTACTCCTAACTCTCTTACCCTTCAATATAACACTCTTGACCCACTGATCCATTTTGTTGAACTTTAACATAACAAGCAAAATGCAAATATACCAAAGGTAAACAGCATGCAAACCTGTGAATATTGTGCAAGTAAGGCAGAAAAAACACTAATTTCCACAAGTAGAGCATGCAGGTAGAAGAAAGGTAAAAGATGACACTTCTTCAATCTGGGGGCAAAGGGGCTTTCTACCCATGATGGGATTTCTGTGAAAATCATTATTAACTTAATATTTCAATTTGGGGAAATGTATGTGAACAAAATAATTTCATTGCTTTTTCCTCTAAAATTGTCAAGCTGCGGAGTTCCCTTCATGGCTCAGTGGTTAACGAATCCGACTAAGAACCATGAGGTTGCAGGCTCAATCCCTGGCCTTCCTCAGTGGGTTAAGGATCTGGCGTTGCCGTGAGCTGTGGTGTAGGTTGCAGACGCGGCTCGGATCCCACATTGCTGTGGCTGTGGCAAAGGCTGGCAGCTACAGCTCCTGTTAGACCCCTAGCCTGGGAACCTCCATATGCCGCAGGTGCGGCCCTAGATAAGGCAAAAAGACAAAAAAAAATTGTCAAGCTGCTGGCAGACCATTTGATTGACCCCTGGAGACCACCAGTTATCCATAAAACACACTGTAAGAAACATCAAAAGTCAAGGTGAAAGTAGAATTCTAGACAAGGTGGAATTTAAGGTTGAGAAATGCTGTACTAGAGGAATAAAGACACATACTTTTTGACCAACTAGAGGAAATATAAGGATTAAAGAAAACATTTCACAAGCATTTTCTCTTGTCATAAAAATTTCTTTATGCCCTCCCCTTTAATTGGCTGTTCAATTTTCTATTGTGCACTTGGTTCAGCAAACTGAGTTCAACAGCACAGAGAAAAATTTCTCCACCATAATAATGCAACAATGATTTATTATTAGGATTGTTATTATCACTATAAATCAAATCCATAGGCTCAGAGAAAAATAACATCAGTGGATAGTGAAAACGTACTTGATAAAATTCAACACCGATTTCGTGTTTTGCTATGCTCTTTAACAGGTTTCTGTGCACAAGAGATTTATATTTCCTTGAAAGTTTGAAAGAACTAACTGAAAAATTCTTCAGACATCTTTTTGTTTTTTAAAATAATGATTTGATAGCCCTTCCATTTCTTGGTTATGAATCATTATTGCTCTATTCAGATTTTGTTGACTTTCTGAAGTCAATTTTATTAAGTAAATATTTTCGGAGAAAATTGTCACCTTTTTTTTTTTGGTTGCACCTACAGTATGTGGAAGTTCCCAGACCAGGGATCAAGCCAAAACCACAGCAGTAACAATGCCAAATCCTTAGCTGCTAGGCTACCAGGAAACTCCTGAAATTGTCTATTTTTTAAAGACTAAATTTTATAGGCAAGCAATTATAAATAGAACTCTACCATCATTAATTACCTTTTTAATAGCTCTTATAATAGTATTTTTGCCCCGTTTGTTTTTTCTTTAAGTCTTCTAGATCTTCGTTAAACATTTCTTATGATTTCTCTTTCTATGCTCTATTTTTTTTCCTGAAATCTTGGATCATGTTTACTATCATTACTCTGAATTCTTTTTCAGGTAGGCTGCTCACTTCCACTTCACTTAGTTGTTCTTCTGGGGTTTGTTTCGTTCCTTCCTCTGGAACATATTTCTTTGCCATCTCATTTTGTCTAACTTTCTGTGTTTGTGGTTTCTTTATGCAGGCTGCAGGGCTGTAACTTCTCTAGCTTTTGATGTTTGCCCCCTGGTGGATGGAGTTGATACAGGGTCTTGCTGCAGGCTTCCTGATGGGAGGGACTGCTGCCTGCCCCTGGTTGGTGGAGTTGGGTCTCATCCCACTAGTAACCCGGGCTGTGTAGAGGGGTATGTTTAGAAATGGCTGTGTGCCCCAGATGACTTTGGGCAGGCTATCTGCGATAGGTGTGGATGTATTCCCAACCTGTTGGTTTTTTGACCTGAGGCTTCCCAGCACTGGAGTCTGTAGGCTCTTCAGTGGGGTCAGATCTGAAATAGTGACCTCCAGGAGAGCTTGGGCCAATGATTATTCCTTGGGGCCCCTGCCTCTGGTGTCCTGCTCACTTGGGGGCACTGATTCCTGCTTCACCAGGAGACCCTCCAAGACCCAGAGATAGGTCTGGCCCAGATTCCTAAGAAGTCACTGCTTGGCCCTAGGACCAGGTTCATGCAAAATCCTGTGTGCACCATCCAAGGGTGGAGTCTCTGTTTCCTCCAGTTCTGTGGCTCTTCTGCTCTCAAGTCCCACTGGGCTTCAATGCCAAATGTTCTGGGGGCTCCTCATCCTGATGCCAGACCCCTAGGCTGGAGAGCCTAACATGGGGCTCAGAACTCTCACTCCTGTGGGAGAAACTCTGTGATATAATTATTTTCCAGTTTGTGGGTTGCTTACTTAATGGGTATAGGGTTTGCTTATATTTCAGAAGCACCTCTCCTACCATCTACTTGTGGTTTCATCTTTCTCTTTGGGTGTAGAATACCTTTTCTGGTAGCTTCTAGTATTTTTTTGTCGATGGCTGTTAAGGAGTCAGTTGTGATTTTGGTGTTTTTGTGAGAGGAGGAGAGCTCGAGTCTTAGGCCACCATCTTGCCCCAAACCATTTGTCGGCTTTTTTGTCCCTATTTTTGTTTGTGATTTTTTACTTTTCTTGATTAGATTTACTAGACGTTTATTACATTTTTTCACTAAGTTCTTAATTTTATGACCTACTTTTCAAAATTAATTAATTTCTGCTTACCGATATTATTTTTCTCTTTGCTTTACTTTGATATTTTATTATATAATTGACAGCAATTTATCTCTTTCAACATGAATTATTTATTTTCATTCATAATTTTAATAATAGCAATTAAGGTTTTGCATTTGGCTTTCAAGGAATTACTAATTTGTTCAACAATTCTATTAAATGTCTTCTGTTAGCCAGGAAACATTTCAAGTGCTAGAGACATAACAGTGAATAAGACAGATAAAAATCCCTGGCTTCATAAAGCTTAGGAGCTTTATGTAGGAGAAGGTCAAAATTAAGTAAAGGATATAGTAAATTATGTGGTTCATAAGAAAGTGATAGGAGTTCCTGCTCTGGTGCAGCAGGTTAAGAATTTGACCTCAGTGCCTCAGGTTATTGTGGAGGCATGGGTTTGATCCCTGGCCTGGCGCAGTGGGTTGAAGGATCTGGTGTTGCCACAGCTGTAGTGTAGGTTGCAGCTGTGGCTCGGATTCAATCCCTGGTCCAGGAACTTCTGTATGCTGCGGGTGTAGCCATTAAAAAAAAAGTCATAAATTTTAGAGAAAAAAATAAAGCAGAAAGAGTAGAAAGGGAATTCTGGGGAGTAGAATTTATAATTTTTTGTATCTTGAGAATTCTTAATTTAATACTTTAGCTCAAATATGTATTTGCATTCTTATTTCCTCCTTTGCCAGTCATTGTTGAGAAGAATGCTTTAACTTTAATAATTGATTTAACAACTCATCATTTATTTCTAGTTTTATTGACTTGTAGTTAGAGGATGTGGTCTGTACATGTTCAGTATTGGTGTGTTTATTGCTGTTTTCTTTGTAGCTGTGTAAGTTAGCATTATGCTTAGCAGTGAGTGCCAGAAAACCCAATCAAGGGGCTTGGCTGATTCCTAGAATAAATCCACAGTAGGAAGTCCAGGACCACCATGAAGGAACAGGATCTTTTTCTGATCTGCTGACATGTAGAGATGGTGCTGCATCCTGGGCATTCTATGTATGGTCTAGGCAGGAGGAAAGAAGGAGGGGACAAGGCAACACTAGATTTTGTTGCTGCATCTTTGGCCAGAACTGAACCACCCCCAGTCACAGGAGAGACTACAGTTAGTTTCCTTTTCAGTTTTCTGGTCTCCATCATAGCGAATAAAGTTCAGAGTGATTGTTGGGTAGGCCAACCTAGTGAATCTAGTGTGTGCTATCAGTTTTTATAAATGTATCAAAGGAGCAGGAACTATACATTTTTTCCAGCTAAATTCTTTAAAAATTATAGTTAATTTACAATGTTGTGTTAGTTTCAAGTGTACAGCAAAGTGATTTACTTACACAAGTGCATATGTGTGTATATATATTCTTTTTCAGATTCTTTCCCATTATAGGTTATTACAAGATATTAAGCTCCTGTGCTATACAGTAGGTCTTTGTTGTTTACATATAGTAGTGTGTATATGTTAATCCCAAACTCCTAATTTTTCTCTCCTCTACCCCCTTTGGTAACCAAAATTTGTTTTCTATGTCTGTGAGTCTGTTTCTGTTTTTGTAAATAAGTTCATTTGTATTATGTTTTTAGATTCCACATATAAGTGAAATCATATGATATATGTCTTTTGCTGTCTGACTTACCTCACTTATAATCTCTGGATCCATCCATGTTGCTACAAACGGCAAAAAGGAACTGTTTATTTTTTATAGAGTTCCTTTTTTGCCCAGTATTTCAAATGCTTTGTCATTGTTTATTTTTGTATAATTGATCTGTCAAAGGCTAAGAATGGTCTATGGCATCTTCTAGAATAATATGTTCTTGTTTCTGCTTTCATTTTTAATAATCATTACTTTCTCTTTTTTAAGACTTTTATTTAGTGATTAAAATTTAATGATATATTTTTCTTGTGGACTGATGCTTTTTATACTATTTATTTCTTTTTTTCTTGGACTCTATTTAATACAATTTATTCTACTTCCTCTGCTTTAATTTTCCCTTGGATAGAAAATCTTGGCCAGAAAATCTTGGCCCATCTTTTATTTTAACCTTTGTCATTTTGTTTTAGGCACCTCTTATTTGCATCATATACTTCCTCATAGATCACAAATATTTGCCCTGTTCATATGGTGTGCCAAGTTGTTCTTGATGGTTGAGAGATAACAGGAAACAAAACAAAGTGTATAACTGTGGGACCATTACGTACTAAACAAGAATGACCCATGGAATGTAATCACTGAGCAACTTTGTTTTTATTTACTGGCATCCCTTCAAATTTATTCACAGAGTTCTGTCTCATACCAATTTCCTTTTGTCCTCTAAGCGCCAATAAAATTGAATTAAAAAAACTGTCTTAGAGGGAGTTCCCGTCATGGCTCAGTGGTTAATGAACCCAACTAGCATCCATGAGGACATGGGTTTGATCCCTGGCCTCGCCCAGTGGGTTAAGGATTTGGCATTGCCATTAGCTGTGATGTAGGTCGCAGACACGGCTCAGATCCCTCATTGCTGTGGCTGTGGCTTAGGCCGGCAGCTGCAGCTTCGATTTGACCCCCAAGCCTGGGAACTTCCATATGCCACACCTGCAGCCCTAAAAAACAAAAAACAAACTATTTTAGAAAATGGGGAGGAACATTATCAGTGCCAGGAAAGAGAGAGGCTAACGAGAGGGTTAATTCGTAAAAGGCCTGAGAAGGGAAATGGGGTTATCTTTTATACAGAGTTTAAATTTTGATTATTATTTGACATATTAATTACTACTTGAAGATAATGAGAAAAGGCATGGAACTTGCCTTGCATTTCATCTCAGGAGGAAGTAAAGCCAGTCTCACATGCATAGATTTCCCATTCCCCTCCACATCCAGCTATAGTGCTACTATAATCTGGAGTCTAGATTATACTGATTAAATTGCAATTTTTACAAACCTTCTCTTTTCAATTAGTTTTACTACATGCATTTCATTTTCTAACTGTATTTTCAATGATTATTTAGAATAAATTCTGTTTTCAATTTCTTTTCAAACTATAGCCACATTTTTTTAAATAGCATATTTTGTCTTCTAAAGTTTGATGAATTTCTATCTAAGGCAGAATATAAATTCTTACATATCTGAGAGTACATATCTGTGGCTTTAGTACATGGTCCTAAATGCTGATCATGTACTTAGACTCAAGTTGTTACGTTCTTCCGTGTGTGATCTTTGATTCATTGTCTTTTGGCATTTGTGGTACCCAAAAAAAATTTGAGATAAGGCTGGCTTTGTTCCTCAGTAGGAAACTAAATTTTTTTTTTATCTGAAAGACTATAAGAATGTTTAATTTTTCTTGATGTTCAGGAAATTGGCCAGAATAATCGATGGTTAATTTCATTTATTTTGTCTGGAATGTAGTGTGCCTTTTAAATCTGCAGACTCAGCACTTTTAATAAAATTTTCCTTTATTTTGATACCTTGAGTCCTTAGTTTATTGTTCTTGTAGCCTTGAAAAATAAATTAGAGTCTTCATCAAATTCAAATATATAATGCATAATTCTTCCATATTCACTTATTTTGTATAAAGTATTTGAGCAATAAGTGATTCAATAATTTTAAATGTGTAAAAAACAGATTTTTAAAATGTCTAACAACCCTTAGAGAAATCTAAAAGTTAGATGGTATTATCATGACAATTTAGGATAAAGGTGTGGTAAGAGGTCAAAGGAAAGTTAGAGTATGGTAAAGTACTTGTCTTATTCAGGGAAAACGAGACCATAAGTTTAAGAAATTTACAAAAAGACAAATATGAGTACTCACAAGAATAAAAATAGCATTACAATTTTCACATCAGACAAAATTTTACCTACTGAGTAGAGACAGAATCTTAGAAATAAAGTATAGTAAATAGAAAGTATAAAATAAGATGGCATAGTAAGTTCTAATACAGCACAAATTAAAGTCAATGTAAACAGGGTGAACTGATGATAATTCAGATACTCACAGATTGAATAAACAACCACCAAGATCTGGCAACATTTGCTTCATGTATTATTGGGAATTTGGGAATTTGCTCCTACATTGTGCGTAAGAGTAAATGGGGACTGTGGTAGATCCCCCGGGGTGCAACGGTGAGCTACAAAAAGAGCTATGACATCTGCCACTCATTTTGTGATGTCCCTCAAATCATGTCAGGACAGAAACAGAGCTGTAGCGTAGTGGACACTCCCAAAGCCACTACCTCATAATACTATCACATTGCGGGTCAGGATGTCAACACATGAATCCGAGAGAACACAAACATCCAGCACAAAATACTAACTCTCTCCTCTACATCCTATTAAAGACCAGTAACACCATTATTTTTACATTATCAAGATTTATAGCATTTCTAGTCTATAACTAGATACATTATCCGTGCTTTGTCTATAGGTTGATTTGAATACTGCAACAGATCAATACCGTTTGTAATATCACAATTATATAAATCCATTTCATGGCGGATTGGGCAGGCCATTTAGTAAGCTTAGCTGTGAAAGGAGATTTGCTCCTTATGGGGTAGACTAAAATTTTCTAGCATGTATGGAATATGTGGGTAATTCTGCCTAATCCTGGATTTCAGTATTGGAAAGCCTGTTTTTGTCATGTTCCCGTGCTCTATCTACTGCAGTGCTATCAGTAAAAAGAAGACCAGAATTCATGCTCTTGGTAGGCAGGCAGATGTGGCAAGAGAAAGGAAGAGGAACAGGCTAGTTTTTGTTCGTCCTGTGTCCTCTTCCAAATTCACCAATTAGATGCATCCTCCAGCAATCTGGTGGAGTTAAGTGAGAGGGCAGAGAGTCTCAGGGTGTTATTCTATTAAAACTCCCTCCATAGGACAGGAAGCACTGGGAGTAAGAAGGGATTTTCCTTACATCATTCTCCTTTTTTAGGCTGTTTCCCACACTTTCCTTCTCTCTCCTTGCTCTAATATCTTGTCTTCCACCTGGGGAGACCAGCCAGGATCTTCTGCTTTTTCTATCCTTCTCACATGGACATCCTCTTATAGCTGGTCAGGTCTCTACTGAACCTATGGTTTGTAAACTTGAATATTTATCTTCCTCTTCTGGGAACTTGAGGACTTGCGAGGTGTGTGTAGGGGAAGTTGGAGAAGAGGGCATCCACAGTGAAAATCATTGCCACAAGGCGAACTTGAAAAATCACTCCTCTACACTATCTGGTCCCCAGAGCAGACTTGTGAAGTTACCAGCACCCCTATTTTATAGAGGCAAAAACTGAATTTTAGAGAAGTTTAATAACTTGTCCCCAACTCCACAACTCCAAAGTGGAAGAACCAGAATTCTAAGGTACATTTTCTCACTTTTGGTCCTTGGCTCTGTCTGCTATAAAATAATGGCTAACTTTTAAAAGGTGTGTCTCTTTCTTGTTCAGTGTTTTTTGATTTGCTAGCCTCTTTCTCTTTAGCTTGCCAATATGAGAAGAGAATGCTGGAGACATTCCAGAGAACAGAGATACAGGAGAGCAGCTTTTCTTATATGTTTGAGAGAGTCTGCATTAAAGTACTTTAATGATTAAGTACGTACACAACCTTGTTTAGTAGGTGCTATTATTTTCCCAAGGCACAGTCCCTGATAATCCACACTTGACTGATTATCTCCTTAACTTCCACGTGACACATTTGGACAAGTGGGTTGAAGCAAGAAGCACAGTTCACTTCCTAAAGATTCTTTTTTTAACTGGTAAGTCTCTGGGAGGACAGACATTATTTCCATCATGCTTTGGGTTGAATAAATTTGTAAATAGTGCTTTTCCCAGATGGAGAGTCTTCGTGCTAACTTCTGCTTCATTTCCTCAACTGGAGAACCTCATTTCTACATCCTCTATTGGACCCACCTCCCTTAACTTCAGGCTCAGTCTTGCCCAGTCCCAGAATTATCTTTTCAAACCATCAAACTGACTTTCAAAAAAAATAAAAGGTATCATAAGACATTTCAAACATACACAAAGACAGAATAGTAAAATAAATCCCTATATCTTTCAGAATCAACAATTATCAAAATTACACAACACGTGTATATGTATGTGTATATGTGTGTGTTAATATATATATACATATACAGTGTTTATACATAAAACACTGCTTTCTCTATATACATATTGTTTTTCTTTGCTGAAATATGTTAAAGCATATGCCAGGCTTTATGTCATTTCATCACTACATACTACAGTATAGACTGAGGTCAAGTTATTAAATGTTATCAGCACTCCTCTAAGAAGTATGGATTTTATTTTCTAGGTTCATGATTCACCAACGTATTCCACAAACATCCCACACATTTGGTGTTCAACTTTCTAACTCAACTATATAAATATAAATTAAATGAATCAATAGGTTGTGCTCACTTCAATATTAAGATATCTCAATATCTAGAAGGAAGATCATCTCCATAATTTAAAAAATGGATCAGTGGGTCAACGGATCCATTGAATAATGGTTCAGTTGGATGGAGAAGCAGGAAAACCTAGCTGGAATGGCTCCTCCCCAACTGACTGCTGCAGAGCAGGGGGCTGTGACTCCCTTCCCCAGCCATGACACTAGAACGACTACCGGCACAAGCTCCACTCCCTCCTGCCCTGTCCATGCAGCTGTGCAGCCACAGGCTGCCTGCCACAATGAAGCCATTCTCTAAGACCAGCTAGAGTCCCACCTGCTCAGGGAAGGCTTTCATAACTGTGACTTCCAGTTGCTGTTCTCTTCAGCACACAATTCAGTCATTACATCCTGTCTTCTCAGGTAGCCTGCAACAACATCAAGATTAAACATTTAGCCTTCTACCACGTAACTTCTGGTGCTCCTAAATGATGGCAGAGTAGGTGCTCAATAAGTATTTATTAAGGAGCAAATGCAGCTCAACTTGAACTTTCATTTGGGCTGAAGCTGTGTGTCAA
Source organism: Catagonus wagneri (assembly GCA_004024745.2). Taxonomy (NCBI): domain Eukaryota; kingdom Metazoa; phylum Chordata; class Mammalia; order Artiodactyla; family Tayassuidae; genus Catagonus; species Catagonus wagneri. The sequence continues at coordinate 329,815 of PVHT020000108.1, forward strand.
TTTTTCTGCTCAGCATCAAGTCATAAGAAGAGAAAGAGAGAGAGAAAAAAAAAAAAGCCTGCAGAGACATTTCTGTCTGAGAATGTAGATAAGACAGGTTGGCTTGGCTCTCATCCATCCACTTGTTCAACTTGCCCTACAAGTCCTCTTAAATCCTGCCCATTCTCTTTGCTTGAACAACCTACAAATGCGCTTTTCTTTTTCTTTCCTCACACAAATGACTAGGGCAGTTGTCTGTTGTTGGCACACATTGTGGAATGACCACATGTTTAAGAATCATGAAACCCTACATGAGAAATCAGTCCCTAAATGAAGCTTTACCCAAATCAACAGGCTCATTCCTGCGGCAGCACCACGGTGCCACCAAGTGGACGCTTTTTGAACAATTCAACTCATCATGAATTAGCAAATCAATTTGGAACCGGAGCATGTGTGGCTGGATTGTTTATAGAATTGCAGATTTTATAATATACATTCTTATACCTTAGATGTTTAGTTAATTGCTTCACTTAAACATCTTGAAGTTTTATTCTCTTTAACTCTAGTTAATTACTTCACTTAAACATCTTGAAGTTTTATTCTCTTTAACTCCTGCTTGATTTAAGAAAATTCCTAATGAAAGCATTATGACATAATATCATGGGTGCATACATTTTATTTTACTGTATTTTGGGAGAAAATCAGTTCTCATTATTTTGGGGTGAACTTTTAAAAGGTTAATTCTATTTTCTAGAGAAGTCTAATTAAAGGGTATGACCACATGTTTAAAAATCATGAAACTCTAAATAAGAAATCAGTTCCTGGAATTCCCTTGTGGCGCAGTGGGCTAAGGATCCGGCATTGACTTGGACCAGTACTGTGGCGTGGGTTCAGTCCCTCTCCCTGGAACTTTCACATGTCACAGGCACAGTCAAAAACAACAAAAAGAAATCAGTTCTTAACTGATGTACTTTGCCTATGTGTAGTTTTGATGCTTGAGATTTTCTGGAGTTAATCTATCTTATTGTTCAGAACTTCAAATAAATTATGCTGGAACAATTGGCCAACCATATACAAAAAATGAACTTTAATTCTTACCGTGTAACATGTGCAAATATTAACTTTAAATGGATGTGATTATCACAGATACCCCAAGCCTCAGCTGAGTACCCAATCTGAGAAAAATCCTTGAAGAAACTAGACAACTCTAGAACACTTTACTCTCTCCTAGTTACCTGAGGCTAAAGATCTCTCACCTGTATTTTCTTCACTAGAAGCCCCAGGTAAAAAAATTTCTTGCTTTTAAAAAAAATACTTGTTCAACTTAATATTTAATTTTTCCAAAAGTCTATTTTGACTCTAACTTAGGTCAGAGCATATTTTTGTTCTATAGGAGAGGATTGGAAAAGTTCTGAATTTATATATCACAGATAACTCAGAAAACGTAGGCAAGTGCACTGTACGAACAACCAGGAGATCCAAAGAGAATCCCAGATATGTTACTAACAACTGGTGTGGCCACATACACGACATGCTTAAGACGCAATCTGTCTTAGTTTCCACATGTGTTAGGTGGTCAGTGTTCTCCCTTTTAAAATTCTGTGTATTCCTAAATTTTCTTTGATGAGCTTGTGTTATACTATTAATAAAGAAGTTGGGCAGGATCTCTTAGTCTTCTTCTCTGTCTTTTTTTTGAGGTTTTTCATGATTGTGTATTTTTGCAAGTTAGTATCCCCACAGTTTGAACTCCTCACTTAAAAGCTATTGATTCTTGAGATCGTAGATTAATTTTGATGAATACTTATGGAAAATTTCAGAACTATATATTTCTTTCAAATTTGTTAGGTACGTATTACGACAAAAGTATTTCTCTCTTTTTGCTACATTTCAAGTGTGTTTAGGTAAGTGTTTAAGAACTATGTGCTCTTAATGTGCCATTTAAAAACACCTCTACCATTTTCCATAAAAGAAAAGGCAGATTAACTTCTGTGTACTGTGCCTTAGGCTATTGTGCTAGGGGATTACATAGGACATCTAAGTGTAAAATTACTGCAAGAAGGCATCAAAACGTAGTGGGAAAACATTGCACAAGCAAGTAGAAACCTTGGATTTTATCCCGTTAAGCACTTGATTATGGGGAAAATCACTTAATGTGGTTGCCTGAGCCTGTGTTTCTTTATCTGCAGAATGGTCATAATATATCCGGCTGAGCATATTTGGTTGTTCTAAGGTTCAAGTGAATAAAGGTTCAAGGTAGCATGCTGAAAACTTGGAAGGGCAACTGTGATGGGATCTACCATTTAGTAGGAAGAAACAAAGGAGGTTAGGGTGGTTGGGGATGGAGTAGAAGAATAAGGATGATTTAGAATCAGAAGCAAAAACTGATGCTCCCCTCCTGTGAGGAACAGACATGACCTTATGTCCACAATCCATTTAGTACAGAAAACAGAAAAGGAGAGGAAGCTGGATGTCACAGTGTACAGATCAATAGAACAACAGAAGAATGAGGGGAAGAAATAGAGCAGGGAAGGAGGGGGATGGAATTAACATTACATTATCACTTGTGGCAAGTCAGACACGATGTGTAAGTTGTCTTCTTACAGGCAGGGATGACTTCTGGGCTTCCCATGGTAGGAAGAGAAATTTTAATTGATGAATATAAATTAATCATTAAAAAAGAAAAACAGAATTCTTGTTGTGGCTCAGTGGGTTAAGAACTGGACATAGTGTCTGTGAGAACTGAGGTTCGATCCCTGGCCTCGCTCAGTGGGTTAAGGATCCAGCATTGCCACAACCTTTGGTGTAGGTTCAGACACTGCTCGGATTTGGTGTTGCTGTGGCTCTGTCATAGGCCAGCAGGTGCAGCTCCTATTCAGCCCCTAGCCTGGGAACTTCCATATGCCACGGGTGCATCCCTAAAAATACCAGAAAAAAAAAAAAAAGGCAAAAGGTAAAATGATTAAAGAATGAGGAATATTCTATTAAACAAAAAAAAAGAGATAAGGACTGCATTTCTTTAAAACTATCAACATGATAAAAGACAAAGGGCGTGAGAAAATTCCAGATTAAAGGAGGCTAAAGAGACATGATGACTAACTACAACACCAGAAATCAGGATGAATCACATACTAGAGGAGACAAAACAATTCCCTAAACCATTATCTGGCCAGCAGACAAAAATGGAATACAAATGGCCAATGAGTTAAAAGTACTGTGTCAATGCTAAATGAAGACTGTACTATCATTATGTAAGCAAATACTGTTAGTATTTAGGAGTGATGGGTCATGATTCATGTAACTTATCTCTAAATGTTTCAGGGAAAAATATATCAAGAGAGAAGGCAAGAGAGAAAGTGGGGAAAATGTAATAGATAGGCAATCTGGGTGAAAGGTATACGTATCTTCTCTGTGCTATTCTTGTGCAATGTTCCTATAAGTTTGAATCTATTTCCAAATAAATTTTTTTTGAAAGTTAAACAAATATCTTAATAAGGTCCTCTTTATTCATTCGCATCATGATTTTTTTTGTTATTATAATAACTAAACATCCACATGGCTCATAACCATTTACAGAGTACTTTCACATATTTTATTTTATTTAATCCTCACTAAGAAAGCTCTGTTTTATAGATAAAGGAAACTGAGAATCAGAGACTTCTTGTGAGACCTTTGCTAAAACATTCTCATATTTTCACTGCCTGTCCAGTGAGTGAAGGAAGGAGGCAAGGCAGGGATGATGAACTGACCCGCCCCAAACTGCAAACCTGGAGTTGCATGGGCAAGACTGACTCAGAGCTCAGTACCTTCCTACTACTTTGCAGCTATTAAATACCATAAAACACACTCAAATCTTAGACCAGGATTAGCCATTATTTAATTACTCTTTGATGATTCACAAGTCACATAATCTTACAGTGCCTTAGGCTAACTTTTATGTGTCATTTATCATCCTGTAGCTAAAGGAAATAACAGTTGAAAAAATGTTAATCAAATCCTGGAAGAGGGAGACTGCCCTGGGGTAAATTCCAATACATAGCTTTAAAAAGTGATGTTATTTAACCTAATAGATAAAATGATCTTATGTAGACATTTGCTTAAATATGAGAATAAAAAAGATGTTAGCACGATTTCTAACCTGCTCATTTTGGTGGCAAATCTTACCCCTAATATGAAATCTTGTGTATTGTTATTTTGAGCTCTTCAAATTTTAAAAATATTTTCAGTCTTTTGTTTTTTCTAGCTTTATTTTCAGCATTTAAAGTGAAAATCCTGGCTGGCTAAAGGAATTTTCTCTAATAGGTGACAAAGAGACATGTTACCAGCAGCAGAAATAGTTTCTGGGAACAGGTTATTAATCATCTTGGCTTTAATCATGGTGAAGTATTTTTTGACATTTGCTGAAATCATTTTTTTTTCAAAGTGCGAGAAGTTGTACTAATTAAAGGCAATAGCACAAGAATGAAGAAAAACAGAAAGTGTTAAGAACAAGGATACAATCCTAGACTGCTGGTGCTGGAGAGGATTACCTGGTCTAAATGCACCTACCTGGGTAATGAAGAAAGTGGTACAGTGGCAGCTGTGGGAATACATTATGACTAGGCCTGCTTCCGTGACTGGTTCTTTAGTCAGCCTGTATTGACCTATTTTTTATTATGTGAGTAATGAACTGAATTCTGGATAATCACGTGTAGAAAGATGTGTTACAGTTGGGGGGGTGACAAGGCTGTCATCTGGAGAGGATCGCTGGTCATTGGACAAAGGCTGAAGGGTGATTAGACAACTGATGATGGCTTATTAATCAATCTGCTCTTAGAAGTCCTTCGGGGAAAAAGAGACATGGCTTATGACCCTTCCAACTGCATTCAGCTCTCCATCTCTTTCCTGATATGTTATATTGCCCTGCTCATCAGTAAATTAAAATCTGGATGCAGATTATGCAGATTGATTCTATTCTGGTTGCCCCCCACAGCACCATAAGGAAGTTCTCAGGCCAAGGATCAAATCTGAGCCAGAGCTGGAACCTACACCACAACTGCAGGAACACTGGATCCTTAACCCAGTGTGCCAGGGCTGGCGGTTAAATGGGTGCCTCCACAGAGACAAGGTCATTAACCCACTGCATGATACTGGGAATTCCACAAGTTGATTCTTAATGCTTAGCCCAAAGAAAATATTTTAAGTAGTTGTCCTCATAGAGATTACTATTTGCATAATTCATAGCAACAGAATCTTCTCCTATGAGTTACCATCCTCTGTGAGTGCTCCATTTGGTAGATTTAGAACCTCACACTAATGTGAGCAGACAAGTCTATAGGCTTCAATTTAGGGAGAACAAATTTACTCCTCAATTCTTCAGTCAGTATATTTTTATCAAGTGCCTACTGAATGTCATGAATTGACGATTCAAAGATAAGTAAGGCTGACTCTCTGCTTTTATAATTGGGGAACTGGATAATTAAACAGATGATCACCAAAAAATGATATGCACTAAGATAGAATGTGGTGAGCACAAAGTTCTACAGGACAATTTTTGATAGGCTCCTAACCTACTCTATGATAAGCACTTGACCCCTCTGTGGATCAGAGAAAACTCCAGGGAAGAAGATAACTAAGCAGGGCACCAAAGGACACAAAAAGGTTTTTCAGAATAAGGGAACATAATATACAAACAACTTATACAACTAAACAGCAAAAAAACCCAACAATTCAATTGATAAACGGGCAAAAGACCTGAATAGACATTTCTCCAAAGAAGATATACAGATGGCCAACAAGCACATGAAAAAATGCTCAACATCATTGATTATTAGAGAAATGCAAATCAAAACTACCACAGGATATCACCTCACACCAGTCAGAATGGCTATCATTAATAAGTCCACAAATAACAAATGCTGGAGGGGGTGTGGAGAAAAGGGAACCTTCCTGAATTGTTGGTGGGAATGTAAGCTGGTACAAACACTATGGAGGACAGTATGGAGGTACCTTAGAAAACTATACATACAACTACCATATGACACAGCAATCCCACTCTTGAGCATATATCTGGACAAAACTTTCCTGGAAAAAGACACATCCACCCGCATGTTCATTGCAGCACTATTCACCATAGCCAAAACATGGAAACAAGCCAAGTGTCCATAGACAGATGATTGGATTAGGAAGATGTGGCACATATATACGATGGAATACTACTCAGCCATAAAAAAGAACAAGATAATGCCATTTACAGCAACATGAGATTCTCATACTGAGTGAAGGAAGTCAGAAAGAGAAACACAAATACCATATGATATCACTTATATCTGGAATCCAATACACAGCACAAATGAACCTTTCCACAGAAAAGAAAATCATGGACTTGGAGAATAGACTTGTGGTTGCTGAGGGAGCGGGGGAGGGAATGGGATGGATTGGGAGCTTGGGGTTAATAGATGTAGACTATTGCCTTTGGAATGGATAGGCAATGAGATCCTGCTATATAGCACTGGGAACTATGTCTAGTCACTTATGATGGAGCATGATAAGGGTGAGAAAAAAGAATCTATACATGTATGTGTAACTGGGTCACCATGCTGTACAGTTGACAGAGCACTGTAAACCAGCTATAATAAAAAATTAAAAATCATTATAAAAAATAAAAATAAAAGTATCAAAGACTTAAAAAAAAAAAAAGGAAAAGGAATAAGGGAACAGAAGGGAAAAAGGGAAACCAGGCAGAGGGGCTAAAATATCCAAAGGTCAGGACACAAAAGAGAGCAGGATAGATTTTGAGGATAGCTAGAAATTGGTATAGCTGGAGCCAAGGAAAGGCCAGATCATGAAGACCTTCCCACGTCATTTCAAGATACCTGGATTTTATACTGATGGTTTTAAAACCACATTGAAGGGGTTTCAATAGATAGTAAATGACTGAGTACACAGAGAATGGATTGACATGCAGGTAAGTCTGGAAGCAAGAATTTTAGCTAAGAAGCTACTGCGAAAATATGACCTGAGGAAATATGGTGAGCTGGCCCCAACCCAGATACCCAACACAATGCACCTTCTTACAGCTGTAGACTGTGGATCAAATGTTTGCTGAGAAAGAGAAAGGGGTGGAGGAATTTGGAACCCATCTGTGCTCTCCACCCCCGTTAAATCTTGTCATCTTCATTTTTAAAGAATCACCTACTCAGAATTATGTGGTGTAAATAATGTAATTTCATAGAGGAAAAAACCTTATGCTACTCAACACTGAAACACTGAATACTGACCCCTGAATACCTAAAAGATGGATGAAATAAGGTAGAAAAATTATCAGTCATCAAATTTCACCAACCATTGTTATTACATCTTTTCATGTTTATCTTGTGGATCTACACAAAGTATCTACAAGGCATATGTTCATAGTTTAGAGCTACAAAAGTGTTCCTTTATTAATCCTTAATTTTGGAATCAAGAAGACTGTATCCTGTTCATTTTGTCACACCCAGTACTCGGAGAGGGACTGCCATACAGTAAGTGCTTAATAGGTGGGTGAAAGTCAAGGATTAAAAACATTGACTAAAACTGATTTTCTGGGACCTTTGATGATTTTCATGAAAATTATAAGAAATTATTTTAACATCAAACAAACATTATATGGAAGTAAAATAAATAAATTCAATATTCATTGGTGATAAATGTAGCTTCAGATGTATTTAATACAGTTTTCAAAAAGCAGTGGGAATTGCGTGGGTGTAACTGAGTGAGGGAATTTGGTCTTTTGTAATTGTGAGCTATCTGAAATGAGAGGGTGGAATAGTTTAAGACATGGATGGGAGGAGCTGGGGGGTTTAATTATACACCACAGTATTCTTCTCATGGATGTGACTACAGAAAGAACCTTTTCTAATTTCCTCTAATGATCACAAAGATGATTCTAGACCAAGGACTGCAAGAGCTTTTGAATGTAAGAGCTGGAAAAGCCTTATATGGGTACACATACCTACCTCTTCATTGTACCCAAATTTTAAAACACAAATTCTAATATATATCACTATGTAATTATAATTACATAAACCTTTTAGTTTTAAGAAAAATCACGTTATATACTTTTTTTTTGTCTTTTTGCCTTTTTTAGGGCCACATTCATGACATATGGAGGTTCCCAGGATAGGGGTCTAATCAGAGCTGTAGCCACTGGCCTACGCCACAACCACAGCAATGCGGGATCCGAGCTGTGTCTGCAACCTACACCACAGCTCACGGCAATGCTGGATCCTTAACCCACTGAGTGAGGCCAGGGATAGAACCCGCAACCTCAAGGTTCCTAGTTGGATTCATTAACCACTGAGCCACGATGCAAACTCCCACGTTATATACTTTTAAAATTTCATTTTTCCTGGTCATGCTGGGTGATGCTTTTGTAACATGAACACTTTCTTTTTGCAATAAAAGCAAACTTTGCAGCCACTCAAGTGCAAATTACACACCATACTCTTATTCAACAGTACAGTCATATTATGCCAAGCAAATTTTTTATTAAATGCATGCTAGTATTTTCTTTGTCTTTTTTTCCTTTACATTTTAGTCATGTAAACAAGGAAGAATATTTTCATGCAGATTCCTTACTAAACATTTAATAGACCAGTCACTACCAATGATGCCCATACTGTACCTAGAACATACGTCTTTGTGTCTATTATTCCAGGATGCCCCCCTCCACCTTTTTTGTTTATAAAAACTGATTTTGTTTAGTTTTAAATTTGTTTAATCCATCTAAGGAGCTCGTTTCCATTTTTTCCCCTGGTTGCCCATTTTGTGCCTTAGTTTTTTTTAACAAGTGTTCTCAGCAGAGAAAATGGAGAATTTTGGTTTAAGTGAAGACACTGGGACCTGCATTTTCCTGTTGGTGGCAGCACTGCCTTTGCTTTCTGTGTCCAGTACAAGGAGGACCTCCAGTGAAAACAATCATACCAAACTGAGCATTTAGGGGTCCTCTGAGCTCAGAATAGTTTGAACGATTTAGATGAACAAAAGTGAAACTGTCATATACATACAGTAAAGCAACTTCATCTTAAGAAAAACAAACAAATTACATTCACAACAACAAGCTAATTTAGGGATGGCATATTTGCATTATAAAAAAACTACAAAATTCTTCAAATAGTGAAGAATTTAAAATTTTTACTTGGGCACACCACAGTAAAGTACACGAATTTTTGTATGCTAAAAAATATTTTGTGGTTTTTAAAGCCTATCACTGGGCCTCATCTCATTTGCATCTTCTACTGGCTATGTACAATATTCCCCAGGTACAGGAAACAACCTAGTACAGGATTTGTAACTTCTAATCTAGCACCGCTTTCACAAAACTCCATTCCTACAAGGATTTTTTTTTTTTTAGTGTTTTGTTAGTTTTTTTAGTGGAGGCATATATCTATTGAAAATAACATAAAACTAATTTAAAAAGTAATAAAAAAGAAAAGAACATAAAATTGTTTTGGAACTCTAGCTGTATTAAAATATTGTGCATTTAGTGCAGAGTATTGAGAACAATCAGTTAAGCTCTTAAAATTGACATTTTGTATCACATTTTAAAGTTATTTCTATTTTATTTGAAAGTGTTTTAAGCAAATCTATTATACCCACACATGGTAAATTTAGGATAGAAACCAATGTTTTTAATAAGTTAATTAATATTTGATTGACATCTCATCCTAGGTCTGGAGTAATAATTTGAAATTTTTTCTATGTATAATGAAAATTATTTGCTTATCAGGTTTTGCCTTGCCTATTGATTTCTTTTCTTTTTGTCACTTTAGGGCCTCCCCTGGGGCATATGGAGGTTCCCAGGCTAGGGGTCCAGTTGGAGCTGTAGCCACCAACCTATGCCACAGCTACAGCAACGCAGGATCCAAGCTGCATCTGCAACCTACACCACAGCTCATGGCAATGCCGAATCCTTAACCCACTGAGGGATCGAACCTACATCCTCTTTGATGCTAGTCGGGCTCGTTAACCACTGAGCCATGCTGGGAACTCCCTGATGCCCATTGATTTCTTTTGAGGAAATAGTATTAAGCATGACTGCTCCAGGAGTTAAAAGAAATATGCATAATGCACAAGCAGAATGAGTAGAAAATTTGGGCTCAACATCACTACTTTGATTTTCTGTGAGGGGAAGAATCTAATTTTATTCTGTCAAGAAGAAAAAGGGGTGGAGACATGCAAAGGCACTGGGCATTCAGGTGCTGTGGATCCTGTATCAGTCATTAAACTGAGTGCTTTTTAAAAATTTCAATGTCAGGAGTTCCCCTCGTGGCACAGTGGTTAACAAATCCGACTAGGAACCATGAGGTTGCGAATTCAATCCCTGGCCTTGCTCAATGGGTTACCCATCCAGCGTTGTTGTGAGCTGTGGTGTAGGTCGCAGAAGCAGCTTGGATCCTGTGTTGCCGTGGCTGCTGCGTAGGTCGGGAGCTGTAGCTCCGATTCGACCCCTAGCCTGGGAACCTCCATATGCTGCTTGTGCGGCCCCAAAAAACAAAACAAAAATTTCAATGTCAGTAGTGCTTTGCACATAGCTGGTACTCAACTGTACTGACTGGTCAGTTAACTGGTTTTGATAAGTTATTAATTTGACTGTTTTACTTATTATCTGTTTTCCTATTTGCTGCCTGCTTGGTCCATCTCTTATCAACTAGCTTCAGGATAGGCTCTTCGCTTGAAACTAATCTTCTTCTGCTGTTTCATTTTCTGAAATGTTCTAAAAAGGGCTTTATTTTTGAGCAGCAGAGATAGCAACTGGGACTGGATTTCCTGGAAAAGTAGTAACTGCTCGGGGATGAGGAGGAAAGCAGCGTCATCAGTAGCAAAGCAGAGCAGACCAAGGCCAGCCGGCAAGTTTCACACAGGTGATTTGCTTCCTTTGTCACCTGGTGTCTGGCCAGAAGTTATCAGCCCAAAGGAAAGAGTGAAGTAACTAACTGATGAGGCTCCTTGCCTTTTACTCTGCCCTATCTCCTGACTCTTGGGTCCTCTTGAGCTATCTGCTAGTCACTCCATCCACCTTTCCAGGCTTCTTCTGGCCTCTGGCATTCTATTTAGCCTCCAGCTACTCTGAGATGGTGTCCCATTATCCCAAACCATTCCCATCTCCATATCCCACCACCCAGGAACAAAGTTTTATTTTTATTTTTTGTCTTTTTAGGGCTGCACCTGCAGCATATGGAGGTTCCCAGGCTAGGAGTCCAATCAGAGCTCTAGCTACTGGCCTACACCAGAGCCATGGTAGTGTGTGATCCAAGCTGCTTCTGCGACCTATACCACAGCTCGTGGCAATGCCGGATCCTTAACCCACTGAGTGAGGCCAGGGATAGAACCCGTTCCTCAGGGATACTAGTCGGGTTTGTTAACCACTGAGCCATGATGGGAACTCTCAAAGTTTTATTTCAATAGAGACTTTGCTAGCTAGTTGTAAAAGAGTAGTATTTAAACCAATTCATACCAGTATGCGAAGTAATCTTTATAAGAGTATTAACATTTTAGAAGAATAAGTTTTTAAACCAAAAGAATAAAGGCATAATGACAGAATTTCACAGCAGTAAAGATACATTTGAGCCAGGAATCTCCGAGGTACTTATTAAGAGAAAGTTTATTCTCATTCTTATTCTATCTAGATCTTTTAAAGAATGAGAAACAGTTTATTGTGATAAAAGCTAATGGCTTGCTTATAAACCAGCGCTATGCTGGTCAAGCTCTGCTTGGGCCTAACAGCCTTGTAAATGGTTACATCATCTTGTAGTTCAGTCAGGAGAACCTCAGCGATTTAATTTATCACCTTCCTTCTCTGATATGAACAAAGGAGGTGATTAATGTTATGGAATTTGCACCAGACCAATATTAAAGGCATGGGCTCTGGCAAGTTACAGACCTGTTCTAACCAAAATCTTGCATATTAAACTCAAATAGTTGATATATGTGATTCCTGGACAGGGAAACTTGCTAATATTTCCAAATATGTAAGTAAATTTCAAGCAATTTGGATGAGAGTCCCATTGTTGTTACAACAGTTGTTTTGGCTGTTTTTGTTTTTGTTTTTGTTTTTTTAGGTCTGTACCCATGGCATATGGAAGTTCCTGGGCTAGGGGTTGAATCGGAGCTGCAGCTGCTGGCCTACACCATAGCCACAGCAATGCCAGATCCAAGCCTCATTTGCGACCTATACCACAGCTCATGGCAATGCCGGATCCTTAACCCACTGAGCGAGGCCAGGGATTGAACCGGCATCTTCATGGATACTAGTCGGGTTCTTAACCCGCTGAGCCACAGTGGGAACTCTACTACTGTTGTTTTTAATAATCAAAATTATTCTAAAGTTAACATGGAAGGAAAGTGTATAAATAATGTCAAGAATATTATGAAAGAAAACAAATAGTGAAGGGGAACTTGCTATATCAGATAGCAAAACTTCCTGTATGGCTACTGATAATTAGAATAATATCAATATTGGCTCAAGATGAATAAACTGATCAATGGGATAGAACAGAGAACACAGAAATTGTTTCCAGTGTTCTTTAAAATAAACACTTAGTATAAGGTGATGCTTACATCTCTGTTTAGTGAGAAAGGAAGAATTACCTTACAGACAATGTCAAAAGTAATGGAATATTCACTAAGAAAGAAAACAAATAGATTTGTCTCTTACAACAAATATAACAAGAATATTAGAGTATAATGAAGGTGATTATGAATCTTGATGGTATGGTTGAGGCATTTATAGGCAAGACAGATTCACAAATCATAAAAAAATCTACAGACTTGATTCCATAAAAATTTAAAATTTCTGCATGGCAAAAGGCACTACTACTAAGTTGTAAGACAAATGGCAGACTGAGAAAGAATATTTAAAGCATATATGACAAGGTGTTAATTTCCCATATATACAAAGACTTCTGCAAATGGATAAAAGACAAGAAATATAATTGAAAAATAATACACAAGATGATCTAACAATTCTAAGAAGAAAATATAAATAGCCAGTAAACTTTTGAAAAGATACAGTACCTCAGTGGTAGTTAGGGATATGTATGTTAAAGAAATAACAGTTATCATTTTTCATGTATCGGAGAGACAGATATTAAAAAAACCCCAATCAAATCTACTTTGGCAAAAGTGTGGGGAAAATTTGATACCTGTTAGGCACTCTTGGTGAAAGTGTGAATTGCTAAAACATTTTTTGTAAGTCATTTGGTGACATTAAATTTAAATGTGCATATCTTTGACTTCGAAATGCATTTCTAGGGCTCCAACATATAAATAAACGCAGTGGTTTTTTAAAGGAAAAGCTGAGTGAAACTGCATATTGCTGCATTAAAAAATGAACACCCCAAACTCTAGAAATACCTTGAATATCCACCAATAGGATAAATATTGGATAAATATATTATTTATTTATACTATAGAATGTTATGCAAATATTTACACAGGTTTATACCCACTGATTTAGAATAATATCCATAATATATTATGAAGTGAAAAAAACAAGGGGCTAAATAATATGTGTAGTATGATTTAATTTTTATAAAAGAAAAAGACAATATATGTGTGTCTATCTGAAAATAAGACTATATAAAATGTGGTATGAGTGTGAGTGTGTGTGTGCAGGGGGCATGCATGTCTAGCTGTAGGCATAGAAAGACTTATGGAAGGATACATTACAAAAATGTTAAAAGCAGAGGAATAGTATCGGATTAGGGAAGGGGACCATTAGTTCTTTTATATCTCTATGTTGCCTGAATTATTACACAAGTTTTCATGCCTCTTTCAGGTTAAACTGTGTCCCTCCCCAAATTCCATATGTTGACGTCATAACCTCAGAGCATGACCTTATTTGGAGTTAGTTACAGATGGAACCGGTTAAGCTGAGATCATATTTGAGTAGGTGTCTATTACTGCTGTCCTTATAAAAAGGGTACATTTAGATACAGATTCAGCCACAAGTAAGAGAAAAACAATGTGGAGAGACACAGGAAGAAGATAGTCATCCAAGCCAAGGAGAAAGACCTGGAAGCAAGCCTCCTCCCACAATCTCAGAAAGAGCCGACTGTTACTGCTGACACCTGGATCTTGACTTTCTAGCCTCCAGACTTAACAGACACATGTTTCTGTTGTTTAAGCCACCTGATTGGTTTTATGTTGTTATGGCAACGCTAGCAAAGGCATACAATTGCTGTGGAAATTAAAAACCAATGCAGTATTTTTGAAAGGCAAGGAATAATTCGAGAAACACTTATTAGATACCTATAGTGTGCTAGATATTCTATATTAATTCTTTTACTCAATCTCTGGAAGTGCTCAGTAACTTTTCCAGTGTCACAATGAGTAACTGTGGGTAGGCATCCTGCTGACTTTGGCGCCTAGGTAGTAGCTACTTTTCTGTGCGGAATCTTACTGCTGAGTTTGATCTCTTCATTGTCCATTTCTAGTCTTTGGTGAGCATTCAGGCAAAAATTAATTCTCCCCACTGAAGGTCTATAATGTCAACACGAGGCTCAGAATAAAATGCCAGAATGACATTACCTATAATGTATGATATCAAAGTGGAATGATTTTATGGCATTTCTTTTTATTGTATTGTCTTGAAGGGAAAGACAGTGAACAATGGTAATAGCCTTTCCTTGGTTGTTCTCAACATTTCATGTTCATTTTTATCTTGCCAGTTGTCTAGACTAGAGAGCTAAAATATGGCAAGATGCAAGAAAGGAATCAGTCAGAAGTCATAAGACTTAATCATAGGTAGGTGGTTTGGCGCAATCACATATTTTAGAGTTTTATCAAGAAAAAGGCAAAGAGAACACCCGTGACCTTGTGATACAGATGTTATACTTTTCAGATCTTTCAGGGTAGGGTTTCTTCACGCTCTCATTGCTTAGAAAGGGCACTTTGATTACCTTGTCTGTCAGTTCTAGTGATGGCAATTACCGATGTTGGATGCCTATTATTTTGTGTTTCATTTGTGGAGAAACACTTAATTCACCCTCAGCATCCAGCTCAATTATCACTTTCTGTCATACTCTCTCAGAGCGATTTCTTGCACCCTCCTCTTTGCACCAGGAATACATTTTTACATACAAAAATATATACTGTTTTTTTTTTTTGTCTTTTTGCCTTATTTGGGCTGCACCCATGGCATATGGAGGTTCCCAGGCTAGGGGTCTAACAGGAGCTGTAGCTGCTGGCCTTCACCACAGCCACAGCAATGCGGGATTCGAGCCGCCTCTGCAACCTACACCACAGCTCACGGCAACGCCGGATCCTTAACCCACTGAGCAAGGCCCAGAGATCGAACCCGCAACCTCAGGGTTTCTAGTCGGATTCATTAACCACTGAGCCACGATGGGAACTCCTATACTGTGTTTTAACAACATGCATTCTCTTGAATTATTTATGTATCAGAATTACCTGCTAAATTACACATTCATTAGGGTTTGAGGCCACTCCATCTCTATGTTTATTAGCATCTTAAAATCTGTCATGTGATACGTGACCATGAAAGCTGAGGGATGGAAGGGCAGAGAGGCACCTTCACCATCCAGGACGGAGACCTCCTCATCATTCATTTTTCACATATACTTCACCTCCAGGTGGCACAATCACAGCTTGACGGTTTTCATTCCCTCTTCACCATCCTTCTGTCTCCTCTCTCCCCAGGAAACTAGTTAGTAGTGGTAGTATCAGAACCATTACTAGTACTGGTAATAGCCAATACTTAGAGGGCATTTATTGTGTCTGGCACTGTTCTAAGTACTTTACATGGGCTAAATAACTTAATCCTTAAAACAAATCTCTTACGTACTATTACTAGCCTCATTTCAAATAGGTGATAAGGAGTTCCCATAATGGCTCAGCGGGTTAAGAACCCAACATAGTGTCCGTGAGGATGCAGGTTTGATCCCTGGCCTCACTGAGTGAGTTAAGGATCCCACATTGCCACAAAATGCACTGGAGTTTGCAGATGCAGCTCAGATCTGGCATTGCTGTGGCTGTGGCAAAGGCCTGCAGCTGCAGGTCTGATTCAACCCCAAAATGGGACTTTCATATGCCACAGGCATGGCTTTTAAAAGAAAAAAAATGTAGATGATAAAACTAAAGTACAATGAGATTCATTTTCCTGAGGTCCCACAGCTCATAAGTGGCAGAGCCCCAGTTCAACCCAGGCAATCTGGTTCCAGAGCCTGTGCTCTAAACAACTATGGCTTCTTAATCAGAGTATCATACCTATAACTGCTTGTGTGGCAGAAAAAAAAGGGAGTTAACAACAGATTCTATCTATTTATCTAAAAGTGTATTTACCTACCTATCATCTATTTATATTTGTTTAAAATTAAAACATAAAAATATCTCAGTTGTTAAACTTTAGTGTAGAGCCAAGACTTTTTCTTTGAGAATGAGTCTTTTTTTTTTTTTGGTCTTTTTAGGGCCGCACCTGTGGCACATGGAGGTTCCCAGGCTCAGGGTCTAACTGGAGCTGTTGCTACTGGCCTACACCAGAGCCACAGCAATGCCAGGTCCAAGCCACGTCTGCAATCTACACCACAGCTCATGGCAACACCAGATCCTTAACTCACTTAGCCAGGCCAGGGATTGAACCCTCAACCTCGTGGTTCCTTGTTGATTCGTTTCCGCTGCACCACGACGGGAACTCTGAGAATGAGTCTGTTGATTGAAGTTTCTTATGGTTCATCTTGCATTATTTTTGTCCTTTTTGCATTGTTATGAAATTTCTAGTTTGGATTTCATTAAGGAGGAAGAGAAATGTAAGTGAACTTGCAAAGTAATCTGAGTACAAAATACATCTAGATGTTTACAGTTTTTCTCCAGTAATTTATAGGTGTCTATTTCTGGCTGTAGGATTCCTACATTTAAATACAAGGTGATAGAATTTTCCTAGGAAACCACAGATCACTATTAATTCTCAATGTCTGTTTACAAAGGAGTCTAAGTCTTTAGAATAAAACACAAAATCTTATATTTTCACTTAACATTTGAGTAGACTGAATGTTTACATCAGTTAACTAATCATCATTCCTGCCATTAAAAGATTCAATTTCCAAATGCTTAAAAGATTGGATGAAACTTCTGTAGGGAGAGCAAACATTTTAACATTTAAAAAAAGAGAGAGAAGAAATGCTTTGAAGTCATTGACACAGGCACACCACAAACAGTTTAGTGAAGAAACATTTCAATAGAGAAAAGGAACCAAACTTTAATGAGGCTGATCACTGTCAGGGGCTGTGTCAGCTAAACTGCTGACCTAGTGAGCTCTATGGCATTAGCGAAGTGTTATTAATCAACCTTTTAATGGGATGAGTCCTAAATTTCTTCTCCTTCACTGCTATTATAAGGAAACTACATATTTTTGGTTTTAGTCATGATATAGTAACTTTATTTTTGCAATGGCTTCCTTTACGTATGCTTTTTTAAAACTATTACAATATAAAAATGATGGTTTGAGAGAAAGAGACAAAGGGGATGGGAAAGGAAAATATCAAGAAAAAAAAAAGCCCAGGAAAGCAGCCTTGTATTTATGAGAATTCTTCACCACGAAAATAATTTTTTGGTTTGCATTTAGATTGCAGTTGTCTTGCCAATTGTTTTTCCATTTTTGTCTTATTGGGCTGGCAACAATAAGCTTATCTTTGAAGTTTTACATATATGTTATCATGTAAACATATCTATAAAGGTAAGGGCCTGACTTGGGTAATGCATTTATGATTTCATTAAAGGAAACAAGCTGAGGTGGACCACAGAGGATGAGAAAGGCCTTCAGAGGATTTTCTCATGTTCTCTTTACAGGAAACTGAAGAAAGCTGTCAGCAAACAGTCTAATGTCTTTGTTCCCAAACTAAAATCCTATCAGAAGATTCCCTTCATTTTAATTGTGTACATACAAATCTGGAAAACATTTTTATTTTATGGTATTTGTCATACAGGTACCTGGGTGACAGAAAATTAAGTAATTTTCCTACATTCTTTGTATTTCTTTCTTTCTAGCTGATACTCTTCTTCCCACTCCAATAAATGCATTACCCTGCCCAGCAGGGACCTAGAGAGGAAAGGGGAAAAGAGTATTTATTTACAGAGCTTCTATTCTATTTGGGGAAATAGGCAATAGAAACTTTGTATCTGAAATGCAAATCAAAACTACTGTGAGGTATCACCTCACACTGGCAGAATGGCCATTATCAAAAAGCCTACAAACAATACATGCTGGAGACGGTGCAGAGAAGAGTGAACCTTCCTACATGGTTGGTAAGAATGTAAACTGGTGTAGTCATTTTGAAGAACAGAATGGAAGTTCCTCAAAAAACTAAAAGTAGAGTTGCCATATGATCCATCAATTCCACTCCTGGGTATATAGCCAGAGAAAACCATAATTTGAAATGATACATGCATTTCAATGTTCATTGTGGCACTATTTACAATAGCCAAGACATGGAAGCAACCTAAATGTCTATTGACAGATGAATGGACAAAGAAGATGTGATACATCTTCCGTATGTACCACAGTCCATATATACAATGGAATATTACCCAGCCATAAAAAAGAATGCAATAATGGCATTTGCAGCAACATGGATAGACCTAAAGATTATCATACTAAGTGAAGTAAACTAGACAAAGGCAAATATCATATGATATCACTTATACACAGAATCTTAAAAAAAAAAGATACAAATGAATTGTACAGAAGAGAAAGAGACTCAGACATAGAAAAGAAACTTATAGGTACCAAAGGGGAAAAGAAGGGAAAGGGAATAAATTAAGAAGTTGAGACTGACATCTACACACTACCATATATAAAATGGATAATCAACAAGGACCAATACTCAATATTTCTTAATAACCTATAAGAAAAAGAATTTGAAAAAGAATATAGATATTGCATATATATAACTGAATTGCTGTGCTGTATAGCTGAGACCAATATTGTAAATCAATTATACTTCAATAAAAAAATGACTACCTAACATATTTCAGGTGGGAATAAGTTCTCTGAAGAAAATTAAATCCAGAAGAGGGACTAGAGAATCATGAGGGCATATGTGATTATGTATGGGCTTGTATGTATGCATGCAGGTGTATGTGTGTGCATATGTGTATTTGTGTGTACACACGTGGTGGTATTTAATAAGGGGCATTTGAATAAAAACCTGAAAGAATGAAAGGAGGGAACTCTGTAACACCACCCTGAGACTCAGGCAAGATAGCAGTCCCTTGGATCTGCTCAATAGAGGAACCCACATAGACTTCCCCCACAAAAACAAATCCATTAAAGAATACTTGGATGCTTCACTAGCACAGCTACTGATCCTAAACATTTCTTCTCATGAATAAAACTGCTCAGGCCAAAGGGAAGGTCTTGTCAAAAATCTCTTATGCTGTGAACTCAATACAGAGAGCCATAGTGTTCAACGCTGTGAGGGCCAGTGAGCTGGGTCACTGATCATGTACAATTTAAGTACATTTTCTGAAAATAAATAAAATTTTGTATCCATTTTAAATATTTTCATTAAAATTTTGATACTCATTAGTTATATTTATATTTTGCCCTTAATTTTTTTTTTTTTTGGCTGAGCCCACAGCATGTGGAAGTTCTTGGACCAGGGATTGAACCTATGCCACAGCAGCAATCCAAGCTACAGTAGTGCCAATGCTGCATCGGTAACCACTAGGCCACCAGGGAACTCCTGGCCTTTAGTTTTAATACACGATTTTGAAATTTTTATAAAATGTCTTTAAAAACCTGAAAAATAAATTTTTTACATTTAACTTTTTAATTAAAGTATGTTCAAATTTTGTGCATTTTGAATACAACTCATTTTATTTTTAATGCTTTCGATTAATATTATCAACAAAACCTATAAAAATGGTGATTTTTCATGAAAAAAATGCTCAACATATCTAATTATTAGATAGATGCTAATCAAAATTACAATGAGGTATCACCTCATGCCAGTCAGAATGGACATCACCAAAAAAATCCACAAATAATAAATGCTGGAGGTGTGGAGAAAAGGGAACCCTCCCACACTGTTGGTGCAAATGTATATTGGTACAGTCACTATGGAGAACACTATGGAAGTTCCTTAAAAAATTAAAAATTGAGTTACCATATGATCCAATAATACCATTCCTGGGCATATATCCAGAGAAAGCTCTAATTTGGAAAGATACATGTACCCCAAAGTTCATAGCAGCACTATTAACAGCAGCCAAGACAGAGAACATACTGTGTTCATTGACAGATGAATAGATAAAGGAAATGCAGTATGAATACACAATGGAATATTACTTGGCCACAAAAAGCATGAAATAATGCCATTTGCAGCAACATGGATGGACCTAGAGATTATCATAATAAGTGAAGTAAGCCAGAAAAAGACAAATATCGTATGATATCAGTTATATATGAAAGCTAAAAAAATGATACAAATGAATTTAGGTATGAAACAGAAAGAGGCTCATAGACAGAGAAAACAAACTTATGGTTACTAAAGGGGAAAGGGAAGGGAGGGATAAATTAGGAGACTAGGATTAACAAATACATGGTTCTATTTATAAAATAGATAAACCACAAAGACCTACTGTATAGTGCAGGGAATCATACTCAGTATTTTATAATGACCTATAAAGGAAAACAATATGAAAAAGAATACATATATAACTGAATCACTTTTCTGTACACCTGAAACTAACATGATACTGTAAATTGACAATATACTTCAACCAAAAATAAATAAATAAGATGTGAAAATAAATAATTAAAATGTAAATAATAAAACATAAACAATAAAATTAAAAAATTCCACACCTTAAATATTAAATAAAATAAAAAGATTTTGTTTAAATGTAATGGATTAAAACATAATTTATGAATTATATAAGTATGTTATTACTTATCTAAACATTGCTGTTTTATCAACAGATCACCTAGACATGCACAGAAGATTTTAAATTTAGTAACCTATGACATCTTGCCTAATATATCATAAAACAACTACTTACAAAAATTATGACCAGGATAGGGTATTTGTCAAGGTAAGAGGATACAATAGAGTTTATTTGACAGTTTGCTATTTTCTCTTATCACTTTAAACAAAAGATACAGAGCTTCCAATTTCACTGTTGCTCTGGGCTCTTGAAATATGATGGGCAGGCTTAGAACCCTGGGAAGATCTGAAGAAAGAGCAAGTATAAAGCCTTTAATGTGAAAACAAGCATGGCTGGAGTTCCCTTGTGGCTCAGGGGGTTAAGGATCTGGCATTATCACTGTTGTGGCACAGGTCCAGTCCTAGGCCTCGTAACTTCTGCATGCCGTGGGTGCAGTCCCCAACTTCCAAAAAAGAAAAAGAAAGAAAGTAAGCATGGCATCTCTGAGGATCAGCAAAAAGGCTACTTTTAGTTAGAGTGACATAAGCAAAAGGTGGAGCAAACGAATGGGCAAAGTAGGCAGGGGACAAATAATCTAGCTGTGCCATTGTAAGAAATTTGGATTTTAGTCTAGGTGTAAGAGGAAGCCTTTGCAGAATTGAGAGCAGAAAATGGACACAGTATGTGTTAAAAAAAATCATGCAGGCTACTGTGTGGAGGGGAAATACTGGAAACAGAAGGGGAGCCAGCAGTTTAGTACAATAGTTCAGACAAGAAACAATGCTGACTTAAACTAGAGAGATAGAGTGGGAAGTGGTGAGAGGTCACTGGCATTTGGATTTATTTTGAAATTAGAGTTAACAGGACTCACTGATGAGTTGACTGTGGAATGTGAGGGAAGTCATGGGTTTTTGGACTAAGTCCAAGGTTTTTGGACAAAGCACTCAGGTGACTAAGATGGGAAGACTTGGGAGAAACTGGGTTTGGAGAAGAAAATCAAGGTCATGCTTATACTAAACTTGAAACACTTCCTAGACATCAAAATGAAGATGTCTCATAGGCAGCTGTGTACTTGAGTTTAGAGTTAAAGAGAAGTTGAGGATGCTGGAGTATCAGTGTTGGGACTCATGAGCTAAAGATGCTACTTAAAGTCTCAGGATAAAATCAATTGCATTTCTATATACTAACAATGAAAGATCAGAAAGAGAAATTAGGGAAATAATTCCATTTACCATCACATCAAAAATAATAAAACATCTGGGAATAAACCTACCTAAAGAGACAAAAGACCTGTTACTCTGAAAATTATAAGACACTGATGAAAGAAATCAATGGAAAGATACACAATGTTCTTGGATTGGAAGACTCAGTATTGTCAAACTGACTATGCCATCCAAGGCAATCTACAGATTCAACGCGATCCCTATCAAATTATCAATGGCATTTTTCACAGAACTAGATAAAAAAGTTTTTAATTTATTTGGAAACACAAAACACCTTGAATAGTAATCCCAAGGGAAAAAAGTGGAGCTGGAGGAAACAGGCTCCTTGACTTCAGACTATACTACAAAGCTACAGTCATCAAAACAGTATGGCACTGGCACAAAAACCAAAATATAGATCAATGGAACAGGAGAGAAAGCCCAGAAATATACTCAAGCACTTAATGTTCAATTAATCTATGACAAACGAGGCAAGACTATACAATGGAGAAAGACAGTCTATTCAATAAGTGGTGCTGGGAAAACTGGACAGCTACATGCAAAAGAATGAAATTAGAACATTCCCTAGCACCGTACACTAAGATAAACTAAAAATGGATTAAAGGCCTACATGTAAGACTAGATACCATAAAACTCTTAGAGGAAAACATAGGCCACAAACTCTCTGACATAAACTGCAGCAGTATCTTCTTAGATTCATATCCTAGAGTAATGGTAATAAAAACAAAAACAAACAAATGGGACCTAATTAAATTTAAAAGCTTTTGCATAGCAAAGGAAACCATAAACAACAACAACAACAAAAAAACCCCACAGAATGGAAGAGAATACTTGCAAATGAAGAGACTGATACGAGATTAATCTCCAAAATATACAAACACCTCCTGCAGCTCAATATCAAAACAAACAAACAAAAAAAAAAAATGGGCAGAAGATCTGTGTAGACATTTCTTCAAAGAAGACATACAGAGGGCCAAAAACACATGAAAAGATGCTTAACATCACTAATTATTAGATAAATGCAAATAAAAACTACTGTGAGGTCACACACTTACCAGCCAGAATGACCAGCTACAAATAATAAAAGCTGGACAGGGTGTGGAAAAAAGGGAACTCTATTACACTGTTGGTGGGAATGTACACTGGTGCAACCACTATGGAAAGGAGTAGGGAGGTTCCTCAAAAAACTAAAAATATAACTACCATACAGTCCAACAGTTCCACTCCTGGGCATCTATCCAGAGAAAATCGTAATTTGAAAAGATACATGCACAGCAATGTTCACTGCAGCACTATTTGCAAAAGCCAAGACGTGGAAGCAAACTAAAGTCCATCAACAGAGGAACAGATAAAGAGGATATGGTATATATATACAATGGAATATTACTCAGCCATAAAAATAATGAAATAATGCATGGATGGACCTAGAAACTGTCATACTAAGTGAAGTTAGTGAAAGACAAACATCATATGATATCACCTATATGTGGAATCCAAATGGAAAAGGATATGAACTTATTTGCAGAACAGAAATAGACTCACAGGCTTTGAAAAACTTATGTTACCAAAGGGGACAGGTGGGAGGGTGGGAGGGAAAGACGGGGTGTTTGGGATTGGCATATGCACACTGAGGTATATGGACTGGAAAATGGGAACCTGCTGTAATAGCACGGAGAAATCTACCCAATATCCTGTGATAATCTAGGTGGGAAAAGAATCTGAGAGTGAATGGCTTTGTGTATGTTTGACTGGGTAACTTTGTTGTACAGCAGAAATTATCACAACTTTGTAAATTAACTATGGTTTAATAAAACCTTAAAATAAATAAAAATTCTCAGGATGGATGCAGTTGTCTAGGGACTGGATGTAGGTAGAGATGAGGAGTGGAGTCCTTCAATATTTAAATGCTGGGAAGAGGAGGAGGAGTATCAGCTTACCCGTGGGAAGCTTTCCCTGACCCTTCAAGCTAAGTTTTGTCCCTGCTAGCTGATCCCAAATCACCCTGTGTTATTTATATTCCTGTATTACTTACACCTTGTATTACTTACGTACATCCATCAAAAGTACATCGTATTAGAAAAGAAACTCATGGACTGGAGGATAGACTTGTGGTTGCCAAAGAGGAGGGGAGGGAGTGGGATGGACCGGGAGTCTGGGATTAATAGATGCAAATTATTGCATTTGGAGTGGATAAGCAATGAGATCCTGCTGTATGGCACAGGGAACTATATCTAGTTACTTGTGATGGAACATGATGGAGGATAATGTGAGAAAAAGAATGTATATATATATATATATTTATATATATATTTGTGTGTGTGTGTGTGTGTGTGTGTGTGTGACTGGGTCACTTTGCTGTACAGTAGAAATTGACAGAACACTGTAAAACAACTATAATGGAAAAAGTAAAAATCATTTAAAAAGTACACTGTATTAAAATCTCCTACTTTTCGTATCCCTTCAAACTGAAAGCTTCTAGAGGATAGAATCCTTGTTTTGCATGCTATTGTATCACCAGCAATTTGTGTAGTGTTTGGCACCTACTGGTGTTCAATAAATATTTATTTATTTATTTTATGGTCACACCCATGGTGTATGGAAGTTCCTGGGCCAGGGATTGAATTCAAACCACAGCTGCGACCTAAGCCATAGCTGTGGCAATGCTGAGTCCTTTAATCAGGACTGCACCAGGTTGGGGATCTAACGCACAACTCTGCAGCAGCCTAAGCCACTGCAGGTGGATTCTTAATCCACTGTGTCACAGTGGGGACTCCACAATGAATATTTATTGAATAAATAAATTATTTTAGTATTTGTAAAATATTGAGTATACCTTGTATTGGAATTTGTAAGAAAAATTTGAAATATTTAATAATTTTTACAACTAAAGACATCAAAAGTGTTTATTTATTTTTGTCTTTTTGTCCTTTTTTTTTAGGGTTGCACCTGTGGCATATGGAGGTTCCCAGGCTAGGGGTCAAATCAGAGCTGTAGCCACCACTGGCCTACGCCACAGTTCATGGCAGTGCTGGATCCTTAACCAACTGAGTGAGGCTGGGGATCAAACCTGCATCCTCCTGGATACTAGTCAGATTAGTTTCTGCTGAGCCACAATGGGAACTCCAAAAGTGTTCTTTTTAAAAAAATCACTGATTTTATCACTATTTTCCAATGCAATATCAGTAAATTCCTCCACTAAAGTATCTCATTTATTTTTCGATAAATATATATGCAAATCATTAAAAAGTTTTCATCATCTCAGCTATCTGTGTTCATTTTAGGAAGATCCAATATTGTCAAAATGCCAGTTCTTCTCACCTTGATCTTATATAGATTCAAAATGTTCCCCATCAAAATCTCAGCAAGTTATGTTGTGGATATTGATAACCTGATTCTAAAATTTATATGGAAAGCAAAATGTCCAGAATAATCAACACAATACTGAGAAAGAAGAACGAAGTTGGAAGAGTGATTCTACCTGACTTCAAGACTTACCCTAAAGCTGCAGCAATCAAGACAGTGTGGTGTTGACAAAAGACAGATCAGCGTAACAACAGATAGTACAGAAATAGACCCACAGACATTTAGCCAACTGATATTTGACAAGGACCAAAGGCAATATGATGGAGAGAAGACTGATACTAAAATAACTGGACATCCACATGCAAAAAATGAATCTAGACACATTTGTACATCCTTCAAAAAAATTAACTCAATTTGGATGGTATAATAAAATGCAAAGTGCAGAACTGTAAAACTCCTAGAAGATAACATAGGAAAATATCTAAATAGCTGTGGGCCAGGTAGTAACTTTTTAGATATAGTATCAAAGGCTCAATCCATGAAGAAATAATTGACTAGCTGAATTTCATTAAAATAAAAAACAATATCAAGAGAATAAGTCAAGCCAAAGACTGGGAGGAAATATTGGCAAAAGACATATCAGGTAAAAGATTGTTATCCAAAATATACAAAGAACTCCTAAAACTCAACTATAAGAAAACAACAACCCAATTAGAAAATGCACTGAAGACCTGAACAGACACTGCACCAAAGAAGATAGTAAATAAGCATATGAAAAGATGCTCAACATCATATGTCATTAGGGAAATGCATAGTTAAAATAATAATGAGTTTTCACTACACACCTATTAGAATGGTGAAAATCAAAAATACTGACAACACTAAAATGCTGGTGAGGATGTAGAGCAACAGAAACTCTCATACATTGTTGGAAGAAACACAAAAATTACAGCCACTTTGCAAGACAATTTGGCAGTTTCTTACAAAACCACACACTCTTACCATACGATCCAGCAATTGTGTTCTTTGGTATTCATTCAAATGAACTGAAATCTTATGTTCACACACAGACCTGCATGTGGATGTTTATAGCAGCTTTATTTATAACTGCCAAAATGTGGAAGTAACCAAGGATGTCCTTCAGTAGGTGAATGGGTAAACAAACTGTGGTACATCCTGACAATGTAATATATAATTCAGTGCTAAGCAGGAAAGAGCTATCAAGCTATGAAAAGACAGGGAGCAATCTTAAATACACGTTACTATGCGTAAGAAGACAATCTGAGAAGACTCCATACGGCATGATTCCAACCACATGACACTGTGGAAAAAGCAAACTGTGGAGACAATGAAAAGTCAGTGGTTTGAGGGAGTTAACAGGAAGGGAAAGAGGAGTAAGGATTTTAAGAATAGTGAAACTGTATGTATGACGGAATAATGGTGACTACATTATACACTGGTTAAAACCCATAGAATATACAATACCAAGAGTGAACTCTAATGTAAGCTGTGGACTTTGGGTGAAAATGATATATCAATGCAGGTTCATCAATTATTAGGATCATATCACTCTGGTCTGGGATGCTGATAGTGGGGGAGGCTGTGTGTTTGGAGGAAGATGAAAAGATATGGGAACTCCGTACTTTCTACTCAGTTTTGCTGTGTACCTAAAACTTCTCTAAAAAATTAAGTCTATTTTAAGAAATTATCATTTTGGGTCTCACTGTCCTTCACTTCCTAATGATCAATGTCTAGGAAATCATTGTTTCAATCATACATATTTATGGTGGGATGGTAAATCTGGCCCCTTCTATTTCATCTTTGCTGTAAGTGTAAGTAACTCTTTTCCAACATATGTGTTGATCTTACTTCTGAAATTATATCAGAAGAAACAAATTACATTTACTTTTAGTGTAAAAACTACACCTTTGTAGGTTTAAGCCAGGAAGCATAAATGCAGGCTCCTTTAAGTGCTGCTAATTTTAGGGAAACGATTTGGAAGCAAGTTCACCAACAGGCAGAATGAGGCTTTATGCCCAATTTCATAAAAGGCAGTTTTAGTATCACGCCCCTCAGTTCCTTCTTACCATCCAGTGCCTGAGGACCCTCTGAATCTCCATAATTCCTGCTACATCCTACCTTACGTGAGTCTGTGCTCTCCCTTTCAGACAGTCTGTTCTATACTCTGTCATATTCTTGGCTAATACATGCCAAAGAGAGAATGGATATTATGGGGTAAATATATTGTCTGCATTTAATGGGCCTAATGTGAATAATGTTTTAAGCACAGCAATAACTCCATTGATAGAAATTCTATGTACTCTGGCAGGCTGGTGGAAATATTTTTAGGTAGGTCAGACTTTTCGTGTTTCTGTGTGACATACATTCAGCTTGCCTGCAATATCCCTTCTTTAAGGTCAAACCCATCAACAGATAAGTGTTTCTGGCTTTTTTCCTTATCAATAAAAAATAGTTTCCATCTCTAAATTTCTCTTCATTTCCTTGAAAAATAGTAACAAGTCAAAGTAAAATGCTTATGTTGTGCTTTCCTTTCCTGTTAGTCAAAGAGAATAGTCAAAGCACTATGACAGCAGTTAATGATGGAACCTAAAGAGTCCAAGCGCAATTTTGTTTGTAAATGGCCCTGCTTTATGGCCTTGAATATTGAAACTAGTTATCTGAAACTTATGAGGTTTTTCCTTTATTTGAACCTGGCCTAATTTTACAAATATAAAAGTGACATTCAAGTAACTTCTGAAAACTAGTGGAAGGGGCAGATGACTGGAAATTAAATCTAATGTAATGTGAAATGGAGAATCAGAAGTTAATAATCTGCTGAAAGTTCATGATGGCATATATTAGCTAATTAATTTGATGATATATTGCCTTAATTTCCTAAATAAATACAGTTTTCCACTTTTGAGATAATCAGGTCATGGGGAAAAAAAGAGTTGCTATGTAACTAACATTTATTGTCTGTATTTATCAAGTACAGAGTGTGTGGACAAAACCATGGCTTTGTCTTTGGTGATAGGAATAGAAACATAAAACAGCAGAGGTAGAGAGTTCCTGCTGTGGCTCAGTGGATTAAGAACCTGACTAGTATCCATGAGGATGCAGGTTCGATCCCTGGCCTTGCTCGCTGGGTTAAGGATCTGGTATTGCTGCAAGCTGCAGCATAGGTCACAGATGGGGCTCAGATCCTGCATCACAAGCTGTAGATGGGGCTTGGATCCCACATCACATGTCGTAAATGGGGCTTGGATCCCGTGTTGCTGCGGCTGTCGTATGGGCTTCATCTGCAGCTCCAATTCAATCTCAGCTAGAGTCCTTGTCCTCAAATAATTTATAACCCACTTGAGTCAATTCCAAAGAAAAATATTTAATCCAACAGAAAATAAAAACAAGGAAGGTGCAAAAGCACATAAATATTTTTACTGGCCCCTATCCTCAGATCTTTCTGTTCTTATCTGAGAGGGGGGTGGAGAGGTAGGGAGAGAGGGAGAGAGATGATGCTTTTAATGTTAACAAAAAAACCATGCGATGCAAGTGCTTTCAGATCCTGGGTCTGGGGCTGACATTGCATCATTTGAACTGAAGTTTACTGTGATAACAGACCAGGCTCATTGTGAAGCGCCAGCAGCTATGTGGACCAAGGTCTGGTGAAAGTCCTATATTTATCCATGTGGTAAAAAATTTTATTAGAAGTATAGTTGATTTACAGTATTGTGTCAATTTCTACTATACAGCATAGTAACCCAGTCATACATACATATATATACATTCTTCTTCTCATACTATTTTCCATCATGTTCTACCCCCAAAAGATTGGATATAGTTCCCCGTGCTGTACAGTAGGATCTTATTGCTTATCCATTCTACTTTTTTTTTTTTTTTGTCTTTTTACCTTATCTAGGGCCGCACCTGTGGCATATGGAGATTCCCAGGCCTTCGCCACAGCCACAGCAATGCGGGATCCGAGCCGTGTGGTGATCCTACACCACAGCTCCTGGCAACGCCAGATCCTTAACCCACTGAGCAAGGCCAGGGATTGAACCTGCAACCTCACAGTTCCTAGTCGGATTCGTTAACCACTGAGCCATGATGGGAAGGAACTCCACTTATCCATTCTAAATGTGATAGTCTGCATCTACCAAACTCCTATCTTAAAGAAATCAGACCACTGGAGGAGGAAAAATCTTTCTGTTTTGCTTAGAGAAAGTGTTCATTTAAGTGTAGGAACTGTATAAGCAACATGAGGAGCCCACTGTATTTCTGTATTATGAGTATTAGACACTGAGAGTGTCCTGATTATTTCTACAGGCAAGAAATTGTCAACATCTAAAAATAATTATAGGTCATCACTGTAGTTGCATAACTTTCTCTTCTAACTTATTATTTGCTGTTGGGAAGCAAATTAATGTATTGTCACTAACCTAAAGATGTGTTATAAGGTTATTTCATACATGGCAGATTTTCAAAGTCCTGCAATGATGACATTGATGTAGTGCCACTACTCTGTTATAACCTTTGGATATTCTTTAAGTGTAACAAATACGTCATTCATGGCTTGCCCTAAACTTTGCATTTGGTGACATTCTTGCTGCTGTGTTAATATCAGGTCTATTAAGCTGGACCTCATGGTCCATTACCCTTTCTTTAGATTTGACCCCATGAAGTTTAGGGGTCTTGAGCACAGTGTGAAAAAGCAAAGGGTTTCACTCTCACCCAAGAAGCTCATTAGGACTTTATAGAAACACAATAAATACTCACACAGTACTAACATTTGCACTGAAGGATGCTTACCAGACACGCAGCCTGGTGTCAGGAGGTGTCCATTGTTCCCTTTATCTAGGCCTGCACACTCATTTCGCCTGCTAACTAAAGAGAGTGCTCATTTGTAATCTGGCATTTTTTCCTTTGTAGGAAGGATTCACTTACTGGTATCCTAGCTTTGAGGGATTTTTTTTCCCCTACTTTTCTCTGTCTTCATCAGTTTCTTAATGCTTCCACATATTGCGTTGCATAATTTAAATCAACGCCCACAGTTCATGAAAGAATTCCAGTGTGAACTGCTATCAGCAATATCTGGACTGGAGGCCTGCATTGTCTTATAAACTACATTGTAATTCATTAATACCATTTGCCATATTAAACACAGTTTAAAAATCCAGGAAAATATTACTAGATGGGTTTAGGGGAGACCTGCCTTGAACAATGCTACTTTAGCTTTAATTTTAGTATAGTTGCATTAACTCTCTGATATACCTTCTAATATTTTTAATTTTACAATAAAGAGTTATGTCATTACCTAGGCCCATATTTGATTATATTATTATTCCCAACAACTACCATAAGTGGGCTTCTGTCTTTAAAATATATTTCAGTCTAAAAATGTGATGAAATACTTTTTCCAGTGGCTTGAAAGCAGCATGAAATGGAATTTCTCTTCAGAAGCAGAAGCAGCTTGTTACTGTGAGTCCTTTCTCTAAGGATGGCTTTTATGAGGTATGGTTTGAAACTTCAACTCTGCTATTCAAATTAATCAGATTTTCTTGGGCAGAATGCCTCTGGAACCCCCTACAAAGACTCTTTTCCTCCCCTCTACACTGCAAATTACTTAATGAAAACACTGGATTGTATAGAACAAAAGGTTTTTTTTCCCCCACTGATGTCAATCAAGCACTGATGGTTTGTTTTTGTGTCTGAAACACGAAAATGAAGGGACAATTTTGTTTTATCAAGTCTGGATGAAACACCTCACTGTACAACTTTCCAAGAAAATTTCACTGGAGACTTGGAAAAATATTGGCCACTCAGTGATTTCCAATTCAAGACCATGTGATAAGATTCAAATATATGCCAAATGAATCATCTTTTACCAATCAGCTAGTCTTTAAAGAGGACAATGACTTAGAGGATGGGGTATGCTCTGCTTTGGGATATGCCAAGACCATTCACTGATCCTTTACTGTATTTCAGGAACTTGGCTATTCATATTACAGATGCAAAAATGAATAAGGCACTCTAGGTTTCAACAGCCCAATGGAACAAACCTAGCTAACCACCACACAACACAGCAGCACACACCATTAATGGAGGCTGGGCTGGATAGGGAGGAGATAAGGGGGACAGAAGGAGGGAAGAACTAAGCTTGTAAAAAGCAGAATTTCCCTAGGCAGTTCATGGGGGGAAAGGCATTCTGAGCAGATTTCATAGCATGAGGAAAAACACACAGGGATGAAAGTTCATAGTGTATTTAGGGAGTGGCTTATAGTGAATGTCTGAAGCAGAAAGTGGAGAATTGGAGAAATGATGAGAAATGTGCTTAGAAAAGTAATCTGGGGCTATAGAGTGTGAAAGGGTCTAGATATCATGCTAAGAAGGAATTTGTATTTCTCCTGATGATACTTAAGGAGTTGAAGGATCCACTGAAGGAGATGAGGGAAACCATTAAAATGGTGAGATCATAAAGTGAGAAAAAGAATGTATATATTTATAGCTAGGTCACTTTGCTGTACAGCAGAAATTGATAGAACATTATAAAATCAGCCATAATAAAATTTTTAAAGATAAATAAAGGGTGAGTTAAATGCTTTAGGAAGATAATTGATAGCAAGAAGGAGAATGCTTTGGGGAAGAGAGTGATTCATTCATGGAGAAGGACAGACGTCACTGCAAGAGCTCAGTAGGCCATCCCTGATGGCCTAACCTAGAGAAGTGGAAAAGGATAAGCAATTACATATTTAAGAGGCCTTTACGAAGTAGAATTAATATAACTTAACCTTAAATGGGAATGAGCAGTGAGAGATAAGAAAAAGGGATAAGCCTAGATTCACAGACATAGAGAACCAAGTTGTGGTTGCCAAGGGCGAGGTGAAGGGAGTGGGATGGATGGGAGTTTGGGGATGGAAGATGAAAACTATTGCATTTAGAATGGATAAGCATAGAGAATAATATCCAGTCTTTGGGATAGAACATGATGGAAGATAGTATGAGGAAAAAAATGTATGAATAAGTATCACTGGGTTACTATGCTGTACAGCAGAGAGTGACACAATACTGTAAATAAAATATACTTTTATAAAAAATTTTATAAAAAAAAGAGATAAGCCTAAAATCTCTGGGCTGGCTGATTGTAAGTAGTAATTCCCAAGAGCAGGTTTTATGAAGAATATAGTAAGTTTGGTTTTGAACAGGCTGAGTTTGAGTCAATAAGTGAAGAAGAATTTTAGGTTATTAGAACATGAAGCAAGAATCCAGGAAAAATGTCAGGTAGAGTTTGGGAACCATCTTCACAGATATGAAAGGGTAAGTCATGGGAGTAGATGAAATCATTCAGGAGAGAGGTGGAAAGGAAGTAGATTTCCTGTTTCATAATCATCTGAGTGACAGAGCTTTTTTTTTTTTTTTTTTTTTTTTTTTTTTGTGGTGCTATGTTGGGAAAGAATTTAAGGTCACCTTCAGGTATAGTGGGAAAGAGTGCCGTGAATGATGACTAGGATCAACCACTGTTGGTTCCAGAGATGGGAGTGATTGCACTTGTGTCAGATGTTAGCCGTCCTCAGTAATTGAAGGAAGAGGTTCAAGAACAAACCCCCAAGGACACCAGCTGTGCTGGCAAAATGAAAGAACAGAGTTAGGAGAAAAATGAACCAGTGGATAGTACTGTACTTGGTTCAGTATCTCAGACGTCAGATTCAATAAATACTTGTTGAAGGAATGAATGAGTTAATAAAATGTCGACAAATATACTGCAACTGAAGCAACATAAAAAGTCAGCATCATGAGTTCCAAAAATAACAACATACCAGGCACTATTGGTTAAAGAATTAATGCTTTGGTTAGTTTCTTCATAACAGCATGCTATTTTCCCCACTTTTTACGTAAATAGGGAAATTATTCCAGTGCATGGATCATTTGGAATATTTGGGATAATTACCAAATTATGAAAAAAGTAACAGGAAAAAGCTTTATGATTTGATGCAGAAAGTTAAACTGAGAAATTAAATGTAGAGAAATGGAGGTTAAAGAAAAAACGGAAATGAAGGAAGGGTACTCTTTGGGAGGTATGCAGAGAAAAGTGAGCTAAATTCTCTCTTTGCATCCTAAAAGACAAATTCTTTTAAGAATAAAAAGATGATGTTCCATCTACCTAGATAATGTAGAGATTCGATCACACATTTCTAGCTTGTAGTGGGCAGGTAATCACCATTACTCTGTTATTCAGGTATTTTTTTGTCTTTTGTGTTTTCATGCTCTTTGTAGAAAATTTATCCCCCTCTAAATTACATTCCTTGAGGGTTAGAGCTGTTAGATAAAATACTATACCTATACTAAAAATTATTCTTTGTTTATTTGAAATTCAATTTTAATGGGATGTCCTGTTTTTTATATTTGCTAGATCTGGCAACCTTGTTGAGAGGAAAATTTGTTTGTCATCGCTTTATCGCAAACACTTAGGACAATGTCTAGAACACAGGAGATAGATCTTAAATAAATATTTGTTACATGAATATAAGTTTGAAGAGACATAAATATAGAAACTAAGTAACAGAAAGAAATTAAAATTATTCATAGGTCCACCGTCCAAGGAAAATAACTCATAGGGCTTTTGTCTATTTTTTCCTACAGCCTTTTTCTGTGTATTTTTTTCTTGGTTTTTGTCGTTACTTAGGACAACTGCATTTCCCACTGTTTTCATTGATGACTTTAACATAAGCATCCATCATATCCCAAAGTCTTCTAATAAGCATAAATTTATAAAGCTAAACAATGGTGTATTGTGTAGATATATCATAATTCACTTATCAAGTGCTCATTTCACCAGCCTGGCCAGTACCTTTATGATAGTTTATTTATTATTTTTTTAATTAATTAATTTATTTATTTATTTATTGGCCATGGTGCACAGTGGTTTGATGTGGGATCTTAGTTCACAGACCAGATTGAACCCAGGCTGCAACAGTGAAAGCACTGAGTCCTAGCCATGAGGCCATTAGGGAACTCCTCCTTTTATAACATTTAAACTTTTTGCTAATTTAGCAGAAGAAAGGCAGTATTTTAAGTTATGATTTTAAAGAAACAAAAATTGAACATTTCCCTATGTTATTTGCCAATTAATCATTTTTTCTTTTACGACTAGCTTTGCAGACTTATTTAGTGGAAGGACTTACTGCTCTCATTAAATTGTATGTGCTTATTATAGATCAGAGATATGAATCCTTCACCTGCCAACCTTTTAATACATATAATTTTCAGTTTATTGGGTTTTTTCCTTTTTTATCTTGCATTTTTTTTCTTCTTTTTAGGGCCTCACATGCAGCAAATGGAAGTTCCCAGCCTAGGGATTGAATCAGAGATATAGCTGCTGGCCTACACCACAGCCACAGCAACATGGGATCCGAGCCACATCTGCAACCTATACCATAGCTCAGGGCAACGCTGGATCCTTAACCCACTGAGTGAGGCTAGGGATTGAGCCTGCATCCTCATAGATACTAACTGGGTTCGTTACACTGAGCCACAACAGGGACTCCTCAATGTACTAATTTTTAAAATCATAATGGTGAACAAAAATGCCTTGGAAATGATTGTAAGAGGTGGCTGGAAAGTATAATTGTCATGTTAGAGGGGCATCAAAGAAAAGAGTAAAAATGAGGAGTAGCACTGAGTAGGGCTTCATTCATATCTTTGAGTCCTCTGCTACTGCTGAATGGCATCCAAAAATTATTTTCTGCCAGATTATTTTTCACGTCTTTTGAGAGTATCTGAATGAAGTATGATTGCATTGAGGACACTTAGGCAAGAAAGCTGAACTCTGCCAATGGTGACCCATCGGTAATTTTAGAGTACATAACCTTTATGAGCCCAAACAGAATGATGTTTTTGTTTTTTTTCTTTCTTTCCTTTTTTTTTTTTTGAGGGTCACACCATATGGAACTTCCCAGGCTAGAGGTCGAATTTGAGCTATAGCTGCTGGCCTACACCACAGCAATAGCAAAGCAGGATCCAAGCCACAACTGCAACCTACACCACAGCTCACGGCAACGCTGGATCATTAACCCACTGAGTGAGACCAGGGATCAAACCTGCATCCTCATGGATACTAGTCAGATTTGTTTCTGTTGAGCCACAACAAGAACTCCCTTGTTTTTTCTTTTAATTGAAGTATAGTTGACTTACAATGTTGTATTGCTTTTAGGTATACAGCAAAATGATTCATGCAAGTTCTTTTCCATTATAAATTTTACAAGATATTGAGTAGAGTTCCCCATCCTATACAGTAGGTCCTTCTTGGTTACCTATTTTAAATATAGTAGTGTTTATATGTTAATCCCAAACTCCTAATAGAAATGGTGTTCTTATAAACCAGTTCAACTAAGTTTTATTTCTAAGAGATGTCCTGCCTAGCACTTAAGGAAGACAAATGAACAGTTAGGTCTTGCGGTATAGCAGTTTCTGATATATACTAAGAACACTGCATTTTGTGAAAAACAATTTTTTAAAATCATTCTGAAGCTGTCTTATCACAAGTCCAGCATCAGCATATCAGTAGGTATCCAGCATCTCTGCCATTCCCTCTCCCAAATCTGTCTTAGATAAAAAACAGAAAAATGGCTGCTATAACTGCTTTAAGTCTGTCCCTTTGTACAGCCTGCCAGGCTCACGATGACTGTTTTACTTCCCTCCCATCCCAAAGAGGCTGGGCCCCTGGCAGCTGGGTTGAGAACCATGACCCTGTCCTTCAAGGAAAGCTCTAATTTTCTTTATGGTGCTGACCACAACAGGGAGGGAGCCATATTCCCCCACAAGGCGTAAGGGAGCAGAGGAAACCAGTTACAGAAGAGAAAAAAGAATCAAACAACACAGAGGGAAGGAGAGCTGAGAGGCAGGACTGTGGATTTTCTGGAGATCCCAATTTTTAGTATGCATTAGCCTTGTCTTCCCTTGAATTCTGAGAATTCCCTTGAATTCCCCTGACTTCTCTTGAATCATTATGTCCTTGTAATACATTCTTCTTTATTTTTGCTTTCTAAAGGCTGGCTTGTGGTTGGTTCTGGATACAGCAATCAGAGTCCTAATGAATACACTACTTACATTTGGCCTTCACAGCTTTAGAGTGTGGAGCATATGCTGGCAGATAGAAGGCATGCTGAAAACTTAAGTGCAGCCTCTGTTCTGCTTAATTCTGCGGTTCCACTTTCCCTACAGGTTCACATATCTATTACTGGTTTGTGTGATTGACTAGATTGCAGTTGTTAAGGTGGCCCGAGTCAGTCAGTGGCTTTATCTGAATGAGTTACTTTTCAGTTTATTGCATGGCCAGAAACTTGTTCTCTGCATTCACCCAATTGTATTACTTTATTTTTTTTTGTTTTTTTTTTTTTTTCAATTGTATTACTTTAAATGTGTCTGTAATTCTGAGGGAGTATTTTTCCAGTGAAACTGTGGGCTCCTGGGAGCTCTTCTCTGAGGAATAGAGATTTGACAGTGGCCAGGCTTGAAGATTGTAAGGTTTTCTTCCCTAATAGCCTATAGGAGGGTGATGACAACACACTTCTGAGGAGTAGTAAGTTCCTTATGGGCATCTGGGAGCTTAGGTATGACTTGGACAAATAGGAAATTACGTTATAGTCAGAATGGTGAGGTCGGAACATACTAGTTATACTTCTGCACATAAGAAATTCTGCTTAACTCATCAGCAGACAGCTGCTCACATAATTTGATTTGAAGGATTCTGCAAGGTTTCTCTCTCCAAAAAATAATTTCCTCACAGAGGACATCATCCACCCCTACAGGAAATTCCAACCCTCTTTGATCAGACAATTTAAGGAGAGCCAGGAATTGTCCCCAGAAGGTTAGTGTTAAACTGCAGATGTTATCTGGGAGCAAAGGAGAATCCTGAGGGTTCTATTGATCTCATTGTACAAGGGCAAGCATTGGTTTATTATTAGACTCACAAACTGTTGCCTAGGAAACCAGAAAAGAGAAGAGGTGGGGTGAAGAGTGCGGGTGCGGGTGAGGGATAAGGTGAGAGGATGTTATCAAATAACTTGGGGTAGACATGGATCCTCAGGGCTGAGCATGAAAGGTTGGCACAAGCAGAGCCCACACAATGACCCCATTGTGGCCGGGATGCTGAAGAGACAATGAAAGAGACCAAGGGCAGCATGAAGAAATGTCCTGGGTGAGGATACAAAAGCAGAATGTCTCAAAGACCTCAAAGGTTTACCGTGGTTATCTTCTTGATCAGAACAGCTAGCTATTTGAAGAATTTGTATTCATACATGGAATTATTCTCCTGGGTTCCTCAAATATCCACTATAATGGTGAGGACATAAGGATCAAGTTATAAATGACTATCTTTGTTCTGCTACTCTTTTTTTTCTCCCAAAATATTACCTTCCCCTTACATGAAGAGTATTCATGGTGGCTATACACATATTGCTACAGTAGAATTGGATGGGAACAGATTTATGCCCACACTAATTCACTACTGCCCAGAAGCTAACACTGACAGCCATGAAACTGGCATGTCTTTGGAATAGGGATGCCAGATTTAGCAAATAAAAATATAGGACATCCAGTTAAATTTGAATTTCAAATTCAAATTTAACTGGGTGTTCTCTATTTTACCTGCTAACTCTACTTTGGAACTAATAGGGAGTGTCTTTTTCTCATAAACTTGTCATATTTACACAGAGAGAAGCTAAAACTGGTAATTAAAGATTCAATTCAACTCACGAAACAATTACCGAGCAAGCACTTCCTTTTTACAAAGTATTTATTGTGCTAGGTAGGCTGTGGGGAAATCAAACAATTAAAATATGGTCACTGTTTCTTACATGCTTATAATCGAAGGGGAAAAGCATGGGTGTGAATAACCATCAGTATTACAAGGCAAGTGGAAATGTGCCAAACAGAATGTGCATTAAGACTTCAGAGGAGGGAATGATTAAATTTGATGGAAAGAATCTGGATAGGACTTTGTGAATACAGAAGGGAGACAAGGTATTCCAGGCTCAGGGAATAGTAGATATTAGCTAAAACTTGGACCAATAAATAGTCATAGCCCATGTATGAGAAGTGGCGAGTAGACCAGTACCTAGAGTAGCACAGAATGCAGAGAGAAATGAGACCGAGTTGATGCTGAAAAAGGTAGGTGAGGGCTGGATGGAGAAGGTTCTCAAATGTTATGCTAACAGTTAAGATTTTCTTTCATGGTGGAAGTGTGAAGCTGTAGGAAGAGCCTAAGTATTCATTCTAAAATGGGAAAAGCATAGTCCATCTTGTGTTTCAGGATGATAAATCTGTAGCAAGGTACGATGGTT
This sequence comes from Catagonus wagneri, assembly GCA_004024745.2. Classification (NCBI taxonomy): domain Eukaryota; kingdom Metazoa; phylum Chordata; class Mammalia; order Artiodactyla; family Tayassuidae; genus Catagonus; species Catagonus wagneri. The sequence continues at coordinate 368,555 of PVHT020000108.1, forward strand.
TGATGAGACGAGTTTAAAGGCAGCGAGTTAGCTTAGCGGGATGATCATGATTATCGTCAAATGAGGAAGCATACTCATGATTTTAGTAAAAAGTAACCACTATTTCTTGAATGTACTGAGAATCCTATGTTCTGGTTTTAAAGTGGAGTAAGAGCCCCTTCAATGTCACTTCTGTTGTTGATCCTGGCCTCTGAGGTCAGACTTGGCCCAGAGCAGCATTTCTCTCCTTACAGCTGGCGGCTCTGTGGATCACAGGCTGCAACGTTCTCCTACTTATCTAAGTGGTGCACAGGCCAGTTCCTGAGGTAACAACTATCCCTGTATCTCTACGGATTCACAACTCTGTTCTCAGGTAAATGGAAGTGCTTGTGATGGTTCCAGGGAATGGGAGAGGCATGGCTAGATTACTCACCAAGAACATCTTCCCTCCTTAGATTTGTGATTTGAGACTCTTTACAGAAAGGAAAATTTTATTTTATAGTTAAGCATGTGTCTTCAGAGTAATAGTAACACTATCTTAGAATTTTTATATTGACCACATTTATATTATAAGATAGAACAAACCAATACCCATAATTATAACTAAAACTCATTAATAATTATTAGACACAAGATTTTCTAGTCACTGTATTAAGACAGCATTAAAAGATTCCATTTCACCTATAATTTGGTAAATATTAAGAATAAATAACACAAAATGCTGGTTTTAATATAGTTTCATGTCCTACTGGTAAGATGAAAACGTAAAACTTTTCTGGAAAGATATTTTTCAGTAAGTGAAATTTTCATGCTCCACAATCTCGAAATTATAGAGAATTTGTGCCAAAGAAATAATTAGAAATGATACAAATATTATGGTATAAGGATGTACTGGGAAATGAAAAAGACCTGATTGCCTAACAGTAAGAGACTTTGAATTGTTTTTTTTAAATTGTCACTGCAAGGATATCTGGTTATGAGAATGGAAGATGACTTTTTTGTTGATTCTTTAAATTTCTTTGGAAAAGATATCAAAACATTTTAAAATGCTCTCCATGTTAACTAAGACACTACAGATTATAATACAAATATATATACAAATCTATATCTATTTATACAAATAAGTTTTAAAGAAGTTATTTAAATTTCTTATCTTACTTTTCTTTATACTCTGTTATATCCATCCAGTGGTAGAACAAATATGGCTTTAAAGTTTAGCAGTTAATTTTTTTCTCTCTTCAATTAGCAACCATTATTCTTCAAAAACATAAATTTTAGGAATTATTATCATATAATAGCTATTTGTACTTATGTAATCATCCAATCAGATAAGTTTTGTCATATTATTAATGATTTTTTTCTCTTCAAGTCTTTTTCCACAAGCCTAATTCAGGCTTTACTAAGCTGGTTTAAAATTTTTTTTCTTTAAAATTTGTTTTATTTTTGAATGAGAAAAGAGATTTGAGCATCTAGTCAACCCATCAAACTTTTTTTTCTGATTAAAAAAAAATACCAAAAATAAATTATCTTGAGCTGTGTTGCTGATTTAATTTCCTCCTGTTAATTCTTTAGTTTTTATTTCTCCCTCAACATACAAACTTGGTTTCATTTACTCTTTTTGAGTCTTGTGGGCTCTCTGTCTAAATTTCTTTATCTACCTGACAGTCAAAAGAACTCCTGGTTTCTATAAGGATTAAGTCAGGAAGCAGTTTTTAACTACAACAAATTGAAACGTTTGCACAAGGAAGCGTTGCTTTTATAAGTGATGGGAAACTTCAAATTTGATTACAAGCAACCTTTGGCTTCCTATCTGTTCAACAATAGGCCATGTTGTTAAGGGCAATTTCCATGCACAGCATGTGGGTCCTATTTTTTCATCCTTAGACATGGTTGTTTACAGTTCAGCACTGTTTATGCATTTCAATCAGGCTTTTTCAGTCTCCTTTAATAAATCACCACAAAGCGAATGTACCCAAACAACAACTATTATGCAGTATTGGTTGCCCTTACACATTATTTGCTGCCCTGAAGTTTTGCTCAGTCCCCAAATTTAAAAATTAATGATGCCAAGAACAAAATCCATAGCCAAGAGTATTATATTTAGAATTGCAACATTTCTGGCCAAATACACTCTTTGAGCTCCATTCTTTAACAGTAGGAGCCTGACTTTAAAATTCAGTTCAAGCAAGAATGACTTAACAATTGGAACCTGCCATCAGTCCTGGGGACTGAAAGTCTTTTTGATGGGATGAAGCTGACAGCCTAGTTCCTGCCTGGCAGGCATTCACATGAAATGAGCCTGTATTAGTATAGATAAATGTTTACACATTCAGGTATCTTGCTGTCTGAGAAGAGTTTTACCGGTTAAGGCAATGGTAAGCAGAAGAAAAAGGAGTTTTCAGGCATTTATGCCTGAGTGAAGAAAGACAATGATTTGTTAGCATCATCTGGCAAGTAGGCAAAAGAAATAGTTTGACCCATCTCTCTTTCCTCCTTAAAGCTAAACTTTCATTTGCTTTCAAACAAGCTAAGACAAAAGTACAGATTTTCGCTCCAAGAAGTTTTTGTTGTTGTTGAATTAACTTTGATTTCTAGCATCGAAGACCGATTATAATAAGCTAAAATATTTTAAAGCCCAAACCAGAGGTAAGAGTGCCCTGAAGGAAAAAAGAAGGCAAGGGACATTGTACAATGGAGATTTGCATTTTAAAACAGGACAGGACTTAGAATTTAGATCCAATGGTCAACACAGATGTATTTTAGAAGAGGAAATTAACAGCATAAACATGTATTACAATTTGAGACTCAGGAGGAAAGTTTACCTAAAAAGGAATTCCTGGAAAATATCTTAAGTGTTCCCAAACCAAGAATTTATTTGGAAATGCTGATGCTAACCTACTTTGCAAAGTATCTTGAAATACCCTTTGACATCACTGAATAAAATCTGCTGGAGTCCTATGGAATTCAGCAGAGGCAGGTGCTATGCATAATTCCTCATAAACTTAGTCACCCAAAGTGCTGTTTTGGATTGACCTGGAGAAAATATTTCATGAGTGAGAAATCAAATTGTCATGAGTATAATTGAGGCAGAATAAGGATTTATTTTTATTATTCTTATTCCGATATCTTATTCAGAATAAGAAAGGATTCATCATGAAAGTGAGAGACTCATTTTTATTTTTATTTTATTTTATTTTTTTGTCTTTTTGCCTTTATATAGAGCCGCACCTGCGGCATATGGAGGTTCCCAGGCTAGGGGTCTAACAGGAGCTGCAGCTGCCGGCCTTCGCCACAGCCATAGCAACGCGGGATCCGAGCCGCGTCTGCAGCCTACACCACAGCTCACGGCAACGCCGGATCCTTAACCCACTGAGCAAGGCCCAGGGATCGAACCCACAACCTCGTGGTTCTTAGTCGGATTCATTAACCACTGAGCCACGAAGGGAACTCCAAGAGACTCATTTTTAGAGGTATTCTGATTTTAATTCTTGCACATCCAACTGTATATAGTACAAAAATATTCCACCTGAAAAATATAAGCTTGTTATTTAATTTACAAGTTTTCTAAATTGTGTCAAAGTGCCCAGAAATTCACTCTTTATTTATTTCTTTTTACCTATAAAATTTGAATCCTTTTTTTCCCAAATATGTTTTCTCTAACCCAGGTTCTCAAACTTTGATTCCTTCCTTATGATTTCCCCCTTGCTATTGGTTGCATTAGGGATAAAGATAACCTGGAAAATATTATCTTTTCACAGCAACTTAATTTAGTCTTTCAATAATTCACTACAAATTCTATTTCCTAGTCCATAGGACTTGGAGGCAAGACTGCCTGTTAACTCTTAACAATGATTCATTCCTTTCTCTTTAGTAGTCACACTTACACTTAGGTAAAGGACTACATTTCCTAGTCTCCAGCTAGTAGAAGACAAACGAAACTATTCTGTGGATCCTCCAAGAAGTTTTCCTAAAAGCAAGGAGTTCTCTTCCTTTAACACCCTTGCTCACCCCTAAATCCAATTAACTGTACTACACATGTAATGCTGGAGCTCTACCAGCCATATGGACCTTGAGGGTTAGAATCACATCTTATAGATGGCAGAGCAGTGAAGAGGAGTGATCCTGAGTCTTGGATAGCTTTACGAAGTTATGATTCCAGTCCTGAGCAATATTAGGTTTCTCTGGTAAACACAACTGAAATAATCCTAATGAATACATCTGACTGAAGTATGGGGAAATTTTTTTTAAATGGAGATTTTGATATGATTAGCTTCTGCTTATTAGACTATTTTTTAAAAATCATCAGAAAAAAGACAGCTTAACCCAAATGGAATTTTTATACTCAGCAATTTTCCTTTTGGATATGTGCTTTTGATACCTAAGTATCTGTTTGAACCTGTACATGTTTATGATTTGGATAAATTCTCCCTGTGGTCTAGGTTAAAATCAATGATTGGCAAACTATATGGGATTATTGGTGTAAGACTTTGAATCAAGCGCTGCCAAACATCTGGGGAACAGGTTGGGGATTTGGGTTTATGTCTGGTTTGGTCAGTACAAAAACACCTCTTTAAAGTTCTGTTTGCCTTAATAGTTTGATTTTGGACTGCTCACTGCTAAAAAGACACACATTTCCTAAATATATTAATCGGGGTAATATTATGATTACTTTTATGATTATTGCCAACATTATTGAACACTTATTACATGTAAGCACTTTATTAAGTGCTTTACCTCTGTAATTTTAATTCTTTCATTTATAGGAAAGAGATAGAATTATTACTCTCACTTGATGACTGAGGAGATCAAAACACAGAAAGCATATCAGTGGCTGTGGAAAATAGAGAATAAGAAAATTCAGACTTATCACAGATGACTACAAAAATAAGGGGGAACCCCCAAAACGTCTGCTTGAACATACCAGACTGTTGATGAGGTAGTGAATATCCTCCATCCAGGGGGGGACAGAAACAGAGAAATGTGAGTTTAATATCTGAGAAAGAGGGAAACATTTTTCCTACTGGAATTTTAAAGTTTGCAAAAAGAAAAAAATGGCTGAGAGGAGTGCTTTTGATAGATTCACAGAACTAGAGCAAAAAATTTTGAAGTAAAGGACCTGTTAAGATTATGGGCTCAGGTGAACACTTTGACTTGAAATCTTGAAGGGCTATACTTTACTAATAAAGGTGAATCGTAAGTAAACCAACCTTCCACTCTACGTGTCCAAGAAAAATTTCAGTTCTTGAAATTGATTAAAGGTAATTCTGGATTGCTGAAATACCTAGGTTCCCAGCAAAAGTGAATGGAAAATCCCCTCTAGAAGGGTAAAATTATACTACCTCTCAAACCATTTCACAAGTAAATTTTTATATACAATGTATGGTATACAATAAAAGATAAGATAACATATAAGGAGATTAGTTAGCATAGAGAGAATCAATGGAAACAACAGAGAATAAAAACAGAAGCCCAGACGCTTCAGATATTAAACTAAGATACTGGTTTTAAAATATCTTGTTTGCCAAGTTCAAGGGAATAATAAATGAAACTAAAATACTTCATTTGAGAGCTATGAACTATAAAAATGACACAGTGCACTTGACCCTACAAAATATCCTTATTCAATTATGCATTTATAAGTAAAATTACAACAATCAAAATTAAGAAATTAGTGGACTGATTAAACAGCATATTAGACAGAAATGAAAAGAGAATTGTTGAACAGAAAAGAGTTCAAAACAAAATATCTAAACTTAGATGGCCAGATAATGCAAAATATAAATAAAAAGAGAAAGGTGAAAGGAAATATAAGGAAAGTAAGTAAGGGTCTAATCTATATTTAGTTGGAGTACCAAAAAGAGATAACAAAGAAAATGGAAAGAAGCAATATTTGAAAAGATAATGGCTGAGTTTTTCCAAAAATTGCTGAAAGAGAACAAATCACAGGCTTAAGAAACTATATACCAGAATTCAGTGTAAATAAAATGATATCTACATCCAGACACATCATAGTAAAATTGAAAGAAAAAACAATTAAAAAGAAGAAAAACACCCAGGGGGATGAAGAGATTACCATTAAACTAGTAACAGTCTGAAAGCTGACCTCTCAATAGAAACTATGAATTCCAGAAGGCAATAGTATGAAACCTCTATTGTGCCAATCTAGAATTATTTACCCAATCAAAATATCCTCTCAGAGCAAAGATAAAATGGAGAGAACTAATTACCAGAAGATACATAGTAAATGAAACCTGAAACTTTCTTCAGATAGAAGGAAAAAGATGCCCAATAGAAAGTCAGAGATTAAAGAAGGAAAGAAAATAATAGAAATGGTAAAAATTTGGGTAAATATAATACTAATTGTGTAAAACAATTGTCATGACTTATGTAGTTTAAATATATATGTAGAATTGAAATGTATAACAAAGATAGCATATAAGTTGGGAGGAGAGTTAATAGTGTTAAAGTATTTCAAGATCCTTTTATTGCCTCCAAAGAGAGTAAAAGTATCAATTAATGTTAGATTTATCAGTTAAGTATGCATGTTGAAATCCCTGGATAATCACTAACAAATAACAAGAGAGTATAACTAACTTCCAAGCTAACTGAGGAAAAATATGAAGTAATAAAAAACAATTTATCCAAAAAAAGGGAAGAAAGGAGAGAAAAAGGAACATAGAAGAGATGAGACAAATAGAAAAACTGAGTAAAATGGCACATTTTTATTAAAGTAAACCAATGGTTACATAAAATATTAATGGGTTAAATACTCCAATTAAAAGACAAAAATTGCCATGCTAGATTAAAATACACAACTACATATCTTTATAAAACACATATCTAAAGCATGTATGCTATAAATTCATAAAAGTTAAAGTTTTAAAGATAAAAGAATATAAAAGGCTCGTTTTTACAGGAAAATAAAGCAATTATTAAAGTGTATGAAATTAATAATGTAACCTCAAAATATGCTAAGAAAAAAATGGACAAAACTACCAGGAAATAAAAGACAAAGCCACAGTTATACCGAGTAACTGTTACAAAAAAATAAACCAAATATAAAACAAACAAAACAAGGATATAGAAGAATTGAACAAAAAAATCAATAATCTAGACATAATGGAAATAGATGCAACACTAACTAACCATTTCAGAATGTACTTTTTTAAGTCATGTACAGAATATTAACAAAGATTGACCATATACTAGGTATAAAGCAAGTCTTAACAAATTTCAAAGGATGTTTTCAGACCAAAATTCAAGTAAGCTAAAAAATGATTAAAAGATAACTTGAAAATCCCAACACATTAGGCAATTAAAAATATACTTCCAAATAATACATGGGTTAAAGAAGAAATTACACTGAAAATTAGAAAATATCCCGAACAAATTAAAAACGAAACAATACAAATTTAAAACTTGCAGTAAAAACAGTGCTCAGAAAATACAGCACCTTAAAAGCAAATACTTGAAAAAAAAGTCTGAAATTAATGATCTAAGTATCTATCTTAGAAAATTAGAAAAATAGCAAAATAGGAGTTCCCGTCATGGCACAGCACAAACGAATCTGACTAGGAACCATGAGGTTGCGGGTTTGATCCCTGGCCTTGATCAGTGAGTTAAGAATCCAGTGTTGCCATGAGCTGCAATGTAGGTTGCAGATGCAGCTCAGATCTGGCATTGCTGTGGCTGTGGTATAGGCCGGCAGCTATAGCTCCAACTGGACCCCTAGCCTGGAAACCTCCATATGCCACAGATGGGCCTTAAAAGGACAAAAGACTTAAAAAAAAAGAAAAATAGCAAAATAAACATAAGCAAGTAAATAGCAAGGAATAATGAATAGAAAAGCAGAAAATAATGAAACATAAAGCAAAAAGACTGATTAAGAAAAATATAGAGCATGCAAATAATACATAAGAATAAAAAAAGAGCGCATTTTTACAAATCATGCAAATATTAAAAAAAGACAGGATGTTGTAGATAATTTTATACCAATATAAAATTTTGAAAAATACTTTTATAAACTCATTTTAACAAGCCAGCATATCTTCAACCCAAAAACCTGACAATGACATTATGAGAAAGGAAAATTAAAGGCCAATCATGCTTATAAACATGGATTAATATAGCAAATCAAATCCAACAAAGATATCCAAAATGAGCAATGGATTAACTATAGATGAGTTACAATTTGCAAATAAATTAATACAATGTCATATAACAAAATAAAGAAAAAATATTCCAATAGATGCAGAAAAATTCAACCTTCACTTATAATTTAAAAAACACTTTTAGTAAACTAAGAATGTTTTACTAATAAAGCATTTCTAAAAAGCCCTATAGTGAAATGTTGCCCTATAGTGAAATGTTGAATGCTTTCTCTAGAAATAAAAAACAATAAAAAACAAGACAGAGGTATCTGCTCTCACTGTATCTATCTAACATTGAATTGGAAATTATAAGATATTCTTCCAGCTTCATGTAAAAGAATGAAATTAGAACATTCTCTAACACCATACATGAAAATAAACTCAAAATGGCTTGAAAAACCTAAGTGTAAGGCCAGACACTCTAAAACTTCCCGAGGAAAACATAGGCAGAATGCTCTTTGACACAAATCACAGCAACATCTTATTTGATCCACCTCCTAGAATAATGACAATAAAAACAAATAAACCAGTGGGGCCTAATTAAACTTACAGGCTTTTGCACAAAAAAGGAAATCATTAAAAAAACAAAAAGACAGGAGTTCCCTTCGTGGCTCAGTGGTTAACGAATCTAAGAACCATGAGGGTTAGATCCCTGGCCTTGCTGGGTGGGTTAAGGATCCGGCGTTGCTGTGAGCTGTGGTGTAGGTTGCAGATGCGGCTCAGATCCCTCGTTGCTATGGCTGTGGCGAAGGCCAGCAGCTGCAGCTCCTGTTAGACCCCTAGCCTGGGAACCTCCATATGCCATGGGTGCGGCTCTAGATAAAAGGCAAAAAGACAAAAAAAAAAAAAACAGACAGAATGGGAGAAAATATTTGCAAATGATGCAATTGACAAGGGCCTAATCTCCAAAATACACAAAAAATTCATACAAGTCAATGACAAAAAACAGTCTAATCAAAAAATGGGTAGAAGACCTAAATAGACATTTCTCCAAAGAAGACATACAGATGGTGAGTAGGCACATGAAAAATTTCTCTACATCACTAATTATTAGAGAAATGCAAATCAAAACTACAATGAGTAACCACCTCATACCAGTCAGAACGGCCAAATAACAAATGCTGGAGAATGTGTGGAGAAAAGTGAACCCTCCTTCACTGCTGGTGGGAATGTAAATTGGTACAACCACTCTGGAAAACAGTATGTAGGATCCTCAGATAACTAAATATAGAACTACCATATGATCCAGCAATCCCATTCCTGGGCATATATGCAGACAAATCTATAATTCAAAAAGATAACACGTGGAGTTCCCATCATGGCACAGTGGAAACGAATCCAACTAGGAACCACAAGGTTGTGGGTTCGATCCCTGACCTCGCTCAGTGGGTTAAGGATCTGGTGTTGCTGTGAGCTGTGGTGTAGGTCACAGACACAGCTTGGATCTGGCATTGCTGTGGCTCTGGCGTAAGACAGCAGCTGTAGCTCCAATCAGACCCTTAACCTGGGAACCTCCATATCCTGCAATGTGGCCCTGAAAAGACAAAAAAAAGATACAGGCAAGTTCATTGCAACACTATTCACAACAGTCAAGACCTGGAAGCAACCTAAATGTCCACTGAGAGATGAATGGATAAAGAAGATGTGGTACATATATGCAATGGAATACTACTCAGCCATAAAAAGAACACAATAATGCCATCTGAAGCAACGTGGATACAACCAGAAATTCTCATACTAAGTAAGTCAGAAAGAGAAAGACAAATAGCATATGATATCACTTCTTGGAATCTAAAATATGGCACAAATGAATGTATCTGCAAAACAGAAACTGACAGACACGGAGAACAGACTTGGGGTTGCCGAGGGGGAAGGGAGTGGGATGGACTGGGAGTTTGGGATTGGTAGATGCAATCTACTACATTTAGATTGGATAATCAGTGCTGTTCCCTACTGCACAGCACAGGGAACTATATCCAGTCTTTTGGGACAGAACATGATGGAAGATAAATATGATAAAAAGAATGTATATATGTATGTATAACTGGGTCACTATGCTGCAAAGCAGAAATTGATACAACATTGTAACTCAACTATAATAAGAATTTTAAAAAAATAATAAGATGCTCTTATGTGCATGTAACAGAATGCCCTATAAAATAAGGGTTAAATAATGAGCTTTTTTTTTTGTCTTTTTAGGGGTGCACCAATAGCATATGGAAGTTTCCAGATTAGGCGTTGAATTGGAGCTGTAGCTGCTGGCCAACACCACAGCCACATCAATGCCAGATCCATGCTATGTCTGCAACATACACCGCAGCTCACAGCAACGCCATATCCTTAACCCACTGAGCAAGGCCAGGGATCAAACCCATGTCCTCAAGGCTACTAGTCAGGTTTGTTACTGCTGAGGCATAAGGGGTACTCTGAGCAAGAATTTTAATCTAATATAACAGGAATTCTGAGGAAAAGCTCCTGGATTTGCCCAGTGGCTTAGTGATGTCACTGAAAGACCCAAGCTCTTTCTCCTTTGTTCCCCTCAGGTTGGCTCTGTGGCTTATCCTTTCATAGTTCACAGGATGGTCACCAGAGGGACAGAACAATATTTGGCCAAGAAGAATCACATTGCCTCCTATTGTCTATTTAACAGGGAGGGAAATCTGTCCTAGAACATCTCTAGTAGACATTCTTTACATCCCATTGGACAGGACTGGATCACAGGCCAATACCTAACTTCAAGGGAAGTCAGGAGAATTGTTGGTACTTTTGGCCTCTGCAGCGGTGTGAAGGCTCTGTTAGCCAGAAAAAGGCAGAGAAGAGGTAGAGAATGTTTTTTTGTATGAGGAACAATAATGTCTGCCACAGAGAGCTTAAGTAACACATCCAAGGTCACATTTCTGGTAAGTGGTAGAGCTGGTATTTGAACAAAGGCAGGCTGACTCCATGGAGACCATACTCTGAAAGCCTATTTCATTTTCAGCCTAGTGTCTGACTCTGACATCAGTGCTATCTATAACTTAAATTTCTACCATGAACCCATAAAATTATCTGGATACACTGACTCTCAGTGCCACCCTCAAAGTCTTTGTAGTACTCTATTACAGTATTCACAGCAATTAATTGACAACCACTGAAAAGCTTACATAAGCTAAAATTCATCTGTTTTCTACAGAAAAGTTTTAATTTCACATAGAATTTTTTTTAGAAATAGTTATTTATAACATTTGGGAATTTAAAAGTCAATCTATTATGTGTTTTTGAAAGAATGTGAGAACAGCTCATCAACTATGAAAAGCAGTAATATGCATACAAATCACATAAAAGGTTTATAATAAGATGAAATATCACTAAGCAAAAATTAATACAAGGATGCATTTAAAAATAAATGGGTACATCTTAAAATAAATCTTTGCAGCAAAGTTAGAATAGTAGAATATGCTTATGCAGGAAAAAAGTTTTAAAATTGTGAAATCATCATATTTTCACTTCACAATGCATTTAAAATTATTTGAATACTATTAAATTATAACAGAACAATTATACCTATTTACCACCTGTTGTAATAAAAGCAGATATGGTAAACTGATTTAAAATGATCTTATGTAGTTTTAATTACATAAGCAAAAATTAGTTTTTATAAGCACGTGTGTTTGTGTGTGCATTTAAAGCTGGTAAAGAAAGTAACTTTGTGGGGAGTTCCCTTCGTGGCTCAGTGGTTAACGAATCCGACTAAGAACCACGAGGTTGCGGGTTTGATCCCTGGCCTTGCTCAGTGGATTAAGGATCTGGCGTTGCCGTGAGCTGTGGTGTAGGTTGCAGATGCGGCTCGGATCTCGCGTTGCTGTGGCTGTGGTGAAGGCCGGCAGCTACAGCTCCTGTTAGACCCCTAGCCTGGGAACCCCCATATGCCGTGGGTGCGGCTCTACATAAAAAAGGCAAAAAGACAAAAAAAAAAAAAAAACTTTGTGAAATTAGTTA
>PVHT020000108.1:380761-391238 GCA_004024745.2 Catagonus wagneri
CTTAACCCACAAGAGACTCCCCATAGTTGTATTTTTATATGGAAACAAGACTACGGGCATGCTATTTTTTTCTAATTTCCAGCCCAAATTGGGCAATATTTTCTTCTCAAATCTTGTGTGGGTATTTTCACAGTTTACAAATCAAAAATGACAATTCACAGCTCTGTGCTGTCTATACCCAAAAGGCACTAGCCAGGCAGACAGCTATTTTCCTGTTGTATCCTCACATGGCTGAGAGAAAAACCATTTCTCTGAGGTCTTTTATAAGGACCCTAATCCCATTCATGAGGGATCCACCTTCATGACCAAATTCCTTCCCAAAGTCTCCATCTTCCAATAAAATCATATTGGGGGTTAAGATTTCAACATATGAATTCTGAGGTAACACAAACATTCAGTCCACTGCACTTCTAATAGCAAGCATCCAACTCTCTAGAGAACACCAACTTATTACCCTTTTAGCTCAGTGTTTTAAACACTATGACTTTTAATAATTCTTTGAGCCCACGGGGATTTTCAATTCACTGACCTTACAAATTTTTCTAGTTCATCACCCACCCTATATACTCACACCTCTTTTTACCCAGCTTAGATTCCACTGTGAATAATTATAACCACTCCCCAGCATCTAAAACATCAGCTTCTTGCACCTCTGTCCCCATCGTACTCACTGGAAAATGCAAAACATGTTTAAGTCTAACTTTCCATTTGCTTGCTCCTGCTCCTGGTGCAGCTAAACACACAATCATGGATCATGCTCTCATTTGAAATTTATGACCACAAATCTTAAGTGGGATCTCCAGAACCTTCCTAGCCAATTCACTTCCTCATTCTTTGAGAATTAAAAATAAAAAGCACTGTTTCCTTTAGCCTTGAATATAAATTTAACTCCTGCTCCACTCACTCATTGTTGATATCTTTATTTCACTAAATGGAAAAGTAATCAGTGAAGAACTTATTTCCCCATCGACAAATCTACTAACCAATTTATGGCTGCTTTCATAGTTTCTGCCTTTCCACCTGTTAAAACAGATAAGGCGCCAGACTCCTATATAAGGCCAAGAAACCTGATCATAGGTGGATCCAGCAACCCAGTTGTGCATGTGAGGATCGTCTCATTTATTCTTGGACTTAGCTCTTATAATTATCTCTTCTCTTTCCTGAAATAATCACTTGTTCCTTTATATTGGGTTATTCTTGGTAGTCCCTTAGAAAATGAAACAAAACAAAAAACCTCATGTATTCCTATTCTGGTATTGTTCCATTATTCCGCTCGCCTTTGTAGTAAAAGTCTTCAAGAGATTTCCTTAAATATATTTCCACTCCTTCTTTATCTCCTATATTCTTTTTTTAAATTGAAGCATAGTTGATTTACAATATTGTGTTAGTTTCAGGTGCACAGCAAAATGATTCAGTTAAATATACATTCTTTTCAGATTCCTTTCCATTATAGGTTATTACAAGATATCAAATATAGTTCTTTGTGCTATAAAGTAAGTTCTCGTTGTTTATCTACTTTATATATAGTAGTGTGTATCCACTTCTTTTTTTTTTTTTTTTTGTCTTTTTAGGGCCGCACCTGTAGCATATGGAGATTCCCAGGCTAGGGGTCAATTCGAAGCTGCAGCTGCAAGCCTACACCACAGCCACATCAATGCCAGACCCAAGCCAAGTCTGTGACCTACACCACAGCTCATGGCAACACTGGCTTTTTAACCCACTAAGGGAGGCCAGGGATCGAACCTGCAACCTCATGGTTACTAGTCGGATTTGTTTCCACCAAGACACAGGGGTAACTCTCTACTTCTAATTTATCCCTCCTCTTCCCCTTTTGGTAACCATAAATTTGTTTTCTATGCCTGTGAGTCTATTTCTGTTTTGCAAATAAGATTATTTGTATCATTTTTTAGATTCCACATATAAGCGATATCTTATGAAATTTGTCTTTCTCTGTGTGATCTACTTCACTTAGCATGATATTCTTTAGGCCCATCCATTTTGCTGAAAATGGCATTATTTCATTCTTTTTTAGTGGCTGAATAATATTCCATTGTATAAATCATACCACATCTTCTTTATTCACTCCTCTGTCAATGGACATTCAATTTGCTTCCACTGTTGTAAACAGTGCTCCTATATTCTTTGGAACCCATTATAATCAGGCTTTAGTCTTCAGGACTAGACTAAAATAATAATTGTTAAGGTCTCTAAAAAAATTCAATTTTTCCAAATCTAATAGTCAATTTTTTTTAAAAAGCATATTTCCAACGTGAAAATAAAGAAAAAAGAACTGCGCATGAGAGTTTGGTCTAGAAGAGTCTTGCCATTCAGTATGATCTGTGGACCAGAAGTACAACCCTTGGGATCTTATCAGAAATGCAGAATCTCAGGCCCCATCCCAGACCATGGGCAACCTCTCTGGGCCTCAGTTTGTTTATCTTTAAAATGGGTAATAGTCAGTTTTGATCCTTGCCTTAATCTTGCTGCAGCAGCTGAATGGTTGCTTCTCATTCCTTCTTGAACTACTTTCTCTGCTTGGCTTCTGGGATTACACATGCTCCTGGTTTCCCTCTTATCTGCAACTTCTCATCAGTCTCTTTTGCTAAAAACTCTTCTATTTCTTGACCTCTAATTGTCGGAGTGTCCATGGCATGTGTTTTCACTACTGTCCTAACTACTGCAAACATACAAATTATAAATATTCTCAACATGTGGGGTTCCCATTGTGGCACAGCAGTTAACGAATCCGACTAGGAACATGAGGTTGTGGGTTCGATCCCTGGCCTTGCTCAGTGAATTAACGATCTGGCATTGCTGTGAGCTGTAGTGTAGGTCTCAGATGCGGCTCGGGTCTGGTGTTGCTATGGCTGTGGTGCAGGCTGGCAGATGTAGCTCCATTTCGACCCCTAGCCTGGGAACCTCCATATGCCGTGGGTGCGGCCTTAAAAAGCAAAAAATAAAATAAATTAAAAATAAATAAATAAATATTCCCAACATGCGATTCCTGGAGGCTCTGAGGTGGCATCTCTAGCTTCTGGCAGTTTTGTCTATTTGCCTCTTCAAGTGTACAAATGGTATAATTTTCTATGTGGATCATGACATGAGAGAGACTGGAAAGCACTGTTCTGTGTGATTTCACCCAATTGGTTGGTTTTAAATACCATTTATATATTAATAATTCAGCCCAATTACCATTTAGGGTTAAATTTACATCTTCAGCCCTAAGTCTCTTCTGTATTCAATTCCTTAAACAGCATCTTCACTTGTATGTCTACTAGGCACCCCAAACAGAAAATACCCCAAGTTCATTTAATAGTACCTCATGATGTATCATAGCATTCGTGTAAAATGCCAAAAGCAGTAATTCTTGACTCCTTAATACATCAACAAATCTGAGAGATAAATTCAAAATATCCCTAAATATGACCACTTCTCATGGCTTCTGCTTCCTCCACCCTAGTCCATGCCACCATTCCTCTCACTGGGACACCTGCAAAGTACTTCCAAATCCCCTACTTAGAAGCTCAAGTGACTATTATACAATATAAATTAAATCACCTAAATTCTCTGCTCCTGACCATGTACTGGTTACTCATCCAATTTAAAATAAAACTGGAACCCCTTTGGATGACTTATTTAACCATGAATGATCTAGTTCCAGGCTCTCTCTCCAACATTATTCCTGTCTCTCTCCAGATAACCATGAGCCATCCACATTGCCCTCCTGGATGTTTTTCAAAACCACCAAATGTGCACCCACCTCAGGCCTTGTGCCTAAATATTATTACTTCCTTAGAAAGGCCTTTTCAAAAATCCCAACCAAAATAATTTTACTTGAAACTCTATGTTCTCACTTTGCTTTGGCTTTTTAGTAGCAGTTAATTTTACCTGCCACCACAATTTATATTTATTCTTTGTTTATTGTCTGTCTCCCCTTGGGAAAATAAGTTCTATAAGACATGGGGGTTCACTTCTAAGCCCTTAGTACCTAGAGCAATACCAGGCATACAGATGCTCTGTAAACGTTCATCTAGCTAATTCTGAATGAAGAAATGTTGGAACTGTATATGATATGCTGGCATGGTGGAGTAGCTGGAGAAAATACAGCTAAGAGGCATGGAAAGTGGTTGAGATTTTTTTGCAACAATTTAGATCAGGGATAAGAATTAGTGCTAGAACACTGCCTTGGCAATAGTTTTCAGAAAGAGGCAGGAAAAAAACTACAAGCTGAAAAATCCAAAAAGAGTCATTTTGATGCCCTCTTGGGAGTAACTAATAGAATGAGGTCCAGTTAGTAATGATGAAATGACATTCAGGATGTTATCTATTTTATTCAGCATATATTTATTGTCATCTATAATGTGGCACATGTAGAGATAGAATAATATTAGTTCCTTCACTGAGAAGGAAAAAAATATGAAACAGAAATCTGTCTCCCTTTAAGAAGCAAATCAGCTTTAATTAAAAGGAGGTGATGAAAAGAATTACTTGAATCAAAGAGTACTTTGTTTATTCAGATACTTTCTTATAAAATGTCTATTAAAGAGGCTAAATTTGGCTAGCTAACTAATCACATTTTAAAATTAAATTTGAATGCTCTGTGCTTTATCATAAGTGACATATTTCTTTGTTGAATTTTCTGCCATTCAGTGTAAAGAAAAAGAAACCTTTTAAAATTAGATGTTATCATGATGATAGCAGAGTTTGTCTTTTATAAACTATATTTCTTAGTTTTTTAATAGCTGTCAAGATTTGGGAAGCATAAATAAAGTAAAAAAATGTAGTAACAATGGCCAATGTAGGAAATAGTAATAGTCTATATAATACTGTTACTTCAGAAGCAATGGAATTTAACATAAATTACTTCATAAAAATTATTTTCCTGTCTAGAATTAAGCTCTTCATTTTCCAGCACTCTGGAAATTTCAGTGCAATTCCTTGTATCTGAAACACAAGGATTTTATGATATAGCTTTTTTGGCAGCACATTTATATTAACAAAAAAATGTATACGTCTGATTCAAAATATAAAACACAATTGTTCTGTTCTTCAGCACGGGCAATGCATGGACTTCTAGGATTGGACAGAACTGACCACCCAGCTGTGATCACTTGAAGCTTACTCAGGTGGAGAGGACAACCTTTAAATGAAAAAGAAATGATCTGATTACACTTAAAGACAATCCAAGAAGTATGCTGAAAGTGAATACCATGGGAGTCTAACCTCAGCTGACTGTAAGGTTAGGGAACTCAGGAGAGGTCTCCTGAGGATCAAAAAGGCAAGTGAACATTTTCCAGGTGCAGCTGGGACTGAGCCTTCCAGACATCAGGAATAGAATGTGCAAAGGTTCAGGGATGGGAGGAACAACACCTTCAAGGAACCAAAGAGCAGGAACCTAGGAGAAAGTGACCGAGGTGCCAGGATCAGATCATTCAGGCTTTAAAGAATATGTTAATGATTTTGGATTCACGCTATTCTAAAAAAGAAAAGAACACCATTGAAGGGTTTTTAAGCAGTGGAATTATATAACTTAGATTTATATTATATAAAAAGATTAATCTGGCTCCTGCTGAAAAATAACGCATTTCTATTTTTGGTAATATGGGGAATTAAAGCAAACTCCTCACTGGTATAAAACAATTTAAAATTATAGGATAAAATATGACCTATTCATTTTAAATATATAGTTTGCATTTCAGTTTCAATTCCTCAATTTCCTAAGACCTCATCTTACCAGGGCTGGAAAAATTGGAAGAAGTAGCCACAAAATGTCTCTAGAGTGAAACACATTAAAGTCAGATCTTAGTGGGTTTCTCCAAGATACAGCTCCATTAAAAAAGACCTCACAATCCACAAGTGCAAGACATACGGAAGCAATCTAGCAGAAGCAAATTTTATGTGACATATTAAAAACAGGCATTGAACCTTAGGATCCTCAGATAACAGAAGTATTAATAGAACCCATAAAATGAGTAGTACCCTTAAGTTGTTTAAAAACATTAAAATGGAATGAAACTATAAGAAAAGATCAATATACTATGAAAAATGGCTGTGAAGATTTCAAAAGAGAAATAATAGAACTACTAAACTTAAAAATGAAAATGTAATCATTTAAGTAAAAATTCCACTAAATCAAATTAAATAGCAATTGAATGGCTGAAGATAGAAGTAGTGTCTGGAATGCAGACATAAGGAAATTACCTAAAAGACTAAAGAGATGAAAATGTAGATAAGAGAAATGAAATATTGAGCAAAAAAAATGTCTAGAATTGGTGTAATGGATTTTAGAAGAGATTAAAGAATGGTTGGAAGAGAAGAATATTTAATGTGATAATAGCAGACAATTATTTAGAATTGATCAAATATATGAACATAGCATTCAGGAAATATTACAATTCTGAGGAGGATTTTTTCAAAAAGGAAAAAGCGTAATCATTGGGTATATCACAGTAAAACTTTAAAAACAAGCAAGAAAGACAAGATATTATAAGCATATTCTTGGAGATATTGTGGGTTCAGGTCCAGTCACTGTAATAACACAAGTATTGCAATAAAGAGAGTAGCACCAATTTTTTGGTTTCCTAGAGCATATAAAAGTTATGTTTATACTACACACTATAATCTATTAAGTATGTAATCATAAATAGAAGGTTTGGAGTTTCTGCTGTGGTGTAGTGGGTTAAGAATCTGATTGCAAGGGCTCGGGTCACTGTGGAGGTGTGGATTAAAGGATCTAGCAATGCCACAGCTGAGGCCTAGGTTGGAGCTACAGCTTAGATTTGATCCCTGACCCGGGAATTTCCATAAGCTGTGAGTGTGGCCATAAAAAAATAAAATTGGAAAGTTTGTGCCAACCCTGCATCAATCAAGTCTATTGGCACCAGTTTTTCAATAGCTTTTGTTCATTTTGTGTCTCTGTGTCACGTCTAGTAAACTTTGCAGTATTTCAAATCTTCCACAAGCAAAAAGACTCACTAAAGGCTCAGGTGATGGTTAGCATTTTTATTTTTTATTTCTCTTATATTTATTTGTTTATTTTTTATGGCCTACCTGAAGCGTATGGAAGTTCCTGGCCAGGGATTGAATCCAAGCCACAGCTGTGGTTTACACAGAAGCCGTGGTGATGTCGGATCCTTTAACTCACTGTGCCGGGCCAGGAACTGAATCCATGCCTCCGCAGTGACCTGAGTACTGCAGTCAAATTCTTAACCCACTGTTCTTTTTTCTTTTTTTTTTTTTTTTTTTTGCCTTATCTAGGGCCGCACCCACGGCATATGGAGGTTCCCAGACTAGGGGTCTAACAGAAGCTATAGCTGCTGGCCTTCACCACAGCCACAGCAACACGGGATCTGAGCCGCATCTGCAACCTACACCACAGCTCACGGCAACGCTGGATCCTTAACCCACTGAGCAAGGCCAGGGATCAAACGCACAACCTCATGGTTCCTAGTCGGATTCGTTAACCACTGAGCCACAATGGAAACTCCTTAACCCACTGTTCTTAACCAGAGGGTTAGCATTTTTTAGCAATAAAGTATTTTTGAATTAAGGTATGTACATTTTTTAGACATAATGTTATTGCACGCTTAATAGGCTACAGTGTAGTGTAAACATAATTTTATATGCACTAGGAACCCAAGAAATGTGTGCAACTCATTTAATTGCATATTGGCTTTATTGTAGTGATCTGGAATTGAACTTGCAATATCTCCAAAGTATGCCTGTAACCCTTTTCGTAAGGTAAAACGATCTATATCTTAGCTAAAATAAAAGGCAGCCTGGCTATTTAAGATGGACATAGGAAACTGTTGGGCATTATTTTCCTAATCAGGTCTAGTTTTGAAGAATCTCCTAGTCCCTTGAGTGCTTTTACTTATGTTTATTTGTCTCATAGTTGTTTGATATCTTTGTCTAGAGTCTTAAATACTTCTGCACAGCTACTGTCCTGACAAAGGACTTAAATGATTCCATGCAAGCACTGGATAAAATCACATTGATTAATGCTCAATCTAAAAATTAGATCTCTAAAAACGACATCTTTAAGGAAAATCGACTACAATGGCAAGATCTGGAAAATCCTTGATTGTCTCTGGAAAATGAGAAACTAAAGGCAAAAGTGAGAATTTTAAAAATTTCCATAAGCCTTTTCTATAAGTGATTGTTCTGTCATCGTGGTTGAAAGTAGCTACTTGAATTAGATTTGAAACTGTTCAATAGATGAAAAATAACTATCCTTGATGTGTGCACATTTGCAAGTCAACCTAACGGGGTCTGCAACCTGCTTCTGAAAGTTGGTTAGCCAGGGACAGATTCACTTCAAAATGTACCATATCTGAAGTATCAGCAAAACAACCACTGTCTTACCTGAAGAATCACACTCATACAACTACAGATGATGCCAACCCACTTATGATTTCAGAAGTCCACCAATCCATTAATTCCATATCTCCCAAACCCTATTTAAGATCAATAGTCTACTCTGTTCTAGGAGACTGTGCCTGATCAGAAATAAGTTCAGCTTTGTCATTTATATCTGATGTTGAGTGCTGGTTTCACCATGTTTTGAAAGATCCTCAAGATTCACTATATACAAAAAATAACTGTACAGGTGAATTAAATATTTATATGTGGAAAGTAAAATTTTAAAAACTTTTTGGAGAAATATAATATTTATGACCTCGTTTCTTGAGAAATGCCTGTATCATTATAAACTTCCCTCTTAGAAATGCTTCTGCTATGTCTCATAGATTTGGGGAAGTTGTGTTTTTATATCCATTTGTCTCAAGGTATTTTATGATTTCCTCTATGATTTCTTCATTGACCCACTGGTTTTTCAATAGTGTGTTGTTTAGTCTCTCTGTTTGCATCTTTTTTCACTTTTCTTTTTGCAGCAGAATTCTAGTTTCACATCACTATGACCAGAAAAATGCTTGATATTATTTCTATTTCCCTAAATTTCTTGAGACGTTTTTTGTGATCTATCATATGATCTATCCTGGAGAATGTTCCTTGTGCATTTCATAAGAGTGTGTATTCTGCTATTTTTGGATGGAAGTTGCTGTAGATAAATAGCTATTAAATCCAACTGGTCTTCTGTTCATTTAAGAGCACTGTTTCCTTTTTTTTTTTCTCTCTGGTGGATCTGTGCATTGATGTAATTAGAGTCTTAAAGTCCCCACAATTTTTGTATTATTGTCAATTTCTCCCTTTATGTCTATTAATATTTGCTTTATATATTAATGTGCTCCCATATTACTGCATATATGTTAATGAATGTTATATCCTCTTCTTGTATTTATCCATTTATCATTATATTATCACTATATAATGCTCATCTTTGTCTTTTGTTATAGACTTTGTTTTAAAGTCTACTTTGATATGGATATTTCTATCCCTAGCTTTTTTCTTCCATTGGCATGAAATATCTTTTTTTATCCTCTCACTTTCAGCCTATATTTGTCTTTGGTGCTGAAGAGTCTCTTGTAAGCAGCACATAGATGGGTCTTTTTATTATTATTATTCAGTCAATAATCCTATGTATTTTGATTGTGGAATTTATTCCATCAACATTTAAGGTGATTATTGATAGGTAAGTTCTTAGTGCCATTTTCTTAACTGTTTACTGGTTATTTTGGTAGTTTTTCTCTCTTCTTTTAGTTTCTCCCCTTGTGGTTTATTTATATATAAATAAATATATATATATTTAGTGGTATGCTTGTGTTTCCTTCTATTTTGTATGTCTATTGTAGATCTTTTATTTGTGGTTACCATAGGGTTCATATATGTTGATCTATAACTCTGTCTTCTTGTTTTAAACTGACAGCCATTTAAATTCAAATGCATTCTAAAAGATCTACATTTTTACACCCCTCCACCATGTTTTGTGTTTTTGATGTCATACATCTTCATATTAATCCTTTAACTATTTATTGTAGTTATAGTCAATTTTACAATTTTTATCTTTGTACTAGATTTTCTAAGTGGTTGATCCACAACTTTTACTATATATTTGGCTTTACTACTGAGTTTTTTCTTTTTTTAATTTAATTTTTATTTTTTATTTTATTTTATTTTTTTCTTTTTAGGGTCACACCCATGGCATATGGAGATTACCAAGTTAGATGTTGAGTCAGAGCTGTACCTGCTGGCCTATGCCACAGCCACAGCAATGTTAGACCTGAGCCGTGTCTGCAACCCACACCACAGCTCATGGCAACACTGGATCCTTAACCCACTGATCAAGGCCAGGGATCAAACCTGCATCTCATGATGGTAGTCAGATTTATTTCTGCTGAGCCACAATGGGAACTCCTCTTATAATTTCTTCTTGTTGCAGTCCTTTCTTTTCCACTTAAAGACTTTAATTTTTCTTTTAGGATTGGTTTAGTACTGATAAATCATTTGAATTTTTTTTTTTTTTTTTTTTTTTTTTTTTTTTTTTTTTTTTTTTTTTTTTTTTTTTTTTTTTTTTTTTTTT
>PVHT020000108.1:391338-427062 GCA_004024745.2 Catagonus wagneri
TGGATTCGTTAACCACTGCGCCACGACGGGAACTCCAAATCATTTGAATTTTTTGCTTGCCTGAGAAGTTCTTTATCGCTCCTTCAATTCTGAATGATAATCTTGCTGGGTAAAATATTCTAGGTTGTAGGTTTTTCTCTTTCAGCACTTTCAAATTTTTTTTTTTTTTTTTTTTTTTGGTTTTTAGGGCCATACTTATGGCACATGGAGGTTCCCAGGCAAGAGGTCTAACTGGAGCTACAGCTGCCAGCCACAGCCACAGCCACAGCAATGTAGGATCCGAGCTGCATCTGTAACCTACACCACAGCTCACAGCAATGCTTGATCCTTAACCCACTGAGTAAGGTCAGGGATTGAACCCACAACCTCATGGTTACTAGTAGGATTTGTTTCCACTGAACCACAGTGGGAACTCCATCTTTCAGCACTTTAAATATATCAAGTCACTCTTTTTGTTCTGCAAAGTTTTTGCAGAAAAAACAGCTGATATCTTTAGTGGGGGTTCCCTTGTACAGGACTCTTTTGTTTTTCTTGTTCTCTTTAGAGTTCTCTCTTTATCTTTAACTCTTGCCATTTTAATTATGGTATGTCTTTGCATGGGTCTCTTTGGGTTCATTTTGTTTGGAACTGTGTTTCCTAAACCTGCATATCTGTTTCCTTCTTCAGGTTCTGTATCTTCTAAGCTCTAATTTCATCTAATAAATTTTGACCCTTTTCTCTGTCTATAATGCAAATGTTGGTATGCTGTTGTTGTCCATGAAGTCCCTATTTTATTTATTTTTTTTGCTATTCTCATTAGGTGATTTCCATTATTCTATCTTCCAGATCATTTATGCATTATTCAGTATCACCTAGTCTGATGTTAATTCTTCTAGTGTATTTTTCTTTTCAGTTATTATATTCTTTATATTTCACTTGTTCTTTATTATATTTTCTGGTTCTTTGTTAAAATTTTCACTGTATTTATCTATTCTTTTCCAAGTTAACATTCTTATTACTATTGCTTTGAATCCTTTATCTGATAAATTATTTATCTCTGTTTCATTACATTTTTTTAAAGTTTGTTTTTTCCCCCATGGTATTTTCCTTGTTCTTTTTTTTTTCAACTTTCCCTATATCTATTAAATTAGATGAAACAGTTACATATTCTAGTCTTGAAGGGATGTCCCTGTGTGGGGGCATCCCTGTGAAGTCTCCATGTGCCCAGTGGCTTTGTTGGGAGAGCTGGGTTTAAAGTGAGCACAAGTAACATCTTACCCCATGGGGTGCTGTCAGCTACCACTTTGGTGGGAGGCAGGGCTGGAGATGGAGGGGCTAGAGCAAGAGCAAGAAGTAAACTGGCAGGCATCACTCTACCAGGCATGGGGGCAAGGCTCAAGGTGCTAAAGCAAAATCTCTGAGGGATTTGGGTTTCTCTTGTGTGTGTGATGGCAGTCTCTGCCTTTGTTGATTTAATGTCAGGGGTCTAAGGGTATGGGCCTTCACTTCTGTGCTGGTTTCACTTTTTTCCGGTTGTCCTGTTGTGTATGCCTTTGCTACATGCTGGGTTAGACCACAGGACTTGGTGTCACGCTACTGAGCTGGTTTTGATCCTGCTGCAAAGTTGGTCTCTGTCCTAGAGCTAGTTTCATTTTTCCTAAATGTAGGCAGGGATGCATGTGCTAGCAATGGTCATCTTCACTCTGATCAGAGTCAAGGTCATATCCAAGCTGCCTCCCGTCCCTCTAAATATGTGCACTGCTATTGGTGTTGGCAACCTCTGCCCTAGTAGAGAACAGAACTGGAGCAAGGTGGGCAGGAGTGGGTGCATAGTGTAGGCTGAGGAGCATGCTGGTGCAGTTCTGTTAAGTTGGCCAGAGCCCCAGGCAGTTTCAGTTTGATGCCTCTGTGCTGTGACTAGGAGTAAGGAAGCAAGTGTATACTCTTCAACAGGAACAGAGTCTTGGTTTTTTTATAGCCTTCTGGTAATCCCCATTGGTTTTCAATTCAGCTAAGGGGACTCGTTTTCTTGGTGTTGACCCCAGTGCTAGGGTGCCTGATGCGTGGCTTGAATTCTTCGCTCGCCAGGGTATATTTCTAAGCCCATGACATCTCCTCTTCTCCTGAGTCCCCCATCAGGGGGTACAGGTCCCAACTAGATTGTTTCTTCTCCCATCCTAATAGACTCCATATGGATCATTCTTTACAGTTTTGGCTGTAGAAAAGACTTTCTGCCAGTCTCCAGGTTGTTTCCAGAAAGAGTTGTCACACATGTTGTCATGTTTTTGATGTGTTTATGGGGTTGGGGAGGAGATGAGCTCAGTGTCCTCCTCTCTTCCATATGGATCTCTCCCTGCCCTAACATTAAGCCTAAAGTATTTCATTACTAAGAAAAAGAAACATCTTGGAGAATCAAAGGTAAATAGGAGAAGGCTAGTTAGAATGATTCTCATTCATTTATTCAACAAGTATTTATTTGGTAACACGAGGTACTATGTTAATCTCTGAGGACATGATAGTGAACAAAAGAGACAAACACTTTGGCCTTGTGGAACACAAATTACAGTGGTTATTACAGCAGAATCAGCAAAAATAGTCTAGGCTTGGATTACAGTGTTGTCAGATGGTCATAAGATGAAATTCACAGATCAGGGGAAGAGTTAAAAGATGAAAATCAACAAAATCTAGTGAGTGACTGGATATGGGTAAAAGGCAGTGCGGAATACCAAATATGACTTAAATATTGTATCCTAAATGTGGGTGGATGGCAGTGCCATTTTCTGAAATGCGAAACACTGTCTACCGATATTAATGAGCTTTATAAACTGTATTAGTCTAGCTTTAAATGCTTACATTAGAAAGAAAGAATAAAATTTGACAGAAACTAAACAACATTTTTTTTGGAAAGTAAATTTGAAGGTAGAAAGAGAAATGCTAGAGAAGACTCTTGAGAGTTAAGGATGAGTTTTGCTTTGCTATGTGGGAGAAACTTGAGCAGGTTAAAAATGCAGTTAGGGAAGACCCCAAAGAGAGGGACGTATTACTAGGACAACCAAGATGGTTCATTCATATGTTTATTGCCTCTATGTGTCTTAGTGTCTCTGGCTGATATTCCGTCAGCCCTGTCTCTCTAAGGGACGTTCTTTTTTCTGGAGCTTCTTCATGTAGCTTGGAATAATGATCTTTTGATCATCTCTTAACATGATGGTCTTTGGAGAGTCATACTTCTTCTATGGTGACTTGCTTCCAAAAAAGCAGGACGCAGAAGTTCCCAGCCAACTAAGGGCTACATTCAGCCCCACTGTCCATCAGCAACATCTGAGTGACTGTTAAAGGTGCTGATGCTATTTCTGATTCAGAAAGTGTTGAGTGGTGCCTGACACTGGATTTTTAACAATCTCTACCCAGGTGGTGCTAATGCCCATTTAGGCTTTGAAATTTCTGAGAAGCTACAGGAGAAACACTGATTGCTCCAGTTTGTTCTCAGCGTCAACCCTTTCTACCCTTCCTCATCAAATATCCCTTTCCTTTAAAGATCACAATTTCCTTTTCAACATCATGATTCTTCCCTTGCTGTGAAACACTACGTTCTAGTACTACATTTCTTAAAGGAGAAAACCTCCTTTCTGAGTGATTTAAAATCACCAAGTCAAACCAAATCAAAGTCGAACATGAATTTCACCTATAAAACATCCTCTTTTCAAGGAGATTTATTCATGAGAAGCATTTTTATTTTTTATTTTTCTCCTTTTTTCTTTCTTTTTATGGCCACACCTGTAGCATATGGAAGTTCCCGGGCTAGGGATTGAATTGGAGATGCAGCTGCAGATCTATGCCACAGCCATGCAACACTGGACCTTAGCTCCATCTGTGACATATGTTGCAGCTTGTGGCAATCCCGGATCTTTAACACACTGAGCAAAGCCAGGGATCAAAACCGCATCCTCACAAACACCATGTCAGCTTCTTAACCTGCTGAGTCATAATGGGAACTTTTTGAGAAGCATTTTTAAGTGGTCAACTTCGTCACTTACTCACTCTTAGACTAGCCTGGTTTAACTTCTCTATGGACTCACCTTGATCCTCTGGCCTATCTACTCCTTTTAAAATACAATTAGTGTCTCTACTTCTCCTCCTCACTGTGCATGTCAGCAAAATCTCAAACAATCCATTTTTTCCCTATATGCAAAATGAACTGGCTGAAAACTACCACAGAAAATCAAGTTGTCAGGCTAACTGATTGACATTAAAAATATGAAAGCTCAGTCATGCCACACAATCTTAAAATTGTGACTCCCAGCAAGTTTACTTCTATATTTTCCAAAAAAATAGTGTTCTACTTCCTATCTACACCTCCATCCTCAAATTCTCTGTACCTGTTTGCACCATGTCACTTTCCTGAAGATGTGAAAGCTATCCATGAATCCCTTTATCTTTCCACCGCAAATTGACAAACCACTCTCACTGATATCTCTGCATGTTTTTCTATGCAAAGAAAACATATTTACAACAGAGGGCATCCTTCCTCCCATCAGAGAACCATCCTTTCATGAGTAACCTACATCCTATTACTTCTGTTCTTCAGGACAGTCCTTCAGTTTTTCTTCTCCCTTGCACCAAGAATTTCTCTTTTTCTTTGCTTTTTTTTTCTTTTGGTCCTTTTGTCATTTTAGGGCCCTGCCTGCAGCATGTGGAGGTTCCCAGGCTAGGGGTTCAATTGGAGCTGTAGCTGCTGGCCTATGCCAGAGCCACAGCAACGCAGGATCCAAGCTGAGTCTGCAACCTACACCACAGCTCATGGCAACACCGGATCCTTAACCTACTGAGCGAGGTCAGGGATCAAACCCATGTCCTCATGAATGCAAGTTGGGTTTGTTAACCACAGAGCCATGATGAGAATTACCCTTTTCTTTTCTTTTTTTGCTCTTTAGGGCCACACCTGCAGCATATGGAAGTTCCCAGGGAGGGGTTCAATTAGAGCTGCAGCTGTTGGGCTATGCCACAGCCACAGAAACACAGGTTCTGAGCTGCATCTGTGACCTGCACTACAGCTCACAGCATCATGGGATCCTTAACCCACTGAGCGAGGCCAGGGATGGAACTTGTGTCCTTATAAATAGTAGTTGGGTCCATTACTGCTGAACCACAATGGGAACTCCTGCTTTTTCTACTGGACTATTCCTATGAGCATACAAGCATACTCTACAATTGCCTGCCTTCTCTCCTTCTTTTTTTTTTTTTTTCTTTGCTTCTCACTTCATATCCCTTCCAAGCTGTTGTCTCAATTCCAGGCTCTGTTTTATAGCAAGCATTCTAGAAACTGACCTTCATAAAGTCTATACTTATATTTCCTGCATTCATTTTTTTCATGCCATACCCTTATTTCTAATACTTTTCCATTTTTATCTTTCCAACCAGTTAAGCCACATTACTACAGTTGACCACGCCTGCATTCTGGAAGCACTCTTCTTTCTCAGCCTCTGTCTGTAATACTACATCCTCCCAATAGGGGGACGCTTCTAAGATGGCTCCCATGATCCTCACTTCCTGTAATCCTCTCACCTTGAACATGGGCTGGACATAGCAGTTTGCTTCTAAATGACACATATGGTAAAAGTCATGAATGATACATCTAAGATTAGATTACAAAAGGCTCTGGTTTCCATCTTGCCCACTCTCCCTTGCTTGCTCTTTTTCATTTTCATAGGAGCCAGTGGCCATGTTGGGAACTTCCTAAGGAAAGGATCCTTTGGCAATAAACTTAAGGAGGTCTCCAGACAACAGGCAGCAAAGAACAGAATCCTGCCAGTGACCACAGCGTGAGCCTGAAAGTGGATCTTCTCTAGTTGAGCCTTGTGGTGACTCAGCCCTGGCCAGAACCTCAATTGCAGCCTGTGAGAGACCCTGGGCCAAAAGACACAGTTAAGCTGAGCCCAGATGCCTGGTCCACAGATGCCTGGTCCACAGACATTGTGAGAAAACAAATATTTGCTGCTTTGAGCTGCTAAATTTTAGGGTAACTTGTTACACATAGATTAATAATACACAGGGGTTTCCCTCAGAGGTGAGCAAACTATAGCAAGGGACCAAATATGGCCCACCACTTGCTTTTGTACTGCCCATGAGCTAAGGATGGTTTTCCCATTTTTAAATGGTTGAAAATGAAAAAAAAGGACTACTTTATGAAACGGAAAGATTATATGAAATTCAAATGTGTCCATAAATAAAGCTATACTGGCACGTAGTCACATACATTCATTTCTATATTGTCTATGGTTGCTTTTGTACTGTAACTGCAGAGTTAAGCAGTTGTGGCAGAAACCTTATGGCTAACTATTTACTACCGACCCTTTACAGAAGAAGTTTTCCACGCTTTCTCCACCTTCTTTGCTGGCTCCACATCCTCTGTCCTATCTCTAAATGTTATACTCTGTCTTTGTCTCTGTCTCTGTCTCTCTCTCTATATATATACATAAATTATGGACTTTTCACCGTGGTGCAGGGGGTTAAGGATCTGGCATTGCCACAGTTGTGATGTGGATCACATCTGTGGCCAGATTCAATCCCTGACCTGGGAACTCTCATATGCCATGGATTTGTATGTACATTCTAACATATAATAACACATTATATATTATATATAATAGATGTTATATGCATTACTTCCTATTAGATGTTTATGCTTCTAGATGTAATAAGCTTCTCAGTCTTAACATGTCAAACATAGAAGCCCTCTGCTTCTGGCTACCTCCAAAACCTGATTTTCTTCCATTTCTCCCCATCTCAGTTGACAAAACAATCATCTAACTAGTTGATCTAGCCAAACACTGAGTGATCCTCAATTTCTCCCTATTGTTCATCTTATACATACAGTCCATGAAAACAATCTATATATTTCATTTCCAGAACATATTTTGGAATATATTTAGCCCATCTTAATTAACACAGCATCCATTTCATTTTTTCTTGGCATTTATAAACAGCATGTAATTATCTTAGTCATGTAATTAATAATGTATTTTCTATTTCTTTAGAATTTAAACTCCACAAAGAGTGACCATCTCTGTCTTATTGTAGTATCCCCAGTACTGGGGCAAGTGATAAGCATTTGTGAATATATAAACTGGGAGATGCTTGGTAGGTAAAGTGGTAGCTATAGCTCAAAAGGGCACTAATTCACCTTTAAAGAGCTGTACTCATCTTTTGGTTAATTGCAACTACATTTAAAAGGAGCAAGCATCTTCGACTCTTTGAAAAAAAAATGGGTGATGAGGGGAGAAGTGTGTTCCTCTCTTTTTAACTAGAGTAATTCACTAAATGACATAATTTTTAGAGAACAGTTATTTTAATGACTGAAGAAGCTGGTGGTTTATACAGAAAAATTCTGCAGTTCAAAATGTCTACAAATCTGACATCTGTGTACAAAATAAACAAAAATATCACTTAGAAATTTTTCAGTGCTGCCTCAATTTAACGGTTACAATAGGCAAAGTTAAGAAAAATCTAGGTAATTAATAGAAATAAATGTAAAAAAAACTACACAGGTATCTAACTAATTGCATTACAATGAAGCTTTATTACTACTCACCCAAACCAAAGATAATTCCTTATATGATAAATGGCGCTAATGGTTTTATAACATATTTTCCCTTGATTTTGTAACCCAGTAGTATTCTAAGAATTTTTGATTTCTAGTTAATGCGGTATATTATATGATTAGGATACGTTAGTACACTTTAATACTTTTCCCAAATATACAGGCCCCCTCCCTATGGGAAGATTTATTTCCTCACCCTATTAAATTCAAGTGTGGCCATGTGACTTGCTCTGGCCAGTGAAATGTGACCAGAAGCAACATGTGCCTCTTGGGGCAGAAACTTTAAGATTTAGTATATGTTTTGTTATACTTTCTTTTCTGACCAAAAGGCCAGAAAAATATACTTCAGATAGAGCTTATTCCATCAGCTTGAGTACAGGAATAAATTCTACGTGGAGATGAGCTATAGTCTGCCAAAGATGGACGTAAACATTCATGACTTTGGAGTCATGTGTTACTACAGCATAGCCTAGTCTATCCCCATCTTTGAATATTACATACATTTGGAACAAGTATAGTAAAACCTTACTAATTTGAATTAGTAAGAAGTCAGAGTTGCAGAATATTTTAAGGAAATCAAAACTTATTATTTCCAAATATAACAGAACCCCCATTAGAGGACTAATTAGTAGTTACACTCTTTTAGAGAGGTGAGATATTGGGAGAATCTAATTAAACAATGAAATCTTTACACACAATACTGCAATGTAAGAAGATAGGAACGATGTTGGTGTGTTGTTCTTTTAAGTGGTGTGCCATTTAACAAGCTAATTGCTGAATGACTGGTCAAGGTGTGTAGGCTAAAGGAAGAACAATGGAGCAGTTTTGGATTGGAGATGGGGATGATTAGCAGACGGAGTGATGGAGAGATTGAAATACACGTATGAACTTGAAAAACAGGGATGGTATTTGAGTGCTGCAAGGAATGCCACTGGAGAATTACACCCCACAATTTAAATGGTTGACTTTCAAGCAATGCTTACTTCGGAAGCTTTGTAATATTACTCCATTTTCCAAATAAATCAAAGCTGTGAAACTCAACAGAAGACTGAGGGACTAGGAAAAAAAAAAAAAAACTCTAGGGATTAATTTTTGTTTACCTGCCTGAACTGCTTATTATATTTGACAGCAAAACAAATTCTCACCAGAGAAATGATGCTCAGAAGCAAGAAGATTAACACATCTAAACTTGGTTCAGAGTGCAGTGCCTGGATTCATAGCTTTAGTAGAGCGGAGCTTCTCAAGGGATTAACTTCTTTGCCTGTACTTCATGATCTGGGGAGTAAATGCAAACAATTAAATGCTCATCTGAAAGAACTACTTTGGTGTAAATACTGGGGAATGTGACAAAACTCACAATGCAATGTGCATCCTTCCTTTTGTCCAAAGTGGTAATTCAGGGCCAACCAGAAAATGTTTCAGGATTTCAATATGAATGAGAGGCACCTGTGACTCTGAGGACACTTCGCTAATGAGAAATGGTTGAAAAGGCTGCTGCTTGGCGGCATCCAGGGTAATTTCCTAAAAATCTTTCAGTAGTTCTCACATTTCACTTCAAGCCAAGCAGTACAGCGGAGAAGTGGTTAGAAACGACCAATGAGCGAGGAATGCCAGAGAAACTGAATGGCCTGGAGAGAAACTGGGAAATCTCCCAGTTACAGAAGAAAGTCAGTAAAATAGAGGTAGTCAGTAAAATTGAAGGTAGAATGCAGGGCACAGAGATGAACAGTGCCCAAGGCATGGCCAAATGATAGGCCAGTGCCAACAGGGCCAGCCAGAAAAGACATGTGCAGGAAGCAGGACAATCAGTGCATCAGTCCTGCCAGATTAATACAGAAAACATATTTATAAATGTCTCTCCAACGTCAGCCAGATTTTTTAGAATTTATTTCAAAGACCCCAGAGTGTATGGGGATGAGATGGGGTGGAAAGAATGGAGAATATTTAGGAAAGAATAGAATCATACAGAATTCAACTGAGTAATGATTATTGAAGTGGTTGACTATACCTAACTCAACACATTCTTGAGTTTTTCTTTAAAATATTTTTCCCCTCTAACTTAAGGATTAGAATGTAATCTGCCCAGGGTTCTGAGCTGTGAGAAGGTGTTGCACTGTGGAAAGAATCTACAGTTAGCAGTTACTGAGAAATACTCATTTCTCCCTGACCAACTCTGATCCAGGCACATTTCCAGGTTACTATAAGGGCTACAATGGGTCTCTGAATCTTCTTTAATTTGAGGACAGAACCTAGCTTCTTCCAGTTGCATCTCCTTTTTAAAGATGTCTAATTATGGGAGCAGGTGCTCAGAGGCTGCCAATGAGAAGTCAGCAATTCATCCCAGAGTTCCCCATGCAGGTCCTGTATTAGCAGGGCGATGAGAAGGCTTCTCTCACCACCGAGCACAGAGACTCTCCTGCTCAAAGGGGAGAGTTCTGCTGATCAGGGAGGGATGGGAAGAGCTTCTTCAGACTCCATTATAGAAGCTCAGGTCTTAGCAGAACTATTGTTAAGTGTGTGCATTTAAAATAAAAAAGAAAAGATTTATTTGTTCATTGTATTTCTTTACTACTTATAGGACTTGAGGCATACTACATGGATACGAATACAATGGCTTTTAATACAAGCCATTAAAATAAACATAAAAGATGTAAAGTGAACTAAGGAGAGGATGGAGATGAGGAAAGTACAGGCTAAGGGAGTTACTGCCATTGAACTCTAAAATTAGCTCAACTTCTTGGCATTCAAAACATTTTAGGACAACGGCAAAAAAAATTTAGGAAACACAATGTCTATATAGTTCTCATGGTCTGATAAAACTAAGCACAATAATTTCCTAGGAGAGACAAGACTTCCTCAGATTTCATATTCACAGATACCTTCTAGAGGGCTCTCAAATCTCCTATTTCTCTCCATCATCACTGCCATAAGCCCAGTCCAAACTCCCGAGACCTCTCACCTGCATTACTTTAATGGTCTCCACCAGAGTATTCTCCAGATCCTAGCACAGTCACTATACTACAAAAATGGCCTTTTAAAACACAAACGGAAGATCATATGTCATTGCTTTTTAAAAATTGAGATATAACTAACACACAACATTAGATTAGTTTCAGGTATGAAATATAATGATGTGATATAGGTATATATTGCAAAACGATTATCACAAGAAGTTTAGTTAACACTCATCACCACACAGTTACAATGTTTTTTTCTGACGCACACTTCATTGCCTTAAGTACAAAGTCCAAAGTCCTGAGTGCTGCACACAAGGCACAAAGTGGTCCCAGCCTACTTCTCCAGCCTAAAGACAACGTAGGTCTTGGCACACCTTTTTCTTAGCAGCTCTCTCCCCTCCTCTCCTCCCCTCCCCCTCCCCGCTTTCTTTAACAGCTAACTTACACTCCCTATTAATTTACACCTGGCTATCTCAAAGGTTTTACCCATCTCTCCCTGAAGGCATCTGAGTTTGTGATGATGCTTTTGTCAGGAACCAGATATCAGTCTAGGGCAAAGGGGTTCTTCAAGGAATGAAAATACCAGGAAAATGTCCTGAGTCTTTTTTGCACAGTCTCAATTATCAGGTCCTTTTTCATAAATATCAGTAGCTTCTTAGAGCTAGTTAAGCAAATTGAGGGATATACAGCCATTTCCATAACCCCACTCCCAACCTCTATGAAAGCTAGTGCCAGACTGAATTCTACAATACACTTAAACATTCATGTGCAAGCAGGTACTGAGGCAATCATATAACAAGCTTTGGAAGGCCAATGATATCCAGCTCTTGGATCTTTCAAGTTCATATCCTGTGAAAAAGATCCCATCGAGGAAAAGTGACAGTGTTCCAGTCCTGGGATGCTGCTAACATCCTAGCTGGGTTTGGGCAATGAGTTCTCTAAGTCAGTGACTGAACACCTCCATTCTGGAAGGTATAGGATTTCATGTAAAGGTGGGAACGCTTTCCTCCACACCTTCAACATCACCTATTTACCTCCTGAACAATAATTTGTGATGTCCACTGTACCAGCTAAAATACCATCTAGTGTTAATTGAAGATAAACTGTTGGGCAAGGCAATCTTTCACCCTCTACTCAGCCATATAAGAATGGGCCTTGGGCCTGGAACACTTTCTTCTCAGGAGAGAGAAAGCCCACCCAAACTGTGCTGGGCTCATCCCTTCTCTTGCCTTCAAACACCCCCATCTCTTTTTTCTACCTTCAGTCTTCTGTCCCTAGCACCTCCCTTTTTTTTTTCCTAATCATACAAATATATTCATTTCTTCTTTTAACCTATGACTCCGTTAGCTTTTACCCCATGTTTCTTCAAACTCTATTTTCTTAACTTCTATTGACTTTCAAGCATCAACAACTGGTTTCTACCTCCCTTGTTCCCCATGAAAAGTCTCTTGCCCAAGTCACCTAGAATCAAGTTACTTTTCAATGGTCTGAGGCATTTATAGCATTGCATATTAACTAAGGTAGATGAGGATATGCTTTGGGAATCAACCCTTTACATTTTAATGGCATCACCTAATAAAGGTTTTTTTTTTTTTTTTTTTTTTCTTATGTCATCATTTACTCAAATAAGGTAACCACAGTCACTGGCTTTCCAGGTGGTTATGCAGGGACTTAGGCTCCTTTTACTCTGTGGCTCCCGCATCTCCTGGGCACTTCCTGTCCTCGGCTGGACCTCTGATCTGGCAGGTGAAGAGCAAAGAGTGTGTAGGACTGTGTGGGTGGTTGGCAGGGGCCAGGCCTGGAGGAGAAATACATTACTTCTCCTCTTACTCCATTGGCTATACACAGCCTGCAGGGGAGGCTGGGAAACACACTGTAGGCTGTTTGTCTAGCTGGAAAAAGAAAACTGCTGAGCATACAGCAGTTTTTTACCAAAGTCTGTCATTCCCCCTTTCTGAAACTGCTTCTCCCTTGCCTATCATTCTTTCCTGGTTTCTGTATCCAAATCTTGACTGCTGTTTTCAGTCTTCCTCATAGCTCCTCTTTCTTTTACCTCTCCCCTCGATGCTGGTGTCCCCCAGCACCACCTCCTGACTCATTTCCCTTTTCACTACATTATTCTCCCTGGAAGATTTCATAAACTATCAGAACATCTCCACCTTTTTGTTCATACCTCCACGTAAAACTTGCTCCTCCTCTTATAAGTCCCCATCTTCGTTAAGTGGGCATCTGCTTAGTTACTAAACCAGCAAATGGGAACTGATCCTTTATCCTCTATAACTGAGGTTTTCTCGACCACCACACTGATATTTCAGGCTGGGAGCTGTCCTGTGCATTATAATGTTTAACAGCATCCCTGGCTTCTAGTTACTAGATGCCAGTAGCTAACCCTGACCTCTGCCAAATTGTGGCAACCAAGAGTATCTTCAGACATTGCCAAATGCCCCCTGGGAGGGAAGGGATCACCCCTGGCTGAGAACTGCATCACCCAATCCTACTGATTCAACCATTATAATATTCACCCCCCTCATTCCAATTCTTATTCAATTTATTAAATTCCATATCATTTTACATATGGATTTCTCCAACTGCCTCAACTTGTTGTGCCAAGTTGACTGACCCAATAGTTTCTTACCCCAAAATTTTCATTGTCACCTTCCGCTAAAGAAAAACTCATTCTCAGTCTCCCTTTGCATGGCCAGGTGACACCATTTAGCATGGCAAGTCAGGTTTGTGTAGAGGGTGATGAACTTCAAAGGTTCTAAGGCTTTGGAATCATCCAACTTAAATTGTATCTCAGCCTCATCACTCTGGTATTGTGCAGCTTTAGGAAAATTCCTTAAGTTTCTCTGTGCCCCTTCCTAACACTGGGATAACAGTAACACCAACCTCATAAGATTATTATGGAGATAAACAAGTTGAAATGTGTAAAGTGTTTAGTACCATAACTGGCTGAATGCAAACTGGATAAATGGTGCCTCTGGCATGGGAATGGCAGAAATGATGAGATCTCTTTATTCCTTGCTAATCTCAGAGGTTACTACTTCACATCCTATCCCAACCATTGTCCAGTTATTAAGACTCAATTTAGGGGAGACTTCTGGAAGTTTTCGCACACTTTACCCTCCAAATTATAAGCCCTTTTTCAAACTTTACCCTCAAAGTTACAAGCCCTTTCTCAGATATTACTTGTTTTTCTCCATCACTAGGCCATGAACTACAAGGCAAAGACCAGATCTTTCTCCATATAGTCCCATGACCACCACAAGAGCGCAATATATATGGAATGTTCTGGAAAGCTGTGTTGATTAAATCGATATAAATTGATTAATATTAGTAATATGCACGAGCTCGTCAATAACTTCCCTCCTATTTTGCAGCAGGTGGGGAGGGTAGACCCTATGTCTTTGGACATATCAAGTGTAAATGAAACACCTATCAACCAGGTGAATTTTCAAGAGGAAATTTATCTCACTAATCTGGTAACTCCAACCAGCTTTTAAGTAAATAGAAGCTAGGCACAAAATCATTCTTAGGTCAAAGAGTAAACCTGTACATGTGATCCCAAACTTTGCAGACATCCTTTAAAAACCATATTCTAAATAAATGCATCTAAATTTACACAGGAGAGTGACTGTGGGAAGTACGGGAAGTGCAAATTGCCAGAAAAGTCACAGTTTGCAAAATGAGTAGCTCTGAGGTTGCCTTGTGGTTAAGGGAACTTTTAAGGACACACACCCTTTTTTCACCTTTAGAAAGTACAGTTTCTTTAGCAGACTGTTAACAAATTGAAAAAACCCACATTTCTGGAGGAAAAAAGAAAAAGAAAAAAGAACAACTCAATTCTAGAGGAATTCAGTGTTCTTTCCCCGGTCTCTTTGAGGAGGCCTCAGTCACCTTTCATTTGGTGGTGGCTTTCTTCCCAGATTTTGCACCAAGTATCTGCCATTTGCTATTTAATCAATTCCAACTAAGATCCTCTTTTCTAGATCAAAAATATATTAGATCCTCTTTTGTAGATCAACATATATTAGATATCTCCTCTAGAGTGGTAGCTAAATCAAATCTTACTAAAAAGGGACCCGAACTGCTGGAAACTTAGATATTTCTTTAAAAGTCCTCAAGAAAAACTCATTCCTTTCCTCTTAAAAACAAACAAAACAGTTGCATATTGAGGTTTCAATATGCAAACAACGCACTCTTTAAAATGTACCTTTTTCTCTGTACCACAACGGGTCTGTTACACACGAGACTTTCTTTGATGACTACAGCCCTTCAAGATACTAGTGACTTCCACTCACTTCTTCTGGATGCCCCGAGGTGACAATCACAAGGGAGACCTAGGGGTCGCCCAACAAGGTGGACCACGGAGCGCTCTTCAGACGCTAGCGCCTCGCGCGCTCCGGGCGCTGCGTGCAGGCGTCCACGCACCCGGACCTCC
Source organism: Catagonus wagneri (assembly GCA_004024745.2). Taxonomy (NCBI): domain Eukaryota; kingdom Metazoa; phylum Chordata; class Mammalia; order Artiodactyla; family Tayassuidae; genus Catagonus; species Catagonus wagneri. Next base: position 406,313 of record PVHT020000108.1, read on the forward strand.
CCAGGACTGCGCGGGCTCGCGAACTAGAGCCGGGCCGGGCTGCTGGGAGGGGTCGAGCGCCTGATTCCCGTGGCCTCCACGCCCGCCTCCTCCCGCTACCCGTCTCCTCCCCTTGCCAAAGCTCGGACTCTCAGGGTTGCCCTTATTGTTGGCCGCGTCTGTCACTTTGTGGGCCGAGTGACATGAATGGATGGGCTGGACACACCTTCCAGCCTTCAGGGAAAAAAAAAAAAAAGAAAAAGAAAAAGTCCAAATCTGCATAGAAAGCAAAAGGGACTCCTCCGGCGCTCCCAGAGCCTACGCCGCGGGCCAGGGGAGCGAAGAGCTCCCCCCTCCCACACTCACTCCTCCCCTCCTTTAAAAAAGGCCCAGCCCAAATAAATAATATCTTTCCCAGCCGGCCGGCGTCCCCTGTGCCCTCGCCTTCTTTCCGGGCTGAGCGCGCTCCAGCGCTGCGGGAGGCGGCGCGCGGCGCCGGAGGCGGGCGTACAGCCGAACCGGGCGCTGCACCATGCTCCCCAACGCCGTGGCGGCCCACGCCGGCGCCTACTGGGACGTGGTGGCTTCCTCCGCGCTCCTGAACTTCCCGGCCGCGCCGGGCTTCGGAAACCTGGGCAAGAGTTTCCTTATCGAAAACTTGCTGCGGACTGGGGGCGCCCCGACGCACGGGCTGCCCCCGCCCCCGCCGCACGGCCAGGGGGCCGCTCTAGTCGCGGGCGCGCAAGTCCGGCCCTTGCCCGCCAGCCCGGTTCCCCTCAAGCTGTGCCCGGCGGCCGAGCAGGTCGGCCCTGGAGGGGCGCCCTATGGCACGCGGTGGGCGTTTCAAGTTCTCAGCCCCTCGGTGGACGGCGCCAGGCCGCCGGGCCGGGCTCCGGGGGACCGAGACTGTGCCTTCCAGCCGTCAGCCCCAGGTGAGCCTTCTCTCCCCTCCCAAGCCGCGCGCGACCTCGGCACGTCGGCCCCAGTGCGCAGGAATCCACCCGGGCCTGGACCTTTCTAGAGCATCTCGAGCTTGAGTGGAGATGCCGCCCCGGGAGTGCGGTGGGTACCACCGCCAGTTGTGATTTCCCTTTCCCCCCTCCCTCCATCCCGCACCACCAGTTTCCTCTCCATCCCCTACTTTCAAACCTGTGGTAGGGCTACCTGGAAAGTCAGGCCTTTCTGAAGAGAGCCTGAGGGCACCTCTTGGTGTTAGCCGAAAGGGCGGCCCGGGGCCCGAGGTCTCTAGCCTCGCTGAATGAGTTTCGCGGGGTTTTCCTAGTTCATGTTGCCGCCCGCCTGCTCCTGTCCCGGAGGTCGGGCGACACCGGCTCCCTGGAAAGTTCTCGACTTGGAGAGACTCGCGCGGCCCGCTTTGGGGGCTTTTGCCTCAAACTGTTGGGAATGTCGGGACAGTAGGCTCGCAACGATCTTTGGGAAAGGACAGTTGCGCCAAGTTTTGGCTCTCACCATTCTTAGAATTTTTATCACTAAGACTCAAAGAAATCGAGGCCGATTTTTAATTTGTGCCGGGCTGAAACAGCTGCTTTGGCACCTGGAGTAGGAAGTTCATCAACAGATTTACCAAAAGAAGGGTAATTTTAGTTTGGTTTATTTCTCACATAAAACTGGTGTTGTGACTGGGAAGATGATACGGACAGTTTACTTTTAATTTTAGCTAAAACTTATTGGGGGAGGGGCTGCTGAAATTGGCAGTGAGAAAGGGAAAAGCCTCTTAGAGATTAAGCTGAGTTCCAGTTGGATTAAATTTTTTTTTTTTTTTTGGCTGCGTCCTTAGACACTCTTAACTCATTCTTTTAATCCCGATGGGTTAGTCCAGAATGACTAATAGACGCTTTTTCAGCAGATTCCATTGTCCCAGCAAGCTGCCGGATCAAATTTATTGCTAATGGCTTTATAGAATTTAACATGTTTAGAACCTGTCCTGGTCTTTCAATTTGAAACGGTTACTAACAGAATGAAACAAATATAATTATATGAGCGCCGGGCTTATTCACATAGTGTAAAACCTAAGTTCTAGGCAGCTTTTTTGCACCCTGGGAGAGGAACAAACACAGTTAAGGCAAAGTTTACGTGCCTTGAAAATCTGGGCTACTCTTTTCTTTTTGAAGTTTAGGAAAGTTAGAAACGTATAAAACAAGTTTATGTAGACAAGAGATGGTAAATAATGTCATTAAAAATTTTCAAGAAAATTTGGTGAGTTGCATAACTTTTGGTGGTTTGGCATTGTGTTCACAGAAGTTAGTTTTCAAGGACTCAAGTTGCTCTTGATTATGATTGGCTACTCCAAATAGTTACTGAATTTTAACCTTGTGGATTTTACAGGTTAAATCTAAATAAACCAAACGTAAATCAAATGCAGATATTTCAATAACTCTGAAGAATAATTTTGTATACCTCTTCACTGCATTCAAAAGATTGCAGTTATTGGGTGAAGGATTTCCTAACTACATTCTTTTTATTTTCAAGAACATATTCATTCTTGTACACTTTATATTAAAGTTTCAAAATGCAAAAATGCTTTTTGGAATAATTGAGAGCATCAGAATTTATATTTCAGTTTGAATTGTTTTAATATAGCTTAAGCCTGTGTTTTTCCTAATATTTTTTATTCAGTCTCGTTGAAGATTGGATGTTTTCCTGGGTTAATTTTTATTTGAGCAAATAACTTTTTTTTCAAAAAACTCTTTCTGGTAAAGAGTGAATTTAATTTTTGAAACTTGGAAAATATTGTAAGAAAATTAAAACCCCATAAATTTGTGCCCACAAGTATGCCACTTAAAAACATTTTAAAAATAATTTGACAGAAACTATAATTTTCCAGTGTTATTTAAGTGATAGATTTCTACACTACCAAATGTTGTGGGAATTCTTTTATATTGTATAGAATTATGAAGTTATAATGAGTGCTGACAGAGTTAGATATCTTTTCCTCAACCTTAATTTGTTGAGTGCACCAGTCTAAATGTTGAATAAGAAAACCCCAGAGTTCTTTTTAAGTACATTGATGAAGTACAGCACCATTTAACTAGGGGATTTATGTCACTGCATGCATTTCTGTTTTATTATTTTTATTACCCACTATTAATTATAACATATAGTTCATTAATTCAGCAAATGCTTACTAACTGTCTCCCACGTATTAGGCTCTGTTCTAGGCCATTGGGATAATCAGTGAACAAAACAGATGACTGTCTCTGCCCCTGTGGAGCTCACAATCCGTGTTCTGTCCTACTTTATGGTTTACCAAGCATTTTCATAATTGTTAGCTGCATTAATCCTCATAATAGGCCAATTTTTTCAACAATGCTTATTCCACTTGCTAATTTTGTTTTGGTCTGAAGTGTCATAAACATCCATGGTCTTGTGAAAGAGAAAAAAAATTTGCCCCCCCATCTTTGTATTCCTTGGATTGGTTTTTCACTGAATATGAGAAGAGTAATGAGGGTGTATGGGATAACCAATTACATGTATCACAATAATAAACCTGATTGTGCTGTTACATCTGCGTGGGTCAGGAAATAAATTTGCCTTCTCCTTCATCTTGTTATGTGTTTGAAAGGTGGTGACAGTTAAACAGTAACACATTTACAGTTCATGGATGAAAACATAGCTGTTAGCGCTTCATCCCTGAAAACTGGCAAGTCTTTTTTAAGTATTTAGAGCAAAAGAAGGAACACTCCATTGCTAGACGTTGTCAAGTTGTGTGTATAGAGTAGCTTAAAAATTTTAAAATTCACAGGGCATTCTTCAAGGTTCAAGAAGGGCACATTTAGTGTAATAGTGGTTAGTAAGTAGATTCACCTCCATGGGTTGCATGTGAAAAAAAAAATCTTTTATCTGTTATGGTTTTTTGGTAGAAACCAGGTTTTTCAAGAAAATCCTAATCATCAGAGATCCTTCCCCAGAAGTTCATTAAGGTCATTATTTGGTGGGTTATTGTGCTAGATTAAAATATCCATGTTTTTATATATTAAAACTGTGAACCTTGAACTGTAAAAAGCTGAAGCATTTAAATTTCGCTTGGTTAGGCCAGCAGTTTTCTTCAAAATTTGTTAGTGGAACAGATAGCCTTGCTTTTCAATACGTTTGTTGTTTTTGACATTTTAGAAAATGTTTGAAATAAAGATAACTTCCTTAATATAGTTTAGTGACTATTAAAATCTACTCCTTGTGCTGTATATAAAAGGATTACTCTAGGTAGGTGAGTTGAACTATTCTTTTTTTAATGTAATTTTTTTGAGTTAAGTTGTACCATGTAATACAGAAATGGAACTAGATCCATAGTATTTTTTAGGATTGTTTGTTACCACTAATACTTCATGTGCACTCCAATTTTCTTTTCCATCTCCAAGTCCCAGTTACTATCTGCCTGTTCATCCTTGACTCTGTCTTAAACTGTTTGCGCTTATGTTTTGTGTTCTGATATTTTTTTTTTCTGCTTTCACTGAGATACACTGAAAGTATGAAATAAATAGTTTGTCTTACATTTTAGGCACTCAGGGGAGGGAGGAGAAGATGAATCTGTGCTCCAGGTGGGGATTCCAGTCCAGCTGAAAACTCGGTGATCTGATTTATTAAGACAGAGTTTGTCATTTATTTTTGCCAACTGTGTGCCCTAGGTTTGTTTTGGCAATTAAAATCACAGAATCTTGACTTTTTTTTGAAAAGAGGGATTAAAAAAAGTTTTGTTTTTTTTTAAAGAAAAAAGTTGAAATTGTGGTAATACTTTTGCATTTTTTTCTGTTTCCCTGACACAGAGCAGACTGATACCTGTGAGCCCAATTCCTCTGTTTCTTTGGCATGGTGCTCTTGCAGGATGCTGTGAATATTCTTACTTGCCCACATGTTGCTTTGAAAAGTTGAAAACAGAATCTTAGCTATTGATGATGCTGATCCAGAACCAGGACAAAGAGAATGGAGGATCCAGAAAAGGATAGTATTGGGACCCATTTTAGTATTTCCTTGCTCAGGCCATCACCCTAGACATCCTTTGGTGGAAGTTGTAGGTAATACCAAACAATAGTCTTACTGCATCTGTATTTTTTTTGTAGTCTGCTTAATATATCTTTGGACTTACATTAACATATTAATAATGTTTACACAGTTCATAAGGAATCAGCTCTGAACAAATTGTTGGTCCACAAGTTAATAAACTTCTTCAGGTTCAAGAAGGTCTTGCAGTGAAAAGAACCATTAGGACAAATAGATTGTCCATTTACTTCTGGTTTGAACTGAGGAAGCCATGCTCCCTGCAAAATAATGTCTGAATTGGAATTACAAAAGGGTAGCAATTTATGTGCTTTCAATCTGCCTCTGACTTTAGCACCCATCCGTCTCCCAGTCCCTAAAATATGCTTCCCTCCTTCGCTTCAACAACAAGAAATCTCAGTCTGTTAACATGAATTGAAGCTTTATTTATTGAGGTTTAAAAATAAAACAGAAGTAAATCCAGCAGGCAAGTAGGTACATTTTAGAATTCTCCCCTTAATTCTTACTCACTTTAGAGATTTGAGGATTATTTTCAGAAGCACAGTGGTTTGAATGCCCAGAAATTGCTTACAGATTTATGCAGAAATAAATGTAGGATCCCGAGAGGTTAGGGTGACATGCAGAAAGCTAAAGAATGCCATCGGTTGTGGGCATTTTAAAAGAATTATCGACAGTGATTTTAGCTACGTCTGTTTGCCACCAAAATTGCTCAGATGTTGGAACCAACGCTGTGCATTAGGCTCCGTTGTATTCCTTTTTACGTATGCCACCTCCTTCCTGTTCTTGTGCCCACCAGGAAAAAAAGTCTCTGTTTTGCCATAAGAAGACATTTTATGGTTAATTTTGCTGCTGAACAATGATAGAAATGGTAACAACTTGAAAGTTAGAGAAGCAACATAGGTGGTAGCTGTGTTCATAGGATATTTTGATTCATTTCTATGAAAGTTTTTTACAGAAGCAAAAATGTTATCGTCTTTCAAATATTTAAACAAATGTGTTCTTATGCTAGAGTTGAAAGGGAAAATACAATATTTACTCCTCAACCTACTTTCCTCTACCCTGTTTCTCTTGTTGATATTTCCCATAACTTTAGAATCCATCTTATTATATCTTTTTAGGAGATTGGATTTGTAGCTCTTAAAACAGCACTTGTCCACTTAATGTTGGGTTAACAGATGCTCCAAATAAAGTTTTTTCTTAATTACAGTGATTTTTTTCATAGTAAAAATATAAAATTTTTAAGTCAGTTCAATAACTTTTTTTCATTCAAATACAGGAATAAAAAGGCCAATTGTGAAAAGAAACAGTATGATTTTTATCTAGGAATGCTTGTTAGAATCCTTCTTTAAGACTTCATTAGATCATGCTTCCATCTCTCTTAGTAAGAAACTGGATTTTTGCCTTAATGAATAACATGCTTACCAGATTCTTGTATATTTTATTCCAAATATTTTATTTTACTTGCAGTAATGTTTCCACTTTTAATGAAATCTCTCCCTTTCATTCTTTTTTTGCCTCCAGTCAATACTTGATTTGGCAATGCTTGATTCATCACTTTATATAAACCATAACTGATTTTATTTTTAATAGCATTATTCATTTTGTCAACCGGCTATTAGTTGGGAATATTTCAGGGGCACACTTTTTTTTGTGTGAGTTATGTGAACAGTAAACTTAAGGCACTAAAGTTCTCTCTGAAGTCGAAGATCAAAAAGCCTCTATAAGTTTTTAGACTTTTGTTTCAGAATCAAAGCATCTGGGAAAAGGAAAAAAAATTCAGGTCTTTTTCTATATATTGCTGAATATTTAATTGCTTTCTTGTTTATAAATATTCCGAAGATGAACTAGATTTTTCCCTTTTCTTACACATGTTCAGGCACCATGCCTTAACAACCTTGATTTCATTAATTCTAAGTCGCCATCAGAAATAGAATATACAATATATATATTTCTACTAGTCCTCTTCAGAGGGCTCAAAAATTTCTTGTTCCTTAAAATTTTAAATCTGTAATACTTTTAAAATTAAAATATGTGAAGGAATTACTCTTTGAGAAGACTTATGTACATTAAAATAGAATAAAAGCCACAGCCTTTGGTGAAATTTTTAATAGACTAACCTAGGATTGGATTGAATTTAGGGTGTTTAACCTAGTCTATAGCTATACTGGATCTGAAATCAAAAGACACTCTGATTCTTCAAAGTGGGAACAGGGTCATTTCTATTTGTTTACATATTTTCTATGTGTGCTTTTGCACTACAAATTGAACAGTTACAGAAACGTCTACATGGCCCTTTATAGGAAAAGTTTGCTAACACTTTCCCCAAAGCATAAATGGTAAATAGAATAAATTATAAAATAATGTATAGTTTTCTGAGCTGGTTTAGTAGCATTTCTTTAATTTTAAATTCTAGTTTAAAATCTAAGGTCTTTATATTACTGAGTATATAATCCTAAACAATTCATGTAATCTCACTGAGCCTCATTTCATTTTCTGGCCACAACTGCGGCATGTGGAAGTTCCAGGTATTGAACCTGTGCCACAGCTGTAACCAGAGTCAGCTCCTATAGCAGTGCCAGATCCTTAAGCCACTGACCACCAGGGAATTCCATCAGTGGGCCTCATTTCAAAATGAGAACATGTGTCAGGCTCACCATTTGACTTTCAAACACATACCTCAAAAGCCCTTGATAACATACAGGGAAAAATGTGAAAGTTTTCTACCATTCCACCATAAGTAAAGTGCACTCTAGTAAAAGGGGTGTTGCAGTGGAGGGAACCATCTCAAAACTTAGACGCTTAAAGGAACAATTTATTATTTTCTCTCACAGTTTTATGGCTGACGGGGCTCAGCTGGGTGGTTCTCACTTGGAACCTCATTGCAGTTAGAGTCAGCTGGGGCTGTTGCTATCTGAAGGCTCAACTGGGCTGGATATCCAAGATGGACATCCATGGACTCCCATGGCTGATAGTGGTGCAAGCTATTGATGGGGTGCTCAGCTAGAGCTGTTCCAGCATTCACACTTAAATTGACCAACTGTCTTGAGCTTCTTATAGTACGGCACCTAGGTACTGAAGGGCAGAGTTCTAAGAGCAATGTTCCAAGAAACCCAGGCAGTCACTATAAGTCGTCTTAACCTAGCCTTAGAAGTTCCAGAATGTCACTTCTTCTACATCCTTTGGTCAAGCATGGCAGCAAGACCATCTCAAATACAAGAGAAGGAGAAACAGAGTTGGCTCTCAGTGGGAGGAGTGCCAAATAATTTGCATTCATTTAAAATCTGCCAGAAGGTAAAATTATGATAACCTTCATCAAACACAATTCCTGCCAGGTCTCTCTTCTGCTGGAGTAGACCAGTGCAGGAATTAATCAGAGACTGTGGTGTAGCTGGTCACTCGAGGAATCTTTGTTGAGGAGAGCTGCAGGTACTATTCTGCTATGGTAATTCTCTTCTGGGATTTTAACTTTATAATAGAAAAGCAAGGAATATCCTCAAATTTCACTTATTTTTTTAGAGTTAATTCTAATGGAGACTCCTTAAAGGGAGAGGCAGCAAAGGAAGTGACTACCTTTGATGATTGCAATGAACTATAGCCCCACAACTTAAGGAGAAGACAGACTCTACTCACTTGCTGGTGTTGTGAGGATAAAGGAAAAGATGCTAGTGGGGGTGTCCAAACCATTGGTTGTTACTTCTCGCTACACAGCATATGGCCATAGTAGGATCCTTTCATTTATCCCCTTATTTTTGTACCACATCTCATCTACTACTGCCAGTTGATTTTTTTGATTAGATGTAGCTTTCGTCATATCATCAAGGTATCCAGGAAAACTTTAATTATTACCATTTGACTATAAGATCAAGTAAAACTATTCAGTTTGTCCTTTAAGCCCTTCATTCCATCAACTGCATTTAGCTCTTCCAACAACATTCTTTTTTTTCAGTTTTATATGTATATATATATGTGTGTATATATATATTTTTTTCAGATTCTTTTCCATTGCAGTTTATTACATAATATTGAGTATAGTTCCCTGTATTATACAGTAGGTCCTTGTTGATTATCTCTTTTATTTATAGTAGCATGTATTTGTTTATCCAAGTCTCCTAATTTATTCTCCCACTCTTTTGGTAGCCATAAGTTTGTTTTCTGTGTCTGAGAGTCTACTTCTGTTGTGCAAATAAGTTCATTTCTATTACTTTAAAATTAGATTCCATATATAAATGATATCATGATGTTTGGCTTACTTCAACTTAGTAAGATAATCTCTAGGTCCATCCATGTTGCTGCAAATGGTATTATTTCATTCTTTTTATGGCTGAGTAATACCCCATTGTATGTCCACATCTTCTTTATCCATTCATCTGTCAGTGGACACTTGGGTTGCTTCTATGTCTTGGTTATTATGAAGAGTGCTACAATGAACATTGGGGTGTCCAGCCACGTGCTCAGTGTTCACACCTCTGGCCTGTTCACACCAGCCTGACCCCAGAAGTCAGGCTGGTCTCCTTAACTTGCCCCATGTGTCACCACCATCCTTTCCTTTTGTTCATGGTCAGTTTTCCTTCCTGAAATGCCTTCTTTCTCTTCTTTCGGCATTCTAAATACCTTCCAAATCAACTTTCCAGAACACGATGTTTTTCCTGCTTAGAGCCTTCTTGGACAAAGGCTTCCTAACAGTATCTTTTTCTTTGTATTTGCTTGTATATTTTAGTGGAAGTCTGGACCATGCTGCTTCTTTTTATGTATTGTCTTAGAATTGATCTAAAATTATATAGTAATGGTGGGAGTAAGGGCTAATATTTATTGAGTGCCTGTTACATGCCAGGCTTTGTTTTCAGTGGTCTCACCAGAACTATACATTATAATTACATGTGCAACTTTTGAGAAAATGCTATGCTAGGGGGTACACTCCTAGCCAGCCTGATTTAACCTAGTTTGTGTGGAGCCTGGGCGTCTGTATCTTTGAAAAGCACTGAAGATAATTCTGATGTGTACTCAGGGTTGAAAACATTAGTTAGGGAAACACACAGTATGATTTTTTCTTAGATCTCATGGTCTTGGAGAATGCCTAGGATTTTAGAACAAAGTTGAATTTGGAGTATGGAGATATTTGCATTTTATTTCTTTGATCAGCAGATTCAAATCTGTAAGTGAAGGAAAATTTAAAAATAGAAACTCTTCCAGAGAGGGAAACTATGCTTGTTTATCTCTGTGGTCCTGGCACACAGTGCCTTATCTGGCACTCGATAGATATGCAATAAATATTACTTGCATGGATTTAAAAGCAAAGAATCAAACAAGTAGACAGTGCACTTGGTCTCTCTTCTCATGAGCTGTACCAGAACACTAAGACCTTTGGTTTCCTATCTCTGAAATACGCAAAGCAAAGAAAAAATAAAATAAGAAAAAAAAAATGAAGAGTTCGGTGGTTTTCTGCCAAGCAGAAAGGTAAAAGATGACAACTTGCTTTCCCTTGTGATTGAAGGCAAGCTTGCTTCTGGATCCCACAAATGAACTACTTCCAGGTTGTGTAATAAAGTAAATCACACTTTATAAGTGATATTTCTTGGGTCTTACTACTCAAGACAGGTGGTTGTCATTCTTTAGAGTCTTTTTGAGGGGTCCACTCTACTCCAGATAGACTGTTCAGTTGTGTTGTATTTAAAGGTCAGAGGTTTAGATTTCTTTTTTTCCTGGTGCCCTTGTACTTGAAGGAGATCATGAAGACCATCCTTTTGAAATTTTTCAATTCGCTCTTGTTCTTTCCCAGAGGTATTTTTTGACCCTTTGGTTACCTTTGTAAGAATGAACGTTTTCTCATTTCTTCTCTTCCTTCTTAGAATATGCTGCCCAGTCGGCGTAGCATTGTAGTGGCTTCCGAAATTTATTTGAAGGTTTTATTAGTTGTCTTTAGTGTTCTTCCTTTGAAATGTCAGCTCAAGTCAGTACCAGAGTTTGCTGTGACATTAAAAAGAATGCGGTTTTACCCCATTTAGATGCCCATTTTTCTTCTCGATCTGTAAAGAAGAAAGAAAATAATTTTTAAAAAATATAAAATGTTTTACTTGCTTTCTAGGCAACAGAACTTTGAAAATAATTTTTCTGTATCTAGGCTTGTAACTGTCCTTGACTTTGGGATGCTTTTGTGAACCATCTAGTTAAGTTAAAAAAAAATCAGGCCACTTCACCATTAAGTTGTCTCTAAGTTCCCATCTTAATTAAAACCTTCAAAGTAATTGATAGTTTGATTTTCTGTCTTTAGATAAGTCAGAATATCTGATTAAGAAGTGAAAAAGTTCATGAAGCTTTCTGTATAAATGATTTTTATCATTTGGATTTCAGACAGTTTTGTCCCCAAAATTATGTCATTTGTTTGTAACTTGTGACAGATTTCTGTAGAAACTAGAAGTTAGATTTGTTGGTGGAATACAAAATTTGGAGTATCCTGAAGTGTTATACTAAGAGAACCTAACACCATGCTGTAGAATCTGACAGTGTGCATTTTTTCTACAAGGAAAGCCATTCATTTTTCTCTCATGGAAAGCTGGGTAGAGGTGGAGAGGGCCTTTTCCTGGGCTTCATCTCTTACTGAATAACTGACCGTCCGTGCACATGACATCCTTATCCCTCATGACTGATAACTACATATTGTGCTCAAATGTTTGTGTTTCCTGTGTCTTTTAGAAAATGGGCTGAAAACACATCATTATCACATTCCAGATGCTTGCCCATTTGAGTTTGAATATTAATGAATGAATAGTAAGTATTAAATTCATAACTAGTCCAGCGTTTGGTGTATATAGTAGGCAGTCTTTAAATAGTACTATCATAAATATTGTTCAGTGAGCCTACAACAAATTGTCCCTAACATGAAAAATGATAAAGTGACTGAATCTAGTGTGCAGTGATGAGCTTTGAAATGCATATCATCAGCTTGAAATTGCTTTGTTTTCTGCCCTTTTCAGAGTAACTTCAAAGTAGTTCTTAACGGCTTACAAAAACTTTAGCATATCCCTTAACTGTTGCTTTGTTTTATCACACTTGAGTTTCCATTTTTGCTCATTGCCTTAAAAAGTATGTGGCTTACAAACATTAAAAATTATAATATATATTTTTTAATGCATTGCATTTTTTAAGTAGCTGTTTCCTCATGCCATTCAACACCCCTGCAATCACTTGCTCAGCTGGATTAGCATTTGACTTATGTCCAAGTAGGAGCATGTAAAAAAAAATGGAGCACTTAATTGGAATTTCACAGTGATTTGCACATAAACCAGCTTAAACAGGTGTATTTATGTATAGAAATTAGGAGTTGACTAATCTTCTGTGTAAGTATATGTATGTAAATGAAGTGATTTAAAATGGTGAAGAAATACTACGTAGTAGAACTTTAAGCCTGATCATGTCACTTGGAGTTTTTTAGCCATGAGATTTGCTACCGTAGATAGCATGTCATTTTGATTACAGCTTTACTGTGTTAAGATAGGATAGTATATAGCAATATAGCAATATAACACTGTTGAATTAAAACTTTTCCTGGTTAAATTTAACACTAAGATCCTATGTCTCAGAATCTCAGTTATCACAAATGATTTTTATTGAACACGTTTCAGATGGGCCATCCTTTTAAAAAGCCTTTATTTTTCCATTTTTAGGGCCATGGCTTAGACTGAGAAATGTTTTGGCTAGAATAAGAAAAATTGTAATTGGTGCAAATCCTGCATTGTTATTTTAATAGTATCACTAGCATACTTATTTTCTACACCTTATATTGAACAAAAACATTTGTGTGTTTCCAACTATTATGATAAATATTTAAATCTATGTATGTAAATGCAACATTGCTGAGCCTTTTTCTTTTACTTCAATTTTAAAAATGCCAAACAGCACTATAGTCATAACTTATCTACAGAGTGTTCATTTTGGAGGTGAAATAAGTTAGTTAACAGGAATGCTTGAGGATAAACATAATGAGGCAACTTTTATACAGGAAAATATATTTCCTTTTCAAAGTATTTTCTATATTCATAGAAATACTGGAAAATGTAACTCTGCCTAAATAATGCCATACTCTTATAATTTAAGATGTTAACTTCAAATAAAGGATTTATCCTTTCTGTGATGGTTTGTCAGTCAATAGTGGAACAACTTATGATAACAATGAAAAATTTTTTGAAGTTTTATAGAACTTTTAGGTCTCCTTTTCATACTTTGCTTAATTATGATATTTTAAAGATAGCATTAAGACATTTTATTATTTGAAAATCCAGATATTAAAAACATAACATGGACATTGACAACTTTCCATCGTAATATAGAAAAGATCCTATAGGAAAGATCCTTGAAGGCATTAAGGAGCAGGAGATCACAAAATTCTTGTATAAACTTATATACTTATTTTGCTATATCCTTCAAAGATATTGGTAAAATAAACACATGTTAACAATTGTTTAAAATGTGAATCTGAAATTACTGTGTTCTTGAAAAAGGCATCTATCTTTATCAAAATAATCTTCACTGTATATGATTAAGAAAAGAAAAAGTTGCCATTGAAAATGGAGGAAGAGTAATAAAAATATTTATTTTCAAGTCATGTGTTCTGGATTGGAAGGTCCTCTGTTATGGAAGATACTGTATTTCAAGGTGTGCCAGGGGAGCAGGAAAGAGGTTAATTCCTGATTTCCTGTTTCTTAGTTTTAAGATCATTCATTCATTTGCTGAAAATGTATTGACTAGAATGTGCCGGGTGCTCTGCTGGATATGTCATGGTTAAAGTAAGTTGTTTCACCTTAGGGGATCTCACTCATATTTCTATTGTATTAAACACCATTATCCCAAAGGACATGGCGTATTTAAGGTGCTTAACCAAGGCCTGGCATACAGTAAGTGTTCAATAAAGAAGAGCCATTAATATTCTCTGACGTCCTTTATAGCTCATTTTCACCTACTGAGGAACAGAGTTTAACGTTTCTTTATTTACAGGAGTAATAATAACTATTCCATGTATATGCAGTGAAAAATGTTCTGAGTAGCATAGTTTAATAAAAGGAGCAGAATTATTTGGCAGCTCCCTTATACTATAGCACAAATGTTTTCAGGCTAACTGGCTGTCTCTTGAGATACAATGTTATTACTCTTCTTACATATTTTAAAACATGTACCAGGGATCAGAAAAACCACTTTTTGTTATGGAATTGCTCAGTAAATTACCTCTTATCAGTTTTGAAATCCAGCTATCCATATATTTCAAAGAACTTTCTAAAAATAAACAGTGGAGTTTATATAATCTCCTTTTTGAAAAGTAAACTTAAGCACTTAACATTCAATCGTTTCTTGGAAAGTATTACATGTAGAGCTGTGCTGCTCAATGTTCAGCCTCTAGACACATGAGTCTATTTAAATTTAAAATAACTTAATTCAGTTACCCAGACATACTAGCCACACTGCAAGTGCTCACTGACCATGTGTGCAAATAGTTACTGAAATGGACAGTGTAGACAGAGGACATTTCTGTTATCACAGAGAGCTCTCCTGGACAGTGTTACTCTGGATATTTTAAATAAAGGACTATTTGACATTTACTACTTACAACTGCATAGAAAATGACCTAAGAAGTTTGGTTTTGATAATTTGAGTGTTTACATCACAGCTTCCAAATCTTGATTAAATTAGTTAGCAAGCTCTTTGACGAATAAAGGCTACTTTGAAATGACTATTAATTCCATAAAAAGTTATAACTAAAGGCTCAGAAGATGTAGCGCTCTACTTCATGACTTTGGGGAAGCTGGAATTTTGAATATTGTCTACAAGAAACGGCTAATCAGTGAAATCAATGCTTTCTCTGCAGCGCCTTCCAAGCCCTTTTTTCTGAGCGCTCCACCATTCTACCCGGCGTGCTGTGGTGGGTCCTGTCGGAGCCCTGCATCCCCCACTGCTTTTCCAAGTAAGTTTTTATGCTTCATCAGCAATGCCTCAGTTACTCTGTAAACCAAAGCAGCAGGATTTAATGTGCTCTGGAAAACTAATTGGTAATGCAATGGCAAGGAGCTAATTCCTCACTAGAAATCACAGCGATCCTATTCAGGAGGTTTCCAGAGATTTATCAAACCTCAGCACACTGAGCGATTGTGAGCAGTTTCTAATGGCATTGAAACCCAGGGCTGACACACCAAGGGAAGGGACTTGTTTTCCATTTAATATAAAAGATCTCGGAGGGACCAGTTTGGTTCTTTCTGAAACATGTAGCAATACTCATGTAAAGAAGGAAAAAGAAAGGAAAGAAGGCTGAGAAACGGTAAAATTTCCATTCAGCTTAAAATGTGACTCAGAAAGTCACTAGGTGTCCATGGAAAATAAATACAAATTGTTAAGATTGTAAAAGATAAATACCTTCTCCTAGGGTCTTGAAGGAAACCAACCAGAGCTGTAGGAAATGTTTTCAAGAGAACTTTTCTTCAAATATCACACAATTTTAATAGTTTCTGGGGTGAGGATGAGAACAGATTTCAAAAATTCAAAGAGCATGCATGCATGGTCACGCCCACAGGCACAAAGAAAAAAAATGTCTAATAGAAAAGAAAAAGTAATAAAGTTGACTTTGATCTTGAGACTTCTAGGTCAGCTAAGAATCCGCTGACAGAGGATTTGGGTTTATGATGAAGAAGTTCAGTAAGGGGGTGCATTTGTTTCCGCTGCCTGAGAGAAAACGTTGATGCAGGTTAACAGCTCTGTCAGGTGAAAAGTAAAATAGCAGTAGAGACAGGCTGAAGTCCTAAGCTCCATCACGGTTGAATTCAGATCCCTGCTGCTTCTCTGCATGTGTTTTATGAATGTTTCAGGAGAGCAGTTGCTCAACAGAATGATTCTTGACAAGTGAGGCAGCAAATGCTGGCCGTTTAATGAGCTGCAAGTTTCTGAGCATCTCTTTAGGGGGCTGATACTTTCCCACAGAGCACTTTACATGGCCGGACCCGGCCACAATGGGTGACAGACCCGTGACCAATCGTCACTTTCACTTGACTCATCCACACGCGACCTCACCACGATTTTTCACTGCGCAAATGAACTTTCGGAACCATTTCACATGGAAAAGGCTCGGGCAAGGGTCAGTTGCCCTTTTGTATGGTCATAAAGCAAGGCTCTGTGTGTCAGTCTTTTCTCCTGTCTCACATTCCAAGTGAATTTCTGGACACCATTTAAAGCACTTGGCTGAAAAATAAAGCAGTGAATGAAACTGACTTTTATAGACTCATTCCAGCTCATCTTCCCATATAACCCTGTCCACCTGAAAAGGGATTTAGTGGATGAGCTGAGTGTAGACAGGACTTGCTGAATACATAGGGCCCATTATCCGCTGTGGGGATTGTTTATTAACCAGGGCTGATACACTACTATTTTGGAAGTGACCTATTAATTGTCCATTTAACTAGAATGCATTGATTCAAATAGAAAAATGGAAACCATGACTAAACCTTTTACTCGCTCCTTCAAGGTGGTCTCCTATGAGGGTAATTGAAAGCTGTTGTGCAAATTAAGGTGACATTTATCACCATCAGAGTATCAGGAAAGGACTGCTGGAGCAGAGACTTAAAGCCCAGATGTCTGATACTGTAGCATGGTGGCATCTCTGAGGAATTAAATCTTTAGTGTGGATTTTCAGAGGTGGAGATTGAAAGAGGTCCTGTGCCTCGTTTCAGTTATTTCACCCTGGTAGCATACTGGTCTTCTACTTTAGAAAATCTCTGGCAGGGTAGATTAGGTAAGTGGTAGTGAACAAGAAAATTCCGTGTGACAGGTGGACATTCATGTATGTGTGAGTGTATGTGTGCATTCATTTTATAGTAGAGTTTTAATTAGACTTTCTAAGCCATAAAGTTACACTAATTCCCAGCCCAGCTTAATACATAGAGCACATAAGTAGTAATTCTCAGTCATTTCCTAGATAACTTCATCTTCTCAGTTGCTTGAAAAAAATCATTCTAAGCAAGTCTCATTTTTCTCAGCCCTTCCCACTTGATGCCTTTGGTGTAGCTATTGTAAATTGTGGTTTCTATCCCAGGAGGCTTATAAAGTCCTATATCTGTCTTCATTATTTAATATGATACAAGGGGGAAATCACAGCTCAGATCAGGGATGGAGAAGGCTATACTTGCTTTGTCTCCATTTCTAAGTTGGCATTTTAAAACAACTTAGAGATGCCACAAGTTTTCTTTCTTTCTTTCTTTCTTTTTTTTCAGCTTTTTAGGGCAACACCCACAGCATGTGCAAGTTCCCAGGCTAGGGATCAAATTGGAGCTACAGCTGCCAGCCTACACCACAGCCACAGCAACTCAGGATCCGAGCCACATCTGGGACCTACACCACAGCTCATGGCAACGCTGGATCCTTAACCCACTGAGCGAGGCCAGGGATCAAACCCACATCCTCATGGATTGGTTTCTGCTGTGCCACAATGGGAACTCCCGCCACAAGTGTTCTTAATAAATGTTGGTGTCTCATTACTTATAAATCTGAGATGAATTTATTTTCTTATTTATAATGTTCATTCTATTGGCAGCAAGTAATGAAATGGTGGATTTATGCTGTCAATAAAGAACTTTAAATCAATAAATGTGATACCAAGGAGCAGTTAATAAAGGCTTACATCTATCTGCTCAGTAAGTTTTTTTATATAAGGCATTTTCCGGATTTTCTTTTCTTCTTCTTTTTTAATAAGAATGATTTATGCCCAAGCATTTTTTTTCCGTTTGTAAAAAAGAAAGAAAATGAACTGTCCAAGTAAATTTGTATTAAGTTTTAGTTTGGACAGAAAATTACAGTTTATACGAAATTTTTAATGAGGTAAAATCTGTGGCCCTCATCATTGTTTCACAATATGGACTTGAACTCTTTCAAAGAATGTAGGATCAAATCAACACGTCTATAACTAGCAAATGAAATATTTTGACTCTTCGCCTGATTCACTTGTTTAAAATTGATTTAGTTTTTCTTGTTAACCTTTAGATTTATGATTGACTGGTTGCAGTGTGGAAACTACCATTCATCGAGTGCCCTTCTCACATATGATAAATAGTTTAAAACGCTATTTAAGCACGGTCCTTATAGTGGGGAGAAATTAAAAGGCAGTGGTATAAGTTTTCTCCTTCCCTAAAGCAGTGTAAGGAAAACCTTTGGTAGTATATTCATATGGCTCTTTTCGAAATAACATACTTCTCAGCTAAAATGAAATGGAAACTTGTAGAAATTATGCAGAGGATGACCTTTAAAAAAAAAAAAAGACTACCTGAAAATGTATAGGAGTCTTGATTATGTAGAATAGCTAATTGATTTAATCAGTTAACTGTTTCATTTTGTCTTTGAGTACCCAACTTGCATTTAACCTTTCAAGAATTTTATTCATTAAAAGACAGAATTTCAGTTTGGAGTAGCATACTTTCATAAAAATGAACAAAGAAGTATTCATCAGGGATTAATTGCTCTACCTTTTTTCTTGGGAAATGAATTATGATTCTGCATTTTGAGATCATTTTACTATCTTCCTTTCCTTGTTAAAAATTAAAGAACATAATACACTCTTCAAATTTGAATTTAGGGTTTTGTTGAAAGCAGCAGGGAAGGGACCTTATTTTTACTATGGTAGTTCAGTCCTATGAGTGACACTGTCAGAAGTGGCCATGCTCTGATGTGTCTTTTACCACCTGGCCAGGCTACGGTCTGCTCTCAGATGGAGCAGTGAGTGGGCTTAGGGAACTGACCAAGATCCATGGAAATCCACAAAAGGCTGCCTGAGAGCTTATTCTATAATGATTTATCTTTAGAACTCTAGGATTTTCAGAGGGATGCAGCATTTTGTGCAAAGAGAGAGAGAACTCTGCTTTTTGTTGTTGTTGAAAACGTAATTAAGTGTCTGTGATAAGCTGAAAGTAGGTTTTGACTTATCAATAGTGAAGGGAGGGGCGCTCTAGATAAATGACATTCTGTCAACCAGGAAGAGGTTTAAAGGAGTTGGGGACTCAAAGACAATAGGTTTTCCAAGTTGATGGCTCTATTCAGTGGTTCCACAGATGCAGCGAAAGTATTCAAGGACTATTTCCTGAATGGAGTCCCCTATCTCCCCAAAAGTTCATAAGTGATAGTAGTCATCTACCTTGGGATAAAAAAAAGGAGGCCTCCTCCAGTTTATTTAATGCCATGTTACTCTACTGCCCCCCTCCCCATATCATTTACACACAGCACACCTTCCTTTGAGGTGCCCTTCACAGGGCTCACTTCACACAGGGATTCCTGGGGCTGTCCCAGGATGTAGGGAATTAAGCTTTTGAAAAATGTCCTGTCCTAGTTCATTCTGCCATTTTTTTTCTTTTTTGGCTGCCCTTCAGCATGTGGCATATGGAGTTCCCAGGCCAGGGATCAGATCCAAGCTGTAGTTCCTACCTATGCTGCAGCTGCAGTGATACTGGATCCTTAGCCCACTGTGCTGGGCCAGTGATCAAACCTGCATCCCAGCACTGCAGAGATGCCACCGATCCCGTTGCGTCACAGGGGGAACTCCCATTGTACCATTTCAACATGTGTCTCTCCACCTCTTTCCCTGACCCTTGTAACTTTGACAGTCTTTGGTATGATTTTAAAGTTCGTCCACTGGCCTCACTCTGCTTGAACATGTGACTTCATTTGCACGGTTTCTTTCTGGAGCCTCAGTTTTGTCCTATGGAAAATGGGGATGATCATATCTACCTCTGGGGATTTCTGTAAAGATTCAGTACTTGCTGCATGTCATTGGTACATACATCAGCTCACGTGGAGCCCCATCTGTATGTGGAAGCCACACTGTAAAATAATAATAATGATTGGTAGAGCTTACAGCACTTTCAATTGGCAGCCCTGGCTTTAAGAGTCTCTTTTCTCCTGCATGTCTTAAAAATCTGGATCTGTTAATTGTTATTTTTATATTATTCATTTGTTTGTCACCTATAAGTTTCCACTTTTGTCATAAATTTAGGAATAGTTGGAGGTATTTGTTGCTTTTTTGGGGCTGTGCTCATGGCATATAGAAGTTAGACCCTGGGCCAGGGATCGAACCCACACCACAGCAGTTGACAGTGCTGGATCCTTAACTACTAGGTCACCAGGGAACTTCCATATTTGTTGCTTATAACTTTTCAGTAGCTTCTGGGAGATTTTTGAGTCACCAATAAGTTCTCAAAGTCCATATGTTTGTTTTGCAGATGTAAATTTGAACTGATATTCCTGGGTTTAGAAGGTAGGAAAATGGTAAAGATTCATCAGTGGTTTATGGTTAGATCCAGAGATAGCCCACAAAAGACTCAGGGGAGACATGGAAATGAGCATCAGTGGTAGAAGGAGCATCTTATCACATGCTTCTTGCAGGGAACCGAGCCACATCCATTTACTAAAACAAGCGTGATTCGTGTCTTGAGAGCAGCACTAAGAGAAACCAGGCAACTCACAAAGAAAAGGAAGAAGGTGATATTCTTTATCTTTGCCATGGTTTCTGCTTGCTTGGTGCTTGTGTTCGTGTTTGTTATAGGACATTGAAACCTGAGGACAAGACCCAGGAGTTTACTCTCTGACCCCCACAACCACCCCAGGTCTGTTTTTGAGAGTTTCAGGTCTGGTTTGTGTGCATGACCCCCTAAATGTTAGTGTTCACCACATCGGTGAGAATAATTTATTTGTAGGTCCCATTTGATGGGACTCTTCTTTTTCTTCACTTAGAAACTGCTCACTAG
>PVHT020000108.1:428062-473082 GCA_004024745.2 Catagonus wagneri
AGAAACTGCTCACTAGAAAAACTTATGGGTTCCTATTAAAAGTCTTAGGGGCATTTAAGTGTGTTTCCCTTTGTTTTATGTAGACGTAGATCTTGGTGAAGAAGGGCAAAAACGAGTAGAATCATGACCACTACTTAAAAAAATGTAGGAAGTTTTTTAAAAAACTATCTTTATTGGCCCACAAATATGTATTTCTCTATAGATTTTAAAAGTTGTATTATAAAATAGGTAACCAACAAGGACCTACTGTATAGCACAGGAAACTAGACTCAATATTTTATAATAGCTATAATGGAAAAGAATCTGAAAAAGAACATATATATATGTTCTTTATATATATATATATATATATATATACACACACACACGTATATGTATAACTGAGTCATTGAGCTAACATGAAACTAACACAACATTGTAAATCAACTATACGTCAATAATAAAATAAGATTAAAAAAATAAAAAAAATTGTATTAACTTGCAAAATAGTGGCCTTTCTAGGATGCTGAATTGTTCAGGTCCTCGAAAGGCTTTCCTCTGTGGCAAGTTCTACCCTAAACTTGTTTCAGTCACCTCGGCCCTAATCTACCTCCCAGCTAATGTCCTGTGTTCTTCTTGCTCATCTCCCGCAGTCTGGAAGTACCAGGCTGTGTGAGATTGCTCGGTCCACCATGTATCACACTTGTCCTCACCCCACATGTGTCTGCAAATGCCAGTCCCTCTCTCTGCTCGTATTTGTCGAGACTGCCAGCAAGAGGAATTGCTATTCTTCTGGCAGGTCTTCTCTCTCCACACTTACTCTGTTGGTCTCTAAGACTAAGTGTATTCTCATCTGGTGCTTAACAGCTTTCCGTGCTGTTGTCTGTGGGTGTTCCTCTCACTGTATGGTGGCTGTCTCTATTCTCGGACCACTCCTGTCAACTGGGAGGATCTGAAGGATGGAGTGATTCATTTCCAACTGTCACTCAGCAACAACTCAATCACTCAGCCAGATAATTTCCCCAAAAGATTGCTACAGTGTTTGCATGTATTCCTTAGAAAATTGAACCAGACTTAAAATGCAGAGTGGAGATGAATTATTTGTCTCTAACTGTACAATATCAGCCTATCTTAGTGTTTATTTTTTGCCTTTTCAGCCTTTTTTCTCTGCATCTTTACTTTGTTGTGAGCACAATGTGTATCTTATCTATCATTTGTATTATAGTGTATTTTTCTGCTGCTGCCTGATCTTCCTAGTAATCATCTCTAAGGGTTCTTTAAACTTTCACCTAGTAGATATAGCATAATATGCTTTTCTTTGCCTTTGAATACTTGTTTCTTTTTCTAATTTTTAATAGACACAGTGGTAATAATGATAAATTGGATACATTTGCAAATTAAGACTTCCAGATCAAAATAGGAAGTGCGAAAGGCACTCTGGAATTTGAGGGCACTGTAAGCAGGCCATATAAGAGATACCATGTAGTCTAGGCTCACAGATGGGGCCAGAACAGGATACAGAAGCCATAGTCACAGACAGGAGCTCTGGCTGTGTTCATAAATGTTTCTGTCTTTCCATTCTTAACCCATCAAGAAACAGTGAGGGGCAGAGGAAGGAGCCAAGAATTTGGATTCAGAAGGCCTTGCTCCCAACTGAAATCTGTGTCCTTTGTGCAGTTTTGGACCTTAACTGCTCTAAACACTTCATCTGTACAGAGCGTGTCTCTGGCATATGATTCTTATAAGAATAAAATGAAATCCAACAAAGGGAATTAAAATAGATTTTGGGGATCCTTACTGTGGGCTAGACACTGAAAACATTTTTTGTGCTATTTCATCAAATCCTTAGAGAAACTCTGTAAAGTAAACTGAATGAGTAACTCACTCCAGGTCACACAGGTTAAGTGCTGGGATCCAAACCCAGTTCTTCCATCTTCCAGAGTCCTCTGTTCTGAGGCTTCCTAGAGAGACACCGTCAGTGGATGAATCTGTGCTCTAAAATAATGTAAAAGGGCCAATTCCATGGTCTCTATACCAAGGATGGTTCAGAGAAGAAAAGGATTTAGAAAACTTTGAACGTATTCAGATATTTTGGTAGTTATCACTGACCAGTATTGCATAAAACTATTTAAATCTCTGGGGGTTCCCACTGTGGCTCAGTGGATTAAAAACACAAAATAGTGTCTGTGAGGATGTGGATTCATTCCCTAGCCTTGCTCATTGGGTTAAGGATCTGGCATTGCTGCAAGCTGCAGCGTAGGTCGCAGATGTGGCTCAGATTTGGTGTTGCTATGGCTGTGGTGTAGGCCTGCAGCTGTAGCAGCGATTTGACCCCTAGCCCAGGAACTTCCCTGTGCTTCAGGTGCAGCTGTAAAAAGAAAAAAAATAAATATTGTTTAAGTCACTGATAGAGAAATAGTGAATCCAGTTGCCAAGGCTGACTTTGATATGATCTTGGTGTGAGACAGGCAAAAATAATTGGTTCTGTAGGTGGGGAATTAACCAAGATCCCATGAGAGGATGAATGGGAAGGGCATCAGTAAAAGTAGACCTTTGTAAAGAATTGGGCTTGATTACATCCCAGGAACTATGGCATGTTTGTAGAGATGTGAATAGTACAGAGCTGGAAGAAAGAATGAGAGGCTAGTTGTTCTTCTGGCAATGGATGGACTAGAATGAGGTACAAGCCTGGGCTGAGAGACAAGCTAGGAGATATTTGTAATCTTTTAGAAAAATAGGAAGAAAGCTACTACATTACAGAGGTAGAACTGATGAGATTTATCCATTTATTGGCATTTTTCTTCAAAAAAAAAGCAAGTCAGATTGTGACAGTACTATAGGGTTAAGATTAAGCATTTGTTTTGTAATCAGTCTTCCTGGGTTTGAAGCCCTAGCCAAGTGACCTTGGACAAAAGTACTTAAGCTTCTTTTTTTATTCATCTGTAAAATGGGGAGGATAATAGTAGACTTCATGGACTAGATTGGTTGGGAGGATTAAATGAAATAGTGCACATCAGCAACTTAACACAGAATAAATATAAGAGTACAGAGTAAGTGCTATGTGTATTTTTATTATTATCGTGTCACAACCTGCTTAAAATAGTCTTTTGATCTTCATTACTTCGAGTAATATTCTAAATCCTTCTAGTCCTCTATGATCTGACTGCATTTCTGGAACTCTGTAATCTTTATCCCAGAGGTCCAGATGTCTTCAAGAGCCTGGCAGGCGAAAAGCAAGCTAGGTGAGGGTATGGCAAACTGAGGACCACATGCTCCATCTAAAGGAGGCACCTGCTATTTCACTCCATTAGCTCTTTGCTTAAAAGTGAGCTCAGTGTGGTTGCCTTTGAAGAGATGTTGGAAACCTGGGCATCATGTGAAACCTTCCAGTTATTAAACGTGAACAGCTAAATCATCATTTTAACCAGCATGCTGAGACCAAACCAAGCCCAACTGCAGGCTGGACATGGTTGCCAGCTTGCATCCTCTGCTTCTTGCCCTTCCACAGTCTTGCAGACTGCTCACTTTTCCTTGGAGAGACTTTAATCCTTTGTGCCTTCATGTTTTGAGACAGGCTGGTCACTCTGCCTGGATTGGCCTTGGTTCTTTCTCTCTGGAATGGAATTTTTCTTTTAGACTTGGCTCAACTTATTTTCTCTGAACTCATCACTTCCTCTTTTGTAATGCCAGAGCATTTTATAGATCATTCTCTTTTAGTATTTAAGATATTCATTTGCTTTATTTAGGAATAACTGTTAAGCACAAAAATGCATACCAGCTTCAGCCATAAACTGGAGTCCCAACTCCTTGGTATCTGTATTCTAAAGTGATGTTCGTGTGATGGTCCACCCATGAGAAGGTGAACTCCATGAGAGCAGGGACCGTGTGCTGTTTGTCTGGTTTCCTCAGCAGTTAACCCATCGAGTCTAATACCTAATGCATTAGTGCCCTCTTCCTGATGAAATGTGTTTCCACAAACCTAAAATCTTAATGCAGGCTTATAGTGCAAGCTTATTATCTTACAGTTATGGAGGTCAGAAGCTTGAAATGGGTCTCTCTGAACTAAATTCAGGGTATCAGCAGGACTCCATGTCTTCTGGAGGCTCTAAGGGAGAATGTTTTCTTCCTTTTTCAGTTTCTAGTGACTGCCTGCATTTCTTGGCTCGTGGCTCTTTCCTCCATATTCCAAAGGAGAAGTGTAGCATCTTCAGAACTCTCACTATGACTTCCCTTTTTGTCTCCTTCTTCCACTTACACTGGGATCCCTAGATAATCCAGGGAACTCTCCTAATCTCAAGGTCAGCTGATTAGCAATTGTAATTCCATTTGCAGCCTTACTTTCCCCTTGCCATATAATGTAACATAGTCACAGGCTCTGGGAATTAGGACATGGGCATTTTTGTCAAGAACATATTATCCTGCCAACCACAACTGGGAAGCTAAATGCATGTTGAATGATGAATGAAGCTCACAGAGGCTGGGTACCAGTGTGGCACTCATCTCTTAAAGTCTGAAAAATTAGCAAATGTCTGCCCTGAATGATTTGATGATCAGTTGAATTGGGGAGGGGGATTTTTTTGGGGGAAGACTTCCAAACCTTCCTTCTAAGCTTAAACATCTCTGACTCTTTTCTCTGACATCCCAGATTCAGATTAGACCCACTGTTTTGTGCTCCCAAGGCACCCTCCTTAAGAATACTTCATTACACTTGTGAGGTTAGTTCAATAAATCCCTTCCACATGATTTTATAGGTGATGAGTGTAATAAAACCGATGTCTTATTTCTGAGTATGTAGTATTGAGCAGAGTGCCTGGCATATGGTAAGTGTTCAGAATTTTGAGACAATAAATGAATGAGTAAATAAATGATGAATTAGAGAAGAATTAAGTATTTAAACCACCTACTGCTTATTCTGCATTGGAACTTTGTAACCTGGAGTTGTGGACTTTCAGACATGGCATGCAAAATTGGGAAGGCAAGCCTGTGTACTTTTTTTCAGTGGGGAACAAAGAGCATTTATCAGATTCTCAATGGAGCCCATGACCAAAAAGAGATTAAGAAGCATTCTAAGTCTGCAGAGTTCAGAGATGAGATAATTTGGCCATGATACAGAGACAGAAGATACTGTCCTAGGAAAGTCAGATGAAATTCTCCTCCCTACAGCTAACGGAGCTTTTTGTATCTTTTTTCCCCTAGGAGAAGAGAGTGTGCTGCCTCTTCTGACACAGGAATCTAATTCCAGAGCTCGAAGGGGTATTTTAAGAAGAGCCGTCTTTTCTGAGGACCAGAGAAAGGCTTTGGAGAAAATGTTTCAGAAGCAGAAATATATCAGCAAAACAGACCGAAAGAAACTTGCCATCAACTTGGGACTAAAGGAATCACAGGTACTAATGAGCAGGAGGATGTCCACTGCTCCAGATTTCTGTAGGAATCTAATGAAATTCATTCATTTGACAAATATTTATTGTACTAGGCATAGTAGTAGACCCTAAAGCATCACTGAATAACTTTTTAGTGGGTAAAAATATATGTCACAATTCCTGTGTGAATGTAGGTCTATTTGCTGAGAGATCTAGGATTTTGCTTGATTAATTCTTCCCAAATGAAGAGAAAAGCAAAGGCTGTGGCATTTACATCATTGCATTGTTTGCTCTGTTTTCAGAGAAACGGGCTTCATAATTGCCTACAAAAGCAGGAACCAATTTTCCTGTCTTTTTCTTCATTTCCAGTCCAAAATCAAGGCATGAATGAGTGACTCATAAATACCTCTTAATATATTTTGTTATTTTGCACTGTGGGCTTATGTCAAGGACAGTTAAGTAATTTCACATCTGCAGCCCTTTCTTGTACAATGATGTTTCATATGGTTTTGAAAGAGACTTTCTGGCCTTTTGGGAAATACAGCATATTCTATTTACAGATTGGCCCACTTATTATAAATAATTAACAGCATAAGGCACTATCATTTTCCTATTTAATCCTTCTTATAATTGCCATATGAAATAAGCACTATAATAAATAAGCACTATACCTATTTTCTAGATGAGGAAATGTAAAGGACTAAGCAGAGGTCTAGTGTCACAGAAGGAAACTGCTTTGGGGCTGGGCTCCCACCCCAGGCATCCCAACTCTGGAGTTTTTGTTCTCCTTAACCTGGAGCCACCATGTACAGTTGTACAGGGTGTTTATTGCACAAGGGCACTTGGCTAAGGGGAATGACAGCAACTGAAGTGCAGTAGGTACTCCACTTGTCAAACTGGCTTTCCTGGTGCAGGGCTACATCCACCTGGACTTTTTGAATCAGAATAAAGGCATTGAAGGGATAACAGAGGCTGTGTCAACCACCATGCTCTACTGTACTTCCCTCAATCCAAATGACCTGGTTTCTAATTTGGATGTTATTAAACCAGCTATTTTTAGATGGAACCCTTCTTAACCTTGCTTCCTTTCCCTACGGAAGTGATCTGTCCCCCTACTCCCCAACTTTTTATAGTCATAGGGTGCACTATGAGGTATGGTAGAGGGTAATTGGCCTAGATTAGCCAGTCTGTGCTTTCCTTGTGTGTGGTACTAATGAGCCCCTAACCATGATTGATTGCTCTGGACCCCAGTTTCTACCTAGAAAACAGAGACAGATATAGGAATTCTGTCACTGTCACAGAGCAATTGTGTGTACATGGTAGACAAACCAGTAGCTATACCTTAATGTTCTGTTGTGTGTAGGTCCATTGTATGTATTGTAAGTAGCCACTAAGAGGAAATACTGATAACTACTGATTAAGATACACTCCTCAGGAGTCCCTGTTGTGGTTCAGTGAGATAAGAACCCCACATAGGCTCCGTGAGGATGCAGGTTCGATCCCTGGCCTCACTCAGTGGGTTGAGGGTCCAGCATTGTGATAAGGTGTGGTGTAGGTTGCAGATGCGACTGGGATCTGGTGTTGCTGCGGCTGTGATGTAGGCCTCAGGTGCAGCTTTGATTCAGCCCCTAGCCTGGGAACTTCTATATGCCACACATGCAGACGTTTAACAAACAAACAAAGTCACTGTCTTTAGACCCAAGGAATTGAACTGGGAACATAAAGTAGAAGTTCATAAACAGGTAACACTGTAAAAAAATAATATGGGATAGACAGCCCTAGAGATGTCCTGCCTAATGAAGAAGCTAGATTGGTGGTTCTCCTAGCATTTAGGTATCTCTCTGGAGTCTTATGCCTGTCCCCACATCTGGAAAGGACAGGCAGGTGACTCGTTCATATACCCCTAGGGTATCTAGCAGTGTAGCCGTCTGATCCTCAGAGGAATTTTTGGGACTGAGAGAGAACCACTTGGGGCTCAGTAGGGCTGACCTGAATTATACTGGTGGATAGAGTGCAGATTTGGGAGGCTGGGGGCCTCTGGCTGAGTTGGAACTTGACGTGAGTGTTAAAAGATCAAAAGTGGCTAGGTTTGATCTGGCAGTGCTCCAGGAAAATCTGAAAATCTGTGACACTGCATAGCATCTTCTTTGAAATGGACTGTTGAAAAGAGAATGTGGCAGGCATATTAAAGAAAGTTTGTGAGGTGATGACCATAATATTTCCATTCTGAGAAAATGAATTGTCTTCCTATTTGTGTGTTAGCTTCCAGTTCCTCCACAGGCACATGTTTTATGTAGTTTATTATATTGTTTTTAAAATTCAAGGGCCTCAGGAAGGACTGCATTATATTTTATTGAATTTGGTGAACAACTCGAAAGTAATTTACATTTTTCTTATTTGCATATACATTGTATCTAATTTACAGTTAATGCATGATATTTATTATGATAAATTCAAACAAAAGGAGATTTGTTATATTAAAAATGAAAACGTATCTATCTCCTTTTCTATCCAGCTCCCTGGCTACTACTGTTATTTATATATTATCATTTGAATTTAATGATATATCATGTATTATTTTAAAAATAAGCTTATATGTGTGTTATAGATGCACAAACATATAAAAATGCACACTTGCATAATGACTATCATGTACCCTCAGGTTTGATGTCATTTACAGGTAATAAAAGTACTTACTTTCTTTTAACTTTTTTAATCTTTTCATTATTTTTTTCTTTTTTACTTTTTGATATTGAGTTAGTTGGTGTACAAGTCAAAGGTATACAATTTTTAAAGGTTATACTCCATTTGTAGTTATAAAATTTTGGCTGTATTCCCTATATTGTACAGTATATCCTTGTAGCTTATTTTATTTTATTTTACTTTTTAAAATTGAAGTATAATTTACAATGTTGTGTTAGTTTCAAATGCCTAGCACAGTGATTCAGTTATAGATATATAAGATTTTTTTCACATTTTTTTCCTTATTAGGTTATAAAATATTGAGTATAATTTTCTGTGCTAGGTAGTAGGTCCTTGTTGATCATCTATTTTATATATAGTAATGTGTATATGTTAATTGTAAGCTCCAATTTATCCCACTCCTTTCCCTTTTAATAACTATAAGTTTAGTTTCTTTGTGAGTCTGTTTCTGCTTTGTAAATAAGTTTGGTTGTATCTTTTTCTTTAAGATTCCACCTAGAAGCAATATCATATTTTTGTCTTTTTCTGTCTGGCTTATTAAGTATGATAATATCTAAGATCATCCATATTGCTACAAATGGCATTATTTCATTCTTTTTTTATGACTGAGTAGTATTCCACTGTATATATGTACTCTGTCTTCTTTATCCATTCATCTGTCAATGGACATTTAGGTTGTTTCCATGTTTTGACTGTTGTGCATAGTGCTGCTGTGAACATTGGGGTGCATATATATCTTTTTGAACTAGAGTTTCAGCCCAGAAATGAGATTGCTGAATCACATGGTAACTCTATTTTTAATTTTTAAAAGAACCTCCATACTCTTCTCCATAGTGGCTGAAAATTACCCACTTTTATTATTTCTGTTTTACAAATGAAGCTGAGATGTAGAGTTGTGTATATATATATTTTTTTAAATAAAAATGGGATCTTACTCTGCATATATTTCTGAAGGACAATGCAAATCCCCTGTGTAAGCAGCACACAGTTCAAACAGTAGAACATCATCACTGGGCTAGGAGCCCCTTGCATATCCCCTCCCAGTCACTACCTGCTCTTCCCTGACTTTTAACAGCATAGATGGGTTTTGCCCATTTTTATGCTTTATATAAAAATATTTGCCCATTTTTATGCTTTATATAAAAATATTCAGTACATATTCTTTGGTAAATGGTTCTTTAACTTAACGTGTTTTTGAGATTCATTCATATGGTCATGTTGTAAAACAGTACAAATGAGCTCATTTGTACTCATTGGTGTGTAGTATTTCATTACATGGTATATCACAGTTTATCCATTGTAATGGTTGACACTTGGGTTGTTCCCAGTTTGGGGCTATTGTGAGTAATGCTGCTGACGATGAATGTTGTTTTTCACTTTGCTCACAGCCCCTATTCAGATGTCATGGGATGGGAGTTCCCACTGTGATGCAGTGGGTTAAGAATCTGACTGCAGTGTCTAGGGTTGCTGCAGAAGCGTGAGTTTGATCCCTGGCTGGCATAGTGAGTTATGGATCTGTTGTTGCCGTAGCTGTGGTGTAGGTCATAACTGCAGCTCCAGTTCAGTTCCCTGGCCTAGGAAATTCCAAATGCCAAGAGTGTGGCCATTAAAAAACAAAAAGGGGTTCCTGTTATGGCTCAGCAAGTTAAGAACCCTACAGTGTCCATGAGGATGTGGGCTCAGTGCTTGGACTTGCTCGGTAGGTTA
Source organism: Catagonus wagneri (assembly GCA_004024745.2). Lineage (NCBI taxonomy): Eukaryota > Metazoa > Chordata > Mammalia > Artiodactyla > Tayassuidae > Catagonus > Catagonus wagneri. The sequence continues at coordinate 437,812 of PVHT020000108.1, forward strand.
GGGATCTGATGTCACTTCAGGCTGTGGGGTAGGTCTCAGATGCAGCTTGGATTTGGCATTGCTGTGACTGTGGAGCAGGCCAGCAGCTGCAGCTCCGATTCGACCCCTAGCCTGGGAACCTCCTGACATGCAACTGAAGCAGGAAAAAAAATGTCATGGAATACATCCTTCCATGTCTACATACACATTTACTTCATTTTTTCATAAGTGGCTCAAAACAGACCATTACATGGATGTGATATTCACTTAAAAATCATGCAACTGAAGCAGGAAAAAAAATGTCATGGAATACATCCTTCCATGTCTACATATACATTTACTTCATTTTTTCATAAGTGGCTCAAAACAGACCATTACATGGATGTGATATTCACTTAACCATCCTCAACTGTAAGTTATTTCCATTTTTTACTAATACATATCTTTATGCACTTTAAAAATATTTCTGCAAGATATGGAACTAGGATTGAGACTTATAAGTTAAAGTTTATGTGCCTTTTAAATTGTGATGACTTTTGAATTTCTTTTCCAAATATAATACTGTATCAAGATATAGAATTATATCAAATTTCACTCTTACTAAAAAACAGTCCCTTTTTGAAAACCTCCCCATTTAAATTTTTGAAAATGTTACCAATTTCATTGGCAGTGGTATTTGTTACTTTATAATTTGAATTTTTCTAATTATCAGGACTTGAGACTCTTTTAATCACTTACTGGTCATTTTTAACCTGAGAATTCACCTTTTCATGGCTGCACCATTTTTTTTCCATTGCATTTCTGTTGATAGATATGCAGCGATTATTTTGGCTGTTAATCAAAATTTTGGAATATTATGGATAATAAAATTCCCTGTTGACAGCTATCACAAAAAAAAAAAAAATCCTCTCCAAATTTGTGGGTTTTTTTAATTGTGGTAATATACACATAGCATACGCTTGACCACTTTCACCTTTTGAAGGGTACAATTCAGTGGCGTTAAGTACATTCACACTGTTGTGTAGTCATCATCACCATCCATCTCCAGAACTGTTTTTGTCTTGCAGAACTGAAACTCTACACCCACTCAAACTCTGACTCCCTGTTCCTCCTTACCCCAGTCCTCTGGCAACCACTGTTCTACTTTCAGTCTCTGTGAATTTGACTACTCTAGGATCTCATATGAATGGAATCATACTGTATTTATCCATTTGTGATTGGCTTATTTCATTAGGCATGATGTCTTCAAGTTTCATCCATGCTATTGTTAGAAGTTCCTTCCTTTTAAGACTGAATATTCAGTATATACATATACCACATTTTGTTTATTCATTCATCCACCAGTGGGCATTTGGATTATTCTTCTTTTTGGCTAATATGATTAATGCTACTTGAACACTGAGTGTATAAATATCTCTTTGAGTCTCAGCTTTTAATCCTTTTGGGTAGTTTGTGGCTTTCTCGTAAATTTATGGTATCTTTATTGGTACAAAGTTTTTTATTTGGTCAGGTCTATCTTTCTCTTTGTAGTCTTATTACTTTATGTCATGCTTAAGAAAATATTCATCTCCCTGAGACTGTAATGATAATCTCTTATTTTCTTCTAAAACTTGTATAGTTTTGTGTTTATGTTTATCTGTTTAATCCATCTGGAATTTGTTTTTGTATTTGTTGAGAGGTAGCGCTTTTATGGTTTTCCCCAAATATTTGTCCCAATACCATTATGAAGAAACTCTTTTCATGATTTTTAAAAAAAAATTGAAATCACTCAAAAAATTTTCTAGATGCACAGAAAAGCTTAGAGGAGAAGAGAATGATTAATGTGGTGAGAAAGGCAAGAATCACTAATGGGAATAAATAACTGTCTTAGCAAAAACCCAGTAGAAATACTTGGCAGGCTTTCTGGGAGTAAATGCCTGCTGCAAATAATAAATGAGTTAATGAACAGAACCGAATGCTCTGGTATGTACACATTAGTACTGTTTTCTTATGAAAAGCCTTAATCACAGGATTGTAACTGAGATGGCAGTCTTTTGGACTCAATTGCCTGTGGTAGATTTCATTTGTAACCATTTTGGACATTGCCAATCAAGTTGAAGGAATGAAAGTTTCACCAACTTGGAAACACTACCTTAGGTTGAATTTTTTCCTTCATTGGGGGAAATATTTAGTTGATGCACTTTAATTATTTATTTAGGTAAAAATTCTCCAGTTTTTATTTGAAAAATTGAAACCTATCCCAAAGGGTGCAATGCACAGAAAAACAATGTGATTGGCTTTTAAGCTATCAGAAACCAGTTGTGATGTTTTCTGCTCAGGCACAGTTTATTAAATAGTGGATAAAGAGGGAAGTTAGTAGTAAAAAGACTCAAGTGGGGTGGAGGGAAAGTATGACTCAAATTGGAAAGTACCATTATAAGCGCTTTTAGGTTGATTACAGTCGTTTCTTATTGAGCCTAATTCTTTGAGTTTCATAGATCCTAGGAATAGTCAAACTTGGAAATTATATAAAGCCCCTAATTTATCAAAGCATTATAAAATGTATTCTTAATTTAGTCTCCAAAATTTCCTGATGAGGGAAGTTCTCATCGTGGCTCAGCGGTAATGAACTCAACTAGCATCCATGAATGTGGGTTTGATCCCTGGCCTCGCTCAGTGGGTTAAGGATCCAGCATTGCCGTGAGCTGTGGTATAGGTCGCAGATGTGGCTTGGATCCTGCATTGCTGTGGCTGGGTATAGGCTGGCAGCTACAGTTCCAATTTGACCTCTAGCCTGGAAACTTCCGTATGTCATGGGTGCAACCCTAAAAAGACAAAAAAAAAGTTCCTGATGAGGTCTGAATGCTTTTGAGAGTCTGGGCTCTGGAGTGGGACCATCATGGATTCTAGCCTAAGTGCCTTCATTTTATTAGCTGTGTGACCTCGAACTGGTTCATCGCTTCAAACCTCACTTGTCTCACCTGTGAAATAAGGACTTCTTGCAGTCATTGTGAGGATCAAATTGTATAATCCACGTTGAGTGCCTGTCCTGACAGCTGCCACAAAATAAACCCTAAGATGCTATGACTCGTCGATAACATTTCCTTTGAATAAATAATTTAGCACAGAATAAATGAGGTTTTAACATATCGAAGAGAGTTAAATTGGTCTTAAACAATGTCCAACTTACAGGATGTAGCCAGCTTACCACAGTTGTTTTGTTTCCTAAGTGTGTGGAGGTGTTATACTAGAGTAACTTCTCGGGTATTTTTGAAGGCACGCCATATGAAATGCCACAAGGATTTTGCTAGGCTGGCTCTGATAATAAGGTATTCTGTGGAAAGCACAGTGGAAGAAATGACAGTTTAACGTGCTGACGTGAAGTAACGTGAAGTGATCATGTTGTCCAATTACTTTATCGATAGGTGAAAATATGGTTTCAGAACAGAAGGATGAAATGGCGGAATTCCAAAGAAAAGGAAGTGCTTAACAACAGGTGTATCCAAGAAGTCGTCCTTCAAGAGGACCCCCTGTCACGATCGGCGCTGGGTTTCCCTTCACCATGCCCTTCCCTCTGGGAAGTCTCCCAACGTCACCTGAGTCCAAGATGGAGGGATAATTCACCAGAACCTTCTGAGAGACCAATCCAGGAGAGTCCAGGGGCACTACCCCCAGAAGCCAAGTCACTGCAAGGTGCCCTGTATTTGTGTTCTGAAGAGGAAGCTGGAGACAAGTGTGTACTTCCTGCAGTGTGAATGGAAGCCTTCTGCCATGTTAATTTAAAAGAACACTTAACTAACAGTGTTTGGACTCTAAAGCCTGCTAGCTTGTGCCTCATCAGTGCCTAAAACCTAACACCTGTGGAGTGAAGTATACACTAACGTTTTAGGAAACCCTCTCTGGTGTTCTCTTCTTTGGGTTCTAGGCTCAGACTTAATCTGTAAATGGAACAGAATCTTCCAGAAAATACGATGGAATTGAAAAGACTGCGGATAGTAGTTGGCTCAGTCCATGCTCTGAGTATATGTATATTTTCGTCTCTATGTGTATATATATGTGTATATATAAATATTCGTGAAAATATATTAGTACAAACTAGTGCCTCTCTAAATAGTGCATTGAGCAAATTCACTCCCTTTTATATGAAGAAAAACCAACCATGGACTGAATGTTATTACTTTTTTGAAAATTATGTGAATTTGGACTTCCAATTTTCATAGCAAAAGAACATTTTTTTAAAATTCTGTATTTTCTGGTTTCTTTCAGTATCCAGCTGTAAATGATTTTTAACAACTCAGCTCAGCAGTCCTAATCAGATGAGCCGCTGTTAAATACATGCATGGAAGTATATATTTAAAATTAATCTGGAGTTCCCGCTGTGGTGCAGTGGGTTAAGAATCTGACTGAAATGGCTCGGGTTCCTGCAGAAGCTCGAGTTTGATATGCAGTCAGCACAGTGGGTTAAAGGAATTGGCCATTGCCTCAGCTGTTGCATAGGTCACAGCTGCAGCATAGGTCACAGGGATGGCTCAGATTCAGTCCCTGGCCTGGGAACTTCCATATGCATGGGTGCAGCCATTAAAAAAAGATATTAATCCAACAAGCAATGGGAAGAATTTCAGAATGTAACTATTAGTATCTTTAATTTCCAAGGCTCTGGACTTTATCAGGCCATAGATGAAGAAAGTACCCATTTAACTAATGATGATATTTTGATCTCTTTCCTGTAAGGATAGGCCTTAGTGAGAGTTTGCAAAATAAACTGCTTTTTAAGGGCTTGTCAGGTAAATAGAGGGCATGGCCCACCTAAAGATGATTTAATAATTTTTAAAGTACTGGATTGGACAGACCAAACATCTGTGCCAAGCAGTTTGTGACCTCCAGCTAAGATTAAAGAAGTGTCACAGTTCTTAAAATGTTCCCAACTGGACTTCAAAACCCAATACTGATGGAATCTATAGTGGTTTCTGTTTGCACTTCTAGTTATAGACTCAATTTTCCACCTAGGTGGTATCCACTATATATTAGTTTTTTTATGTATTAACAAACAACACACAGATGTTTTATGTTTTTTGAGTACTCTGAAATAGAATTATTATAAAATTGCATTTCTGGTAATGATTTGCTTAGTTAATCTAGAATTTTTTATTCCAGGTCCAAGAAAAAATTATGTTTCACTTTGAAGGAAATGAGGCAGAAAAAGGAAATGATGTGGTTTTGAACTAGGTAATTATTAATCTGTAGACAAGAGACATTATTAGAAATTCATGGTGTGGAATTTTGTTAGTGGAAAAGTGGCTTCGAACTTGCTTACATTCTTAGCTAGAGACAGGATTTTAGAAAAGGTAGTATCTCAGAGGATAACAGTTTTTGTCAATGCCAGGAAATTATTTTGTGTGACTGGAATTTGAATTGGTGTATGGTAGCCTATGTCTTTATCACAAGATCTTTTACTTAAAAAGTCATCTCTGAATAAACTGGTCTCAGTGCCTCTTTGTGGGAAGTAGAGGCAGGGATCTGCTGACAACGATTTAAATTTTGAAAGCTGTCTTAAAATGACTTATAGTAAGGTTTCTTTTGTTTGTATAATGTTAACATAGTTTACATTTATTGGGTCCTTTCTGTGTGCTAGAGATTGTGTTAATAAGCCTTTAGGGCGGATTAACTCTTTTAATCCTCATGACAGTACCTCTATGAAGTAGGAACTGTTACTCTTAGGGTTCTTGTTACCCAGCTAAGGGACCTGGGGCAGTATGGTTAGAGTGATTGCCCAGGGTCATGAGATTAATAAAAGGACTTGACCCCTGGCAGCCAAGTTTCAAATCTTGAAATCTTACCAACCACGTGGGGGTGCATACCACTGTGGATTATATTCATCTATGGGATGCATTGCAGGACATACATTTTGGGGATTGCCGTGAAATTTATTGAAGAAATTTCAGAAGCACATTGTACTTTACAATCTCTTCCTTAGGGGAACAGTTTTCTCTTCAGTATTTTCTTCTTTATTAATTTTGAAGTTCAGGGAAAGTAAGGAATCACAGGTACTTAACCATGAAGACCCTTTAGAGAAAAATAGTCCTGTAGGAGTGTTTAAGTGGGATTTTTTTAAATCACTCATTGCTAGAAATCATAGAGTACTTATCTTTGGTCAGTGTTTCTGCAGAATAACTTGAAAATCAAATGAAAGAAATCTGGGTCCTGGCCATTGATTGCTCAGGTTTTATTTTAGTGGTGGGCTACTTGATGCTTAAATGGTCTTCCCCCAGGGTTTCCCTCAAGCTCTGAGATGCAGCAGAAGCTTCTCTTTGTAGAACTGGCCTAGGCATTGTATACACAGATTAGTCTTTTAATTGGTTGCTACCCTGGAATGTGATAAAGGCTTAGGAAAAGCACATCTTGGATGAATATATTAGGGGTACACATACACCACACACACATCCACATGGTACATAAGCCTGTGCCTGTTGTGCCTTGACTTTGTCTTCATTTATCTGAATTCTTGGAGAGAATCACTAAGCTTCATATTCTAATTGACAAGGGTCTCCTTTCTCCCTTCATCTGTGCTTTACTAACCCTCCTTCCACCTACAGTGTATTTGCACATGTATTTTCCTCTGTTATCTAAATGCAGACTCCTTTTCCCCAAGTGATCCTATATAAATATATTTGCTCTTGAACTAGCCCATGCTACCAGTGTTTCCGAACAAACACTACTTTTGAACTAGCCCATGCTACCAGTGTTTCCGGACAAACACTACTGTATTAAGTACTAGGACCTTAGAAGCCTGCAGGCCAAAGTGTTTGAAAAATTTTAAAAGACATTGTCAGATATCTTAAGTGGAAGAGAAGGGAAAAATAGATAAGCACCATCCTTCAGCTTTTATAAAGATAAATATGGAGAGTTGGGAGTATATAATCAGGTTAGGAATGGTCACTGGGTCTAGAGACAGTGAAGGCCAGTATTGTTGATGTTTAAAAGGAAATTCTACTTTGTTAATAATGATGTGATTTGAATGAGGAACCCAATTATTCAGTCCAGTAGTTCACAGACTTTAAAAATCCATACCCATGAACATGTCATAATTTCCAGCCAGTACTGGGTATATGCTCAGATTTGGACATATACTTCAATGCCTACTCTTCCATACCCACACCTCCCACTCCACCCCTTGAGAATTATTATACATATACTATTTTCACTTTTCATATAAAAAGTCATAAATAAATGTGAATTATACATGTCTTTTCTGGCACATTTCACTCCCCATTCTGATGCATCCTTTTAAAAAGTACATACTCCCCAACTAGCTCCACAACCTATTCTTGATAATCAGTGATTTCATCAAGTTGTGCTGGTCTTTAATACAACAAAGCTCATTCCCTGTGTTCATAACTTATTAGACACTGCCTCTGAATGCTTTCGAAATCTACAAAAACATTTTTTCTTTCTGGTTATCAACACTTACTAGGTACTATGTGTGTGGCACTGTCCTAGGCTCCATGTAAACAAATAGGAGGGTGAGCATGGTCCTTGCCCTCAAGGAATTTATGATCTAGTCTTCTTGCCAAACAACTTTTGAAATAGGCCATGCTACCAGTGACTGGATCCAGTAAATGTGGGATTAAAAAAATCTGACATCCTCCAAAACCCCATCTATTCATTTACTGTGATGGTGGTGGTGAGGGGGTCAGAGGTGCTTATTGAGTGCTCCAGTTTTCAGAAAAATACAAGCTACTTGGCATTGCTTATTTTCTGTGCTCTCTGTCCTCCATGTAGGCCACATCACTCCCAAGAGAAGTCAGAAAGAGTCCAGGGAAAGAATACAGTAATTTTTTTGTTCATAGTGCACCCTACTGCGTACTTTCTTTTTTCTACCTTCCCAGCCTCAAATCAGTCTGCTCCAATGGGCAGAGTGAAGAAAAAGCAACATAAGTGGGAGCAAATTAGGATAACAATTATTCTTGAATATATATGGAAAATATTACATAATTAATTTACATCCTTTATAAACCATTTCTGAAATAAGCAACTACCTTAAGGACAAAGTACTAGCTCCCCGAATATGATTCTTAGCTTATAGCTGTTAGTTGGGTTCCATTACATTATTACTTTTGGTTATAAAAGTTATGCATGCTCATTATAAAGAAACACACTTGAAAATAGAGCTAACAAAGAAAAATTCATGTGTAATTCTGCCATCTGGAGAGAGTGGATTTAGGTCTTATGTGAAAAGTTTTCACCTTTGAACGTATGTATATGGAAATGTGTGTGTCTAAACAAAGTTGGATCATAGTGTCTATCTAGTTTATCCTGCCTTTTTTCAAACTCAACTTTATAGAGAATATTTTCCCATGCTATTAAAAACTCTTTAAACTATTTATGACAGCTGTGTAATAGTATTCCTTTGGAACGCATTCACTGCTCGAGTTGGACCGGGAGATGGGGCCAGGAGATGTCAGGTTATAGAAAGAATGATCATAGGCTCCTGTACCAAAAGTGGACTAAAGGAAAACAATCTGATGGTTACGGTTTCACTTAACTAAATGAAAGCCCAGCAAACATAAGATGTAGAGTGAAAACTGAGGATGTTTAGGTTTATACTTTTGGTGGTGTCAAATATCAAGGAGTATCAAGTGTACCACCTAGAGAGCCTCTTCCAAAGGGCCATCATGAAGTTTATAAAAATGTACCCCATCCGCTCTTTTTTTTTTCTTTTGTTTTTTTAGGGCCACACCTGTGGCATATGAAAGTTCCCAGGCTAGGGGTTGAATCAGAACTGCAGCTGCCAGCCTACACCATAGCTACAGCAACACGAGTCTAGGCCACATCTGTGACCTACACCAGAGCTCATTAGTAATGCCGGCTTCTTTACCCACTGAGTGAGGCCAGGGATCAAAGCTAGATCCTCATGGACATTATGTCAAGTCCTTAACCCACTGAGCCACAGTGGGAACTCCAATATGTACAACTTTTTTTTTTTTTTTTTCTCTTTTGGCTGCCTTGAGGCATATGGAGTTCCAGGGTCAGGGATCAGATCCGAGGTGCAGTTGCTACTTACACTGCAGCTATATTCTCCATTCACTCAAAGTCCAAGGGAGTGTATACACTTAGATTTCGGTGCATAGCCTGCAGCAAACATACTCATGTAGGATAATACTCTGCCTCTCTTTAATTATGCTTTATGGTTACATTGATATGTTATTTATCTTTTTCAAGTGCACACTGTTGTTCACAACATAGGCAGAAGTTAAGTAAACTAGTGGATATCTGATGTTTGTCACATTTTGAAGGCCTAGATGATAAGGCTATTTTGTCTGTTTTGTCTGGAATTCCCTAGTTCTCACACTGCTATGGATTTTCTCTCAAATTTGCTTAAACAACAGAAATTATGGAGAGAAGGTTTTGGGATCAGAACATTCCAAAGTTAGGGAGTTCCCGTTGTGGCTCAGTGGAAACAAACCCAACTAATATCCACTGGGATTTGGGTTCAATCCCTTGCTCAGGGGGTTAAGAAGCCAGTGTTTCCATGAGCTGTGGTGTAGGTCACAGACATAGCTTGGATCCCATGTTGCTATGGCTGTGGCCAGTAGGCCAGCAGCTGCAGCTCTGATTCGTTCCCTAGCCTGGGAACTTTCATATGCCCTAAAAAAGCAAAAAACAACAAAAAAAAACCAAAACATTCCAAGGTTAAAAGAGACCTTTTAATATTATTTAAACCTAAAGTAGAACCATCAAGTGCCTGGTGCTAATCAATAGTCAAAAAATCAAGCATGTTAAATTGGAATAAAGTACAGTGATATAACTAATTCATAATGTATATCTAGTCCTGTTACGCGGAATTTCCATTGTTTGCTAGGGCTGCCATGAACAAATTACCCTACACTGTGTGGCTTTAAACAACAGAAACTTATTCTTTCAGAGTTGTGGAGGCTAAAAATCCAAAATCAAGATGTCAGCAGGGCCATGGTCTCTCAGAAGATTTTAGGAAGCCACCTCTTCCAGCTGGTTTGGACTATGTGACTCCACTTTCTACTTCTGACTTATCATTTTCTCTCCTATGTGTCTGTGTCACCAATTTCCCTCTGCCTTTCTCTTATAAGGACACCTTATAGGATTTAGAGCTGAACTCCAGGAATATCACATCTCAAGATCTTTAGTGTAATTGCATCTGCACAAAGCCGCACTCCGCCGCCCTACCCGGATTTTCAAATAAGGTAACATTCACAGGTTTCAGGAGTTAGGAACATACCCTTTTTGTTGGGAGGGAGCAACCACTCTTCAAACCACTACAACTATTCCACACTATCACAGCAAAAGATCTAGAATAAATAAAAACAGCAAACTCAAGACTACTCTGGCATTCTCTGTGATGGAATTTGGCTTCTATTGCTTTGACTTGGGCTTTTCTAACAACTAAATGATGCACTCACTACCTGCAAGAGGATTTAGGGCACAGGGAAATTTTTGTAAAAGTTGCCTCCATTTTGGATTTTTTTCTACACTGGGAAAACTTAAGAAAACGCAGCACTAATTTATTAAAGCCCTCACATGGATTCCAGATGTTGACCGTTTAATCCAAGAAGGTGTTTCCTTATTATACAAATGTGGTGCACATCAAAAAATTGGCATTGTTTAATTTATGACTCACACGTGAACCATTGTTTTTTGTGATGTAGTTATTTTAAGTGATTCATAAACTAAGCAATGCCAATATTTTGGATACATACCATATTTGGAAACACCTTCTTGCATTAAGTGGTCAACATCTGGGATCCATGTGGGAATTTCTTTGAAATGTTAAATAAAGACAAATTAACGCGGCACATGTTTTCTCAAAGATGCAGCTAGCTGGTAATCAAAAAGCAGAGTGAACTTGGTACTGTATTGTGCTTAAGAAAATAGGGATGCCTTTGACAGGAACCTCTAGTAATGTGTTTATAGCACATTTTGAGGGTAGGTTAATAAATGGAGCTTTGGAGTGAAGTACAATATGGGCAGTGTTGAGCCAGGGATGAAAAATCAACTCAAGTATACTCTGTGAGTATGGGTGTAAATTATCAATTTGGTAACATAAATAAGTCGTTAAATGAGCATACTTTTTGACCAGACACTTCCACTTACTGGAATTTCTCTTAAGGAAATAGTCAGAGATGCATAAACCGTTTTGCATAAAAGATGCTCATCGTATTACATTCAACTTTATTTTTTAGAGCAGTTTTGAGTTCACAGCAAAACTGAGCAAATGTTACAGAGAGTTCCCATAAGCCTCCTGCCCCACATGCATACAATCTTCCTTACTCTCAACATCTCACACCAGAGAGGTACAGTAGGTACAGTTAAAGAATCTACACTGACACACCTTTATCACTAAATTCCACAGTTTACATTAGGGCTCCCTTTTGGTGTTGTATAGTCTGTGGGCTTTAAAAATGTGTAGTAAGGAGTTCCCGTTGTGGCACAGCAGAAACTAATTCAACTAGGTACCATGAGGTTGTGGGTTTGATCCCTGGCCTCACTTAGTGGGTTAAGGATCTGGTGTTGCCTGAGCATGGTGCAGGTCGCAGACATGACTTGGATCCTGTGTTGCTGTGGCTGTGGCATAGGCTGACAGCTGTAGCTCTGATTCGATCCCTAGCCTGGCAACCTGCATATGCTGCAGCTGTGGCCCTACAAAGCAAAAAAATTAAAAAAAAATGTTAAAAAAAAGTGTAATGACATTTGGTAACCACAGTTATACCATCGAACAGAATAGTGTCACGCCCTGAAAATCTTCTCGTAAAATACTTTGATAACAATAAAGGATTGATAACAATAGAGAATTACAAAAATCCGTTGTAACAAGTTTCTATAATGAAATTATATGCAGATGTAGCCATTGAAAATATTGTAGAACGATGATTAATAAAAATGGCCATGATTTTTTTTTTTTTTCTGTACTCATGGCATGTGGAAGTTCTCAGGCCAGGGATTGAACCCACACTGCAGTTGTGACCTATGCCACATCTGTGGCAATGCTGGATCCTTAACCCACTGCACCTTGTTAAAGGAAAAAACAGATTACAAAACTGTATTTTAATAGTCTAATATTGCTTGTGTGTGTGTGTAGGTTTAAAGAAAAGATAATACACCAATACATTAACTGTAGCTCTCTCAGTAGTGGGGTTGGTTAAAGATGATGTTTCCTTTGTTTTTCTTCTCCATTTTCCAAATAATCTACTACAAATCACATTAATTTTAAAATTAGAAAACACACATTGACATGGATGTCTCACAGACATCTCAAATTCAAATGAGATCCTCTTTCACCACAAATCTTGACCAGTGTTTCCTTCTTTCAGTAATAGTAAAAACGGACAAACAGTTGCTGAATTCAACAGTGTGGGCATTAGCATGACTCTTTCCTCCCTGTTCCCTTCTTATGTAAATAATTACCTAGTCTTGCCTATGAATTCTTCTAGATATCCCTTCAGACTGTCCCCTTCTCACCTTTCCAAGTCACTAATGCATTCCAGATCATCAGTCCCTCTCAATTGCACTTCTTGTTTCCTAGAAGTCTCTTTGCATTCCTTCTAGCTTCATTCCAACTCCATGTCCAGGCCCAGGTCAGAAGGATCCTTTTAAAATGCAAATCTCATCGCTCTGTTCTTCTCATTAAAATCTTTTCGTGATTTCTACCCTAAGATAAAATCCAGACCAACCTCCCTCACAGGGTTTATCAAGTCCTCTGAGATCTGATTTCCACTCACCTCTCTAGTCTCATCTCTCATCACTTCCCTTCTTGTTTTCTAAATTCCAAGCATGCTGGATTTTCTTCCTTCACTTAAATCTCTTAAGCTCTCATAACTCTCCCAAGCCTTCGCACAAGCTGATTCCTGACTCGTCTCCTGCTTTGCTCCCCCCATAGCATACATTTATCCTAGCTTACTCTTACTCATCCTTCAGGTCTTCTTCCCTCTTCCCCAGATTAAATCTCTTATGACATGCCCAGAACTCTAAACTTCCTGCCTTTGCAATTCCCTGTTCATTTTTTGTCTTCCTGAACTTATGAATCTAGATGGACTTTAAGCTCTGTAAGGTCAGGAAACCTATCTATATTTTCCCCTTTTCTGTCATTAGTAGCTAAAAGGGAGCCTGGAATTTCATAGTTCCACAATAAATGTTTGTGGGTTTGATTTGAAATTAAATGACATTCAAGAGTTTTACTCCAGTTTCTCCCCGCGCATTCGTCTTTCATACTGCTCTGTTATTAAATGAAAATAATGTGTATGTGAAGAAAAGACAGGGAAGTAAGAAAGTCATGAAGAGCACCTGCTTCAGACATCCTAGAGATGGTCATGAGAGCTTCCAAAGTGTAGCAGGCCTAGTGTGAAATGCTTGTAGTTTTCTAAAGTCCAGTCTTCTTAGGTTGTATAGCATTGAGCACAGTCTCAAATTATGGAGGAAAATGTAAGCAATTCATAACATAATAACGCTAAATGGCTTTCTGATAAAGGCAAATTAAGAAGCATGTTATATTACAGTTTAGGCTATTATAGCCGAATATTACAGATGATACCTTAAACAGCAGAAATTAATTTTCTCACAGTTTTGGAGGCTGGAAGTTCAAGGTTAAGGGACCAGCAGTGTTGATTTTTGGTGAGACCTCTCTTCCTGCCTTGTAGACAACCACGTTCTTGCTATGGCCTCACATGGCCTTTCTTCTTTGTGTGTAAGGAGAGAAGGAGAGAAGTCTTTGGTGTTCTGTTCGTTATAAGGGCACATTTGATTGCATTAGGCCCGCAGCCTTATGTCCTCATTTAACCTTAATTGCCTTTGTCTCTAAATATCATTATTTTGAGGGTAAAGTCTTCAGCATATGAATTTTGTGAGGGCACAGTTCAGTTCTTAGCAATATTACCTACATTTCATTCAATTTTACATTGATAAAATCGAAACAGTATTTAACATATTCAAATATTAAAAATATATGTTTGTATATTTCCTATGGCTGCTGTAATAACCAATCCTTGCAAACTTGGAGTCTTAAAATAACAGAAATATATTCTTTCATAGTTCTGGAGATAAGTGCAAAATCAGTATTGCTGGGCTGAAACCAAGGTATTGGCAGGGCTAGATTCTTCCAGAGGTTCTAGGGGAGAATCTATTTCTTGCCTCTTCCAGCTTTTGCTGGATGCCAGCATTCCCTGGCTTATGGCTCTATCACTGCAGTCTGTCTCCATAGTCACATGGGTTCCTCTGCTGTTTTCTCTACATCTGCCTGTATCAAATCTCCTTCCGCCCCCTCTTGTAAGATTACATGTCACCGCATTTAGGGTCCACTCAGAGAAGCCAGGATAATTTTTCCCTCTCAAGAACCTTAACTTAATCACATCCGCAAAGATAAGGAAACATTTACAGGTACCAGGGATTAGGATCAAATATCTTTAGGGATGTCCTGTACCTTATAGGATGCTTACCCACCACATCATTGTTTTCAAATATCATAGTCTTTTACAATCAAGACTTGATCTTAAAGTAAGGTTTCTTTTGGTTAAAAGTATATTTTTATCTTTTGGTTCTGTAAACATACGTAAATCTTCTTTCTGATGAAGAGCGTTAGATCATAAAAGTCAGAAATAAAATCAGAAGCCCTAACACTAGAGTTCCTATTATGGATCAGTGGGTTAAGTTGCCAACTAGTATCCATGAGGATGTGGGTTCCATCCCTGGCCTTCCTCAGTGGGTTAAGGATCTGGTGTTGCTGTGAGCTGTGGTGTAGGTTGCAGATTCGGTTCGGATCCGGTGTTGCTGTGAGCTGTGGTGTAGGTTGCAGATTCGATGCGGATCCACTGTTGCTATGGCTGTGGTGCAGGCTGGCAGCTGCAACTCCAATTTGACCCCTAGCCTGGGAACTTCCATATGCCAGAGGTGGAGCTCTAAAAAAAGAAAAAAAAAACCCAACACCATTGTTTTAAATGAGGTACTGTTATCTTTTCTATGTACATCATAAAACATTTAAATTCTTTTCTCAAAAATTATACAAATTGGCCATTTAATCACTCACTTGTGCTGAAAGGAATTATATGTCCAATTTAAAGTTTTTCTACTCTATTATCTTCACTTATTTTAGGTTCAATTTATATTTTATTGTATGATCTCAATGATTTTCTCTAGGTATTTTATTCACTGCATTTCTGAAGTTTTATTCCTTTTTATTTTATTTCACGTTATTCTCTTCTCTTCCCTTTTATGAAATATCCATTGTAACTATACTGTATACTATGTATTCATGCCATATTGGTTTCACTTTTATGAGATTTGTCTTGATTTATCTCTGAGAATTTATATCTTGGGTTTTTTACTTTAGCAATGGAATTTGTTAGGTTTGAATTGTGAGTTCCACAGCCATTTATCAACTTCATGTTTCATTCACAATGGATTGCATCTTCCTTTCCAAGTGAGCCCAGCTTCCTATATCTTCTGGCTCAATAAATGCACAGCTTTTATCTAGACATCTAAATGAGAAGCCCATGAGTAATCATGGATATCTTTGTCTGTCTCTCTGACTCTCTCCGCCATGTAGTTATTCACAAGATACAGTAAGTTCTAAATGTTTATCCTATATCTAAACATCCTAAACATGTATTTACTTCTTGCCATACCACATGCTTTATTCCATTAGAGGACATCTTCTCTTACATGGAATGACCTTCTAATTGGCCTGCCCATTGCCAACTGAGGAAGAGACTAACTAGCAATAATCTATACTTCAGACTTTACTTTGATCTCTCTAAAACAGGGTCTCTTAACCTTGACACTATGGGCATTTGGGGCCAGATCATTCTTTGTTGTGCAGGGATGTCCTGTGCCTTATAGGATACTTATCAACAACTCTAGCCTCTACACTAGTGAATCCTCCTTCACCCAGTCATGAGAATAAAAAAATATCCACATGTCCCAGGGAGGAGGGAAGATCACTGCCAGTTAAGTGCGACTGCCCTAAAGCATGGATCTGGTTATGTCATTCCCTCCAGTGTTTCATTGTCTTTATTTAATTCATTAAAGAAATATGTGTTTGCAAGGCTCTGTGCTAGACTATAAGAATATCATGGTGAACAAGTTAGATATGGTCATTGCCCACACAGCATATATTCAGTTTCACTGAACTGACAATCTAAGTGAAAAAAAAAAGTGTAAATTATAATAAAAAGAAACAAGGTAGAGATCAGTCAAAGTTTACTGTGTGTGGTAATATTTCAGGCACATTCTGAAGGATGAGAAGAAGCTAGATGTGGTGGGAGGAAGTTTCCTGGCAGGGGAAAGATCATGTACAAATGGTTGGAAACAGGAGAACATGCAATGTCTGAGGAACTGGGGGAAATTCTATGGGGGAGAGCTTTGGTCAGCAAGAGGAAAGGGTCTGCAGAACTGGGCAGGGACTGGATTAGGCTCAGTTGTATAAGACATGGTAAGCTGTTTGGATTTAATTCTAAGTGCAATATACAAAATCTATAAAACTGACTTGTGATGATTTATGTACACCTATAATTGAAATAAAATCCATTAAGTTAAAGATAAAAAAAATTTTAAGTGCAATAGAAGCCATGGATAATTAAGGTAATAATCTTATTTTTAAAAATCACTTTCTTGTGGAGTTTCCTGGTGGCTCTGCTGGTTAAGGATCTGGCATTGTTACTGCTTTGGCACAGGTTCAGTCCCTAACCTGGGAATTTCTCCATGCTGCAGGTGTAGGCAAAAATTAAGTAAAATAATTTTCTGGTGTACGCGGAATGGAGTGGGAAGAGATAGATGAGAAAAAAAAGAGAAAAAGAAAGAAAAAGAGAGGGAGAGAGGAAGAAAGGGAGGAAAGAAGAGGAGGAAATGAAACCGAGACCCCTCTAAAACTGAGTTCCCTTGCTGAGTTTGCGATTATTCTTGCTATCCAAAACTTTATTCACTTTCTTGTCCTGCTCCTATTCCTTTCAAAATTGAGAAGTATTAAAGAAAAAGGGAGATTAAAACCAAACAGGACCCTGTGGGGCCTTCCCAGGTACCAAAGTCCTTCCATTGCCCTTGTTTCTTGTTTGTAGTAGAAACAAATTTTGGTCTCCGAGGTCTTCTTTGAGTTACAAAGAGCAGCCTCAAGCAGTTAATGATTAGGTCTATAGAGTCACCAGCTTTCTACTTCCTTCTGAAGAGATATACATGACAATCTGGCACATATCTTTGAATTGTCCTATAGAAAATACCCCCTCCCCAAGAGAATGATGACTACATGCTGACCACAATCATGTAGACCCCAGACTGGTTGCAACCAGAAAGTTCAGATTCCCAAAACATCATCCTCTTATGTCACCACCCACAAGTCAGAAGAAGGTCCGTGATACGATCACACATCCTACAAACCTCCTGCCTAACTCTGTCTTTAAAAACCTCTGGCTGAAAGCCATTAGGGAATTTGGGTCTTTTGAGTATGAGTGGCCCATTCTCCATGCCTGGCTCCCTGAAAGTAAACCCTTATTTTGCTGCAAATACCCCTTGTCAGAATTTGGGTTTCTGCGCTATGGGCACATGAGCCCTTGCTATATAACACTGTTAACAGAAAGAATGAAGAAAGGAAGGAAGAAAGGAAGAAAAAGACTATTCAGCAGAATAGACTGGGAAATAAGGAAGTGATCGTGGTGTAGACAAAGCTGATGGAATTTTAAATGAAAAGAAGTAGATGTATTTGAGATAGCTTGTGAAGCTAGAAAGGGTAGGGCGTTCTGATGGATTAAATGTGACTAATGATGGAAATGGAGGGGTCACAAAGATTCTGAGGCTTGTGGGTTGAGCAGTGAAATGAGAAATGAAGGCATTTACTAAGACAGTAACGGTATGGGGAACAAGTTTGAACTGGAAATTCAATTTAGGGCTCATGAAGCTGGTGAGTCATTCAATGGACATTTGTTATGAGTATCTGGGGTTGAGAGGAGACATCCATACTGGAGACTATCGATTTGAGAATCATCAAAATATAGGCGGTATATAAAACTTTTGGGTGGGATCACATAAGAAAGTGTCTAGAGGGAAAAGAGAAGAAGGGCACCCTGGAGTGACTACGAGGAACACCAACAAGAGTGTTGTGAAAGAGATAGCCTGTTGTGAAAAAGAGTAGGTGGTGAGGTTAGAGGAAAAGCAAGAATGTGTTGTGTCAGGAATTCAAGGAAAGATCATTTCAGAAAGAAAGTCTAGCCTCCCTTAGAATGCTGCTGAGAAGTAAGATATGGAGGGACAAAAGTTCTTTGACAACAGAGAGAATGACGATGACATTGACAAAAATAGCCTTAAATGTAAGGGAAAGCCAGACTGAAGCCTGTTGAAGGTGTTGCCAAACCCAAGTTCATGTGCCCAATGATCAGTGAAGCCAAACAAACCTTTATATCAGAGTTTGGAGCAGAGAAAGGTTTATTGCAAGGAGAACGGTCCCCTCATGCTCAAGAAACCCAAACTCCTCTATAGTTTTTGGGGGAATGATTTTTATAGGCAAAATTTGGTTAAGGGCTTCAGGATGTGTTAATGGGCATTGCTCCAGGAATGTTGCGCTCAGCCTGAAGTTACCAACCTCCACCTGGGTAGGGGCCTTAGTTCCTGCAGAAGAACTCAAAGATTTTATGTATATCCCTTGAGCAGAAACTAGGAACCTTCTTTAATAGCTGCACCACTGTTTCTTGATTGACCCTCCTTTATTTTTGCATTCTCTCATTTCCCTGATTATTAACTTTGAATCTGCCCTTTGGCATTCAGAAAGGTCTAGGAGGCTGAGTGAAAACTTTTTTCTGCAAATAAGAAGCAAGGGACATGGAAGGGATTTGCACCTAGGAGGACCCCCCCCAGGCTCCTGTGGCATCTGAAAATTGGTAAAGAAAAATCATATATGTAAACTTACTTATTTCTCTTTATGTTCGTATGAGGAAGGCAGATTAACCATCAGCGTTTTGACAAGAGAGTAGTACATCGGTATAATAGAATAAGAGAGCTCAGGGTCTTTGGTAAGAGTGTGATTATGATGGTGGACCATGATCTAGGCTAGAGGTGTATCCAGCCTAGGGCTGAGGCAGGTAGGGGTTCATTGTTAGTGAAAAAGTGGTGGGATCAGGGCAGTGGAGGTCTTGGTGAAGGTTTTTTTTTTTTGGTCTTTTTAGGGTCGCACCAGTGGCATATGGAGGTTCCCAGGGTTCATTTGGAGCTACAGCCCCCAGCCTATGCCACAGCCCCAGCAACACAAGATCCGAGCCACTTCTGTGACCTACGCCAGAGGTCAGTGCAATGCGGGATCCTTATCCCACTGAGCGAGGTCAGGGATCGAACCTGCATTCTCATGGATACTAGTTGGGTTAGTTAACCACTGAGCCACAATTGGCATTCCTTGCTGAAGGTTTTTAGCTGTGGGGAAACATAAACAAGAGATCTGGTGGCTAGAAAGTGTGACATTGAAACATTTTTAATATAAAAAGCTTAGAAGTAATGTAGTTTCTAGTGCTGATGAGGTCTAGGATGGGACCATGGTGGTGGGTGGCTGATAGGATGGAGAGAAATGTCATTGGTGATAAAGAGGTGAAGGAACTGGCAGATTTCCCATTGCTTTCAGGGTGAAGCTTAAATTCTTTAGTAGGACACACCCAGATCTTTTGAAATGATCCCTACTCAATTCTTAGTCCAAGCATCTCCCCACTCCAGACTTTGCCCAGTACAACTCACTCTTCACACTCTCACTATTGTCTGTTCCTTCTCTCAGCAGAATGAACCTCATTGTACCCCTCTTCCCAGCTTCAGCTGTACACATCTTTAAAATTCCCTGCATACTATTTCTTCCATTAATATTACCCTCAACATAGAATTCTGGGTGAGACATCCCTGTTTTCCCTTTCAGATAGACTCTGTACTTCCTGTTCTTATAGTTGCAAGTATGTTTCCACCCTTGTCTGTATGGTAGTGATTGCTAATATTTCTTTAGACTTACTCATGACAGTACATGCTCAAATTTTGTAACTATTCCATTTGTGTTTTGACAAAATGTTGGATGCATAGTTCTGTGCATTTATTCATTTATTCATTTGTTCAGTCATTCATTCTTTCATTTAACAAATATCTACTAAGGGTGTGCAATGCACTGGGAATGCTTTGAAGTGCCTGAGTTACGTCAGTGAACAGAAAAGACAGACACCTTTGCCCTTAAGAGCTTACATTCTAGTGGAGGAAGACAGATGATAAATCATGAGTACTTATACTCATGATTATGAATAAATGAGTAGTATGTTAGTCAATTAGAAGTATGTAAGAATCTGATAAAAACTATGGGGGAAAAGTAATATAGGAGGACTGCAGGTGATTTTTGAGATTGTAAATAAAAGGGGTCATAGAAGGCTTCACTGAGAAGTTGGCGTTTGAGTGAAGAGCTGAATAAGGTAAGGAAATTAGTTATGTAGGTATCTGGGGTAAGAGCTTTCGAGGCAGCTGTAACAGGAATGCAAAGTATCTTAAATGGGAAGACAGAGTACATAGATAGATGCCGGTAGGTAGGGACTTGTGCAGCATGTTCAAAGGACAGCAAAGAGGCAGTGTGACTGAAGGAGTATAAACAACAAAGAGAATAGTGACAGATGAGGTCAGATAACAAGAAGTACTTCATTATAGGGTCTTTGGCTTTTACTCTGAGTGACAGGGGAAGAGGGAAGTAACATAATGTGATTTACATTGTCGAAGAGTCATTGTGGCCATTGTTTTGAGAATAGACAAAAAGAGGAAGGATAGAAGCAGGAAAGTCAGGAGGATAGTGTAACAATTCTCAGAGAAGAAATCGGCGGCTTGGTCTATGGTAGTAGTTTGGTCATGGAGACAAGTGCTTGAATTCTGGATATATTCTAAAGATTGAGCCATGTGGATTTCCTGGAAGAATAAAGGTGGTATGACAGAGAGGATAGGGATGACTCTATGGTTTTTGTCTGGGCACAGAGACAGATTCCTTTTTTTTTTTTTTTTTTGCTTTTAAAGGCTGCACCTGCGGCATATGGAAGTTTTCAGGCTAGGGTTTGAATTAGAGCTACAGTTGCCAGCCTACACCACCACCATATTAATGGCAGATGTGAGCCATGTCTTTGACCTACACCATAGCTCATGGCAATGCCAGATCCTTAACCCACTGAGTGGGGTCACAGATCAAACCTGGATCCTTTTGGATACTAGTTGGATTCGTTCCCTCTGTGCCACAACAGGAACTCCAGGGTGAATTAGATTCTTGGAGGAAGGTCACAGTTAAGTTTTATTTTTTTTTAACTTTTAATTTGTATTTATTTGTCTTTCATTTTTTTAACGTGTTATTGAAATGTAGTTGATTTACAAGGTTGTGATAATTTCTGCTGTACAATAAAGTTACTCAGTTATATGTGTACACACATCCATTCTCCTTCAGATTCTTTCCCCACATAGATTATCACAGAACATTGGGTAGAATTTTCTGTGCTGTAAAACAGGTCCTTATTGGCCCATTGTTCCATACACCTCAGTGTGCATATGCCAGTCCCAAACTCCCAATCCATCGCTCCCTCGCTCACCTGTCCCTTTTGGTAACCATAAGTTTTTCAAAGTCTGAGTCTGTTTCTGTTCTGCAAATATGTTCATTTGTAACCTTTTTTTAAGATTACACATATAAGTGATATCATATGATGTTTTTCTTTCACTGTTTGACTAACTTCACTTAGTATGATAATTTCTAAGGCTATCCATGCTGTTGCAAATGGCATTATTTCTTTCTTTTTGATGGCTGAGTAATATTCCATTGTATATATGTTCCACATTTTCTTAATCCATTCATCTGTTGTTGGACATTTAGACTGCCTTTATGTCTTGGCTATTGTAAATAGTACTTCAGTGAACAATGGGATACATGTATCTTTCTGATTTATGGTTTTCTTCAGATAGATGCCCAGGAGTGGAATTGCTGGATCTAGTTTTATTTTTAGTTTTTTGAGGAACCTCTGTACTATTTTCCATAGTGGTTGCACCAATTTAAACATCTTGAGTTTGTGATGTGGAGATGTTCAGTGTGTAATTGCATATACAAACTTAAATTTTAGGAGCTAGGCCTGGGTTGGAGAGGTACTCTGGGGAGTCATTAGTATATAGACAGTACTTAAACCCTGATGGGATGAGGTTGCTAAGAGATGAGTATGGGAAGAGGAGAGGACCAAAGGTTGAGCCATGAGATTCTCTGATGTTAAGATGTCTGAGAGGAGAAGAGGAATCAGTAAAAGAGACTCAGAAGGACCAGACTTTGAGGTGAGAGGAAAGCCAGTGGATGGGTGTCCTGGAAGCAAATTGAAAAAGTGAATCAATAAGGAGAGAGTGGTCTCAACTGGATCAGTGCCGTCAATAGCATAGTAGGATGGAGACTCAGAAAAGACCATCGGATTTAGCAATGGAGACCTTGGCAAAAACAGTTTCCATGGACTGATGAATCAGAAAGGCAGACAAGGGTCAAGAGTATCAGAGCATAAGTATTGGGAGACAGTAACTACTAGCAAATGGGAACAGAGAAAGGGCAATATTTTTAGGAGAAATGGAGTCATGCTCAAGGCAATCCTAATAGAATGATCCAGAACAAAACAGGGAACAAACAAAACAGTGGTTCTCCAGTACTTTGCAATGTCTGGAGACATGTTTGATAGTGTAATTGGGGTTGTGCTGGTGGCACCTTGTGGGTAGAGGCTGAGGATACTGCTGAACATCCTATAGTCCATAGGACAGCTCCCACAGCAGTTATTTGGCCCCAAACAATAATAATACCAAGATTGAGAAACTACTCCAAATAAAGACAGTTCTGCATAGAGACACAAAACTTTGAACACGGTTCAAATAAAAACACATCTGCATATATACACAAAGTTTTGAACACAGTTTCAGGGATTTCAGAGACTTCCTGAAGCCTGGATCAACTGATCTCAGGTTCAAACCCTTTGCTGGGATTCCCCCTATGGTTCAGAAGGTTGGGGATCTGGTGTTTTCACCTTTGTGGCTCAGGTCGCTTCTGTGGTGCATATTCAGTCTCTAGCCTGGGAACTTCTGTGTGCCAAGGGCATGGTAAAATTAAAAAAAAAAAAAACCCCGAAACAAAACAAAACAAAAAACAACCTTCTGCTGGAAGTTTCTGTGTAGTCCCGTGTCAGGAAGTAAGATAGACTTCTCTTAAGCTTTATTTCAAACAACTGAATTAAATTAAATTTTAGAACCAGAATCTATAATGTGTTTAATGGTTTATATTCTTTGAAATAAAGCACACGTTTTTATAAAAACTTTCCACTTTATTTTCAAATCAATATATATATTTTAAGCCAAACATGATACAGATGTTTTTGATTCGTAAACTAGTACATCAAGATGTTTTGTATGGGTCATTTAATGTTAGCAAAGTTGCATGAGCTTCTTTTTTTTTTTCATAAGTCTCCAAAAGGTCATTTAATTTTTAAAGGTAGGAGGTCATATTTTTCCATTAGGAAATTTACTAACATGAGCTCAGATCATGTTCAAACACACAGTCCCATTTGGATTTGGAAAAAACAAATCATCTCTTCTTTATTTTATCATGCTTATGCAATATGCACGTGCTTGGGGAATGACTTAAGTAATGGCTAAATGGATCTTTGTTCTATTATATTGCCAATAAAGTTTAATCTTTAAGTCTCTTTGTAACTGTTGCCTCATTAAAACAGTTACAAATCCCAGGGGATGGCATAAAGTTCTTTTGTGAACAAGTGTGCTAATAACTTTCATAAAAATCTCACAATTTGGAATTTATAAAACTTTCTGCTGCAGTCTAGGGATTCATTAAAAAGCTGATTATATCAGTCTGGCATATATGTTAAAAGGCACATTTTATTGATCATTCAGTCATATCCTCCAACTTCAGAAATGTTTTATTAAATACATGCTATTTACTATTCATTGTCTGGGATTGAAAGTCAGGCTTAAGAAAAAAAGGGCACTTCAAATCTTTGAGTAATCATTACATTTTTAATGTAATTGAATAATATACATGTCACTCTTTATACTTTTAACTTTAGTTTGATGTCTCTTTGCACATGAAGGCACATTATTTATAGCATTTTTCCCTCTGAATATGGAGCTTAAAATGCTAAGAATGATAATTGTGATTGCATTTAAAAATATTTGTTGAGTCTATTAGTGTTTGAGAAGGGAAAATGGAAGACTGAGGCAACTGTTTGGTTTTCAACCATTTGATCATTCATTTAACAAGTATTTATTTGTTCCAGGCTCTGAACTAGGAATTTGGGATAATATAAAGATAAATTGCACAGGGATCATCTCCGCAGTGATTTAACTATTCGAGATCGGAGTAAGGTAGGCTGTTCGTGCATTCATTCATTGAACAAATTGCTTACTGAGCACTTACTGTGTTAACAAGTATAGTTCTAAGCCCTGGGGAACCATGAGCAAGTAAAACAGCCAGAGTCTCTGTCTTTATCAAGCTCATGCTGATTGAGGAAAGCATTGGGAAGAACTGATAAGAGAATAATAGGAAGAAGGCTGTTTCTGCAGAGGACTATGAGCAATAATACTAAAGACAGTATCTCCTATACTTGTTGAATGTCTGCTATGAGCCAGGTACCATGATAGGCCTATTTACTTTTCCAACATCCGTTGAAGTAGGCATTACATAAAATGAGTAAACTGAAGCTTAAAGAGACTGGATATTTCACCCAAGGTCATAATCTATATGTGTTTTTGACTGAATTTGAATAGTTTGTCTTTAGACTAAGATGCCTGTGCCTTATCATGTAAATATTGAAGAGCCACAAAGGGTCTTCAGTAGTGCTTTAGGAGGTTTGATTTAAGAGTATATATAGTATGAATAGCAAGGAATGATGCAAGGCTTCTGTAAGCTCATTGCTCCAAATGTTTTTTGTTGATGACTTTCACCAAGAGAGATGTCTGATGATGTATGGCACAAATACACTTTTGCCTTCTACATGTGGTGCTTGGTTATATTTAATTTTGTATTTTACAGTACCTTGTAGATATGTCTTTGAGAACATTATCATCTTCTTGAACATTGTAAAAGATCTGTTGATCCTAACTGTTTACAGATTCCTTCCACTCCTGAGGAGAACCCATGCCATATGATTTGAGCATGGCTGGCACCATCTTCTGGATGGAGAAGGGGACACATGCGCCACACCTAATTCAAACACCCTGTCCCCTGGCTATAGTGCTTAGTTCAGGAATAGCTGTCCCTGGTAATTGTCTGGTACAACTATTGGGAAAATTGCTTTCTTTCTGTGGGGTTACTAAGGTAGCATGATGTAGGTCTTTGTGGCTGTAGCTCTTCATCATGCCTAGAAGATCTGTCCTAGATATGAAGAGTGAGAGCCACATATGAGCACCTGGGTTCCGTTATGCCAGAACCTAGAAACCCATGGGCTTTTCATTTACATAAGCTAAGGGAATCTCTATTTTGTTCATCTTGGTTTGAGATGGGGTTTTATCCCCAGCAATTGAAAGGGTCTTGGAGTTCCCACTGTGGCACAGTGGGTTTAGAATCTGACTGCTGAGTCTTAGGTTGCTACAAAGGTACAGGCCCAGTGCAATGGGGTAAAGGATCCTGTGTTGCTGTGGCTGTGGTGTAGGTTGCAGCTATGACTTGGATTTGATCCCTGGCCCAGAAACTTCCATATGCCATCAAAAAAATAAAAATAAAAGAAAGAATGAGTCCTGACTAGTGGAATGATATGGCATTGATTTCTCTTCTCTTCTCCATTGTGCTTTGATTATAAGATACTAAGTTGGTGAGCCCAAAACTTACTGAATTCAAACAATTAAGAATACACAGACAGGAGTTCCCTTTGTGGCTCAGTGGTTAATGAATCCGACTAAGAACCATGAGGTTGCGGGTTTGATCCCTGGCCTTGCTCAGTGGGTTAAGGATCCGGCATTGTCGTGAGCTGTGGTGAAGGTTGCAGACGTGGCTCGGATCCCTCGTTGCTGTGGCTGTGGCAAAGGCCAGCAGCTACAGCTCCTGTTAGACCCCTAGCCTGGGAACCTTCATATGCCATGGGTGCGGCCCTACATAAAGGCAAAAAGCCAAAAAAAAAGAAAAAATACACAGACAAAAGTGCAAAAAATTGCCTTAGTCAACTGCTTACTTCAGTTTCAAGGGAAGATATTGCATCTCAAAATTCCCAAGTCATGCAGGACACTTCAGTTGATAGTTTATCCTTCTTTGCCACTCAAGCACCTCTGTAATTAGGCCTTATAATTGATCTTTAGATTTCTCAGAATTTGGTCTACATTTAGGGATTTTCTGGCCATGGGGTTATACAGTAGACTTAGTATTTTATATCTCAGAGTTCCCATTGTGGCGCAGCAGAAATGAATTTGACTAGTAACCATGAGGTCGTGGGTTTGATCCTTGGCCTCACTCATTGGGTTAAGGATCTGGCGTTGCCGTGAACTGTGGTGTAGGTCACAGACGCAGCTTAGATCCCACTTTGCTGTGGCTGTGGTGTAGGCCAGCGGCTACAGCTCTGATTTGACCCCTAGCCCGGGAACCTCCATATGCCACAGGTGCGGCCCTAAAAAAATAAGTAAATAAAAAATTTTGTATCTACTTCCAGCTAGGTAATGGCAACTTCACTAATTCCCTGTAGTGTTTTTTTTTAAATGTTATTTTTAACAGATTTATTACGGTATAATTTGTATGTAATAAACTACACATATTTAAATTGTATAAAAAACATATTTACACATCCATGAAAACATAACCACAGCCAATATAGTTAAAATATGCCTCACTCCCCAGAGTTCTCTCATGCCCATTATAATCCCTTCTTGCAGTTTCTCACCGTTGTCTCTTCTCCCTGTGCCCAAACACTGTTCTTCTTTCCTTTAATCTGCATTTTTGTTAATTTTTATTTTCCAGAATTTTATATAACTGATATTATATAGCATATACTCTTCTGTCTGGCTTCTTTCACTCACCATAATTATTTTGAGATTCATCCCTACAGCAGATCAACATTTCATTCTTTTATATTGCTGTGTGATATTCCATTGTATGGGTTTACCACAATTTGTTTATTATTATTCATTCATCTGTTGTCAGAAACTTGTATTGTTTCACTTTTTAACTATTACAAATAAAGCTGCTAAAACATCTGTGTACAAATGTTCATGTGAATATATATTTAAATTAAGTAGATACTTAGGGTCCGAGTGGCCAATCACAGCACTTCTGTTCAGCATTATACTAGAAGTTCTAGTTTATTCACTATTGGGAGAAAAAGAAATAAAAGGCATCCAGATTAGAAAGGAGGAAGTAAAACTGTCTTTATTCACAAAAGACATGATAATTTATGTACAAAATTCCATTGGATATACAAAAATCTATTAGAACTAATAAATTAGTTTAACAAGGTTTCAGGATTCAAGATCAATATACGAAAAAATATATTTCTATATAGTGATATCAAATGATCAGTATTTGAAGTTTTAAAAATTTTACAGCGGTATCTAAAAATTAAAAACTTAGAGATTAAAATGAGTCTATTATCCCATACCACCTGGAAATTCTTATACACCATTCATGTCCTATAATTCAACTTAATTCTGCCACCATCTACCTGGAGAAAGCATCAGACCTCACATGTTAAGGGCTCAGTCCTGTAAGACTGCCCACCTTGCCCAGCTTCAGATGCCAGTTGCAACTCCAGGTTGTCAACCTGTTCTTCTGATTGACTGGCTACAGACAGGTGGTTCCTTCTTTTCCTTCTTTGGGTTTGATTAATTTGCTGGAGTAGCTCGCAGAACTCAGAAAAACATTTTACTTACTTGATCACCAGTTTATTATAAAAAGATACAACTCAGGAAGAACAAATGGAAGAGATGTATAGGGCAAAGTATGGGGAATGGGTAGGGAGGTTCCATGAACTCTCTTGAGTGCATTGATTCTCCCAAGATCTTCATGTGTTCACCAACTCAGAAACTCTCCAAACCCCATCCTTTTGGGTTTGTATGGAGTATTCATTACATAAGCATAGTTGATTAAATTATTGGCCATTGGCTGCTGATTCAAACTCCAGCCCCTCTCTGTCCCTGGAGGTCAGGGCAGAGGGACAGAAAGTTCTAATTCTCCAGTCACACTGTCGATTCCTTTGGTAACCAGGTCCCATTCTTAAGTGCTTTCCAAAAGTCACCTCATTAACATAAAATCAGGTCTAGTTGAAAAGGGTTTGTTATGAATATCAAGACACATTTATCATTCTTATCACTTAGCGAATTCCAGGGGTTTTAGGAACTCCATGCTAGGAACCATAACAAAGAAATATACAATTCTTAGTGTAAATTACAACATCACAGGGATACATCTAATAAATATGTGAAAGATCTGTACACTGAAAACTGCAAAACATTGCTAAGAAATTTAGAAAGACCCCAATAAATGGAAGAATATACATGTTCATAGATAGAAGAGGTAAATTTGACTCAAATTGTTTTTTAGATTCAATGCAACCTCAATCAAAATCTCAGAAGGCTTTTATGCAGAAATTGACAACTATTTCTAAAATTTATGTGGAAAGGCAAAAGACCTAGTATAGCAAAAGTAGTTCTGAAATAGAAGACTAAAGTTGGAATATAAACAGTAGCTAATTTCAAGACTCACAAAACTGAAATAATCAAGAAAATATAGCATTGATGTCAAGATAGAAAAGCAGAGCGATGGAAAATATTGCAAAGTCCAGAAATAAACTCACACATATATGCGCAACTTAGTTTTTACAAAAATGAAAGGCATTTAAGTGGAGAAAAGAGTCTTTCCAATAAATTATCTTGAGCAAGCAGATATCCACCTGCAAAAAAATATTAACTTTGGTTCATTACATGCACAATGTATTAAATGGATCAGACTTGAATCTTAAACCTAAAACTATGAGTGGATGATGTCATCAAGAGGGTGATCTAAATTGTTCCTGACTTCAGTCTCATTCATAAGAAGACCAGCTAGCAACTATCCATAGACAAGACACAATTATGAAAATGCCAGAACCTGAGAATGAATCTGAAGCACACTTTCTGGGTAACAGAGACCAAGAAGGACCACATTACAAGGGTAAGAAGAACTGCTACGCTATGACCATATTGCACTTATCCCAGTTGGCACAGTGCCAAACCTAGAGGGACTCTTTGGTCTATGGTGTCTCCAAGAGGAAAAAGAGAACCCAACGTTGACATCCAGTTTCCCCAGTATTGTGAAACACTTCCTGGGAGGTGCATGTGGGCCTCACCTTATGGGTTTTGAAACAGAGCAGGATCCTACAATCCTTCAGACACGATGTCCTCTGCTTGCCTTTTATCTGTAGAAAAACTTTAGTCAAGGAAAAAGTTTAATCAGAAAAGTGAGAAAATGTAGAAGCAAAGGAAAATAGTAAAAAAAAAAAAAACTAAATAATAATAGTTTAGTTATTAAACAAAGTCAAAGAGGATTTCCCAGAGTGGCTCAGCAGAAACAAATCTGACTAGCATCTATGAGGATCCCTGGCCTTGCTCAGTGGGTTAAGGATCTAGCATTGCCGTGAGCTGTGGTATAGGTCACAGACACAGCTCAGATCTGGAGTTGCTGTGGCTGTGGCATAGGCCGGCAACTGCAGCTCCGATTGGACCCCTAGCCTGGGAACATCCATATGCCATGGGTGCAGCCCTAAAAAGACAGACAGACAAAAAAAAATAACAAAGTCAAGGACATTTAGTTCCTCCTCAAGGGCTATAGATAAAATTCTGAGCCATATCCCGTGATCTGTCTTATAGATCCTAAAAGCCCCAGCAAGTGGAAGAAGTTAACTCCATGATGACCAGACTGTAGCCATGACATAAGCTACAAAATTCCAAGAACTGGCCTCAAAGAACTGGGAACAAACTGACCCTGGAACTGAATATTAACTGTACTTAAAACAATCAAGAAGACGATGCTGGTCTGACCATCACATGGCCAGTTTCAAGAAGACTGTCAGAGTTGACTGTGCTCTTTATGCATGTAGCCCCCCATAAAAGATCTTGCCCACTGACTGTCAGGGGGAGGAGTTGGCCTTCGCACAGAAGTCTGCCCTCCCTCTCCCCACCACTGATCGCTGGCCTCTGAAATAAAGCTAACTTTCCTTCTGCCCACCTTGCCTCTTTATTGGCTTTAGAACACTGAGAAGTAGACCCCACTTTCGCTAACAATTTCACTGGGAGAGTCTCTGGGGTTCAACCACTGGGGATGGGATAGAAATGGAGAAGGGGGTATGTGTACACCCACAGGGCTCAGGTCTTAGTGGACTAGATTCCTGCTTGCAGCAGTGCCCAAAAGGAGATCCCAACTGGCAGCCCTGCCCTGAATCAGGGGTCAAATTTGACCAGGGAGCTCCTCTGGCAAATCAGCTTGATTTGTATCCCCAGGCAGTAGGTTATATTGGCTGTGGAGCTCATTCTATGGCCATACCAGGGCAGGGGAACAAACTCCCAGTCTTGTATGCCAAAAACTATGGGATGTTTATGAAAGTCTATGTTCACAGATTAGAAGAATTACTATTTAAATGTCCATACTACCCAAAGTCATCTATAGATTCCTTGTAAACCCTGTCAAAATGCCAATGACATTTTTTATAGAAATAAAAAATAACCCTAAAATTTGTGTGGATCACAAAAGACTCTGAATAGACAAACAGATCCTGAGAAAGTAGATCAAATCTGGTGCCATCATACTTCCCGATTTCAAAGTGTACTCTGAAGGCATAGTAATAAAACAGTATGACATCGTATGACATAAAAAACAGATACATAGACCAATAGAATAGAGTTGAGAACCCAGAAATACATATATATCATATTTCACAAGGGAGCCAAGAATATCCAGTGGGGAAAATATAGTCTTTTTAATAAATGATATTGGAAAAACTGGATATATACATGCAAAAGAGTGAGACTGGACCTGTCAGACCACTCACAAAAATCAACTCAAACAGGATTAAAGGCTTAAACATCAGTTGTGAATGTTTAGAAGAAAACATAAATGGTAAGCTCCTCTGTATTGGTTTTGGCAATAACTTTCTTGATAAAAAAAGAAAAGCAACAAGCAACAAAATAAAAAGTAAATAAGTGGGACTACATCAAACTAAAAAGCTTCTGCACCGCAAAAGAAATGATCAAGAGAAAAATCAAAAGGTAACCTTCAGAATGGGAGAAAATATTTGCAAATCATATATCTAATAAGGAGTTAGTATTAAAAATATGTAGAGAATTGATACAACTCAATAGCAAAAAATTCTCCAAATAATCTCATTACAAAATGGGTAAAGGATCTGAATAAACATTTTTTTCCTAAAGAATATATGCAAATTGCTAATAAGTACATGAAAAATGACTCAACTGCACTAAATATCAAGGAAATAAATATCAAAACTGAAATGAGATATGACTTCACACCTGTTAGAATGGCTGTTATCAAAAAGACGAGAGATAAATGCCAACAAGGATGTGAATAAAAGGGAAGCCTTGTGCATTGTTGATGAGAATGTAAATTGGTGTAGCCACAATGGAAAATAGTGTGGAGTTTCCCTTCTATATTAAAAACAGAACTATTATATGATCCAACAATCCCACTTCTGGGTGTATATCTGAAAGAAATGAATCTTTATCTTAAAGAGATATCTGCTCCCCCATGTTCATTACAGCATTATTTTCAATAGCTAAGACAAGGAAACAACTTAATAGTCCACTGGCAGATGATTGGATGAAGAAGATGTGGAATATATGTACACAACAGAATATTATTCAGGCACAAAAAAGAAGGAAATCCTGTCATTCACAACAACATGAATGAAACTTGAGGGCATTATGCTAAGTGAAGTAAGTCAGACAGAGAAAGATAAATACGATATGATCACACATATGTAGACTCTAAATTAAATTTGAACTCAGAAACAGTAGATTGATGGTTGCCAGAGGAGGAAATGGGTGAAGGTGGTCAAAGGGTACAAACATCCAATTATAAGATGACTAAATTCTGGGGATCTAGTGTCCAGAATGGGGATTATAGTTCACAATACTGTATTGTATACTAGAAAGTTTCTAAGAGAGTAAATCTAAAAAGGTTTTATCACATACAAAAAAAATGGTAATTATGTGAGGTGATGGATGTGTAAGTTAACTTTACTGTGATAACCACCTTGCAGTATATGCATATATCAGATTTTCATGTTGTAAACCTTAAATTTGCACAGCATTGTTTGCCAATTACATACCAATAAAGCTGAAAAAAAAAAAAGCCCCTAAACCAATGAAACATCTAGAAGAAAGCATAGGAAAAAAATTTTGTGACCCTGGGTTAGGAAAAGCATTTTTAGGTACATCAAAAACACAATTCATTATAGACCATGATGGAAGACAATATGAGAAAAAGAAGTATATGACTGGTATGCTGTACCACAGAAATTGATTCAACACCATACCCTAATAAAAATAAATTTAAAAAAGAATATTGATTATAACTTCCCTTTAAATTTCAATAGAAATTTCACAAATATTTCAACTTTATCTTACTAGATAACTGATTAATAAAAACCAAATCGAGATTTAGAAGAGCACAATCAATTAAAAAAATCCATGTATTAGACTCCATCAAAATAAATTTTTTGCCTTTCAACAGACATTTTGAAGAGAATGAAAGACAAGTCACAGACTGGGAGAAGATAGTTGCAGAGCATATTATCTTGTAAAAAGATTTGTATCTAGAGTATGTGAAGAAATTCCAAGCCTCAAAACATAAATAATCCATTTATTTACTGCAAAAAAATTTGAACAGTTTCTTCACCAAAAAGAATATATGGGTGGGAAATAAACACATGAAAAGGTACTCAACATCATTAATCACCAAGGACAGCAAATTAAAACTACAATGAGATACCATTGCGCATACCCTGTCCTTAGGACCCAGCCATTTTTCTCCTAGGTATTTACCCAGAGAAATGAAGGCCAATGTTTATACAAAGCCTTGGAAATCCATGTTTATAGCAGCTTTATTTATAATAGCCCCAAATAGGAAACAACTGAAATGTTCATCAGTAGATGAATAGATGAATAGATCTGCAATTCCTATCAAATTACCTAGGACATTTTTCACAGAACTGGAACAAACAATCCAAAAATTTATATGGAACCATAAAAAACTCAGAATTGCAAAGTAATCCTGAGGAACAAAAATCAACAGGAGGCACAACTCTCCTAGACTTCAGACAATATTACAAAGCTGCAATAATCAAGACAGTGTGGTATTGGTACAAAAACAGACAAACCAGTGGAACAGAATAGAGGACCCAGAAACAAACTCAGACACCTATGTTCAATTAATGCTTGACAAAGGAGGCAAGCATATGGAATTAGGAGAAGACAGTCTCTTCAGCAAGTGGTGCTGGGAAAGCTGTACAGCCGCAAGTAAATCAACAAAACTAGAACACACTCTCACACCATGCATAAAATTAAACTCAAAATGGCTTAAAGACGTAAACATAAGTCAAGACACCATAAAACTCCTAGAAGAGAACACAGGCAAAACATTCTCTGACATCAACCATACAAATGTTTTCTTAGGTTAGTTTCCCAAAGCAATAGAAATAAAAACAAAAATTTTAAATCAA
Organism: Catagonus wagneri; assembly: GCA_004024745.2. Lineage (NCBI taxonomy): Eukaryota > Metazoa > Chordata > Mammalia > Artiodactyla > Tayassuidae > Catagonus > Catagonus wagneri. Next base: position 471,474 of record PVHT020000108.1, read on the forward strand.
TGGGACCTAATCAAACTGACGAGCTCAACAGAATGTGAGAAAATAGTTTCAAATGATGCAACTGACAAGGGCTTAATCTCTAAAATATACAAACAACTCATACCTCATACAATTCAATAGCAAAAAAACCAAACAACCCAACTGACAAATGGGCGGAAGACCTAAGTACACATTTCTCCAAAGAAGACTTACAGATGGCCAACAGGCACATGAAAAAATGTTCAACATGTCTAATTATTAGAGAATTGCAAATCAAAACTGCAATGAGGTACCACCTCACACTGGCCAGAATGGCGATCACTAGTAAGGCTAAAAATAACAAATGCTGGAGAGGGTGTGAAGAAAAGGGAACTCTCCTTCACTGTTGGTGGTAATAGAAATTGGTATAACCACTATGGAAAACAGTATGGAGGCACCTCAGAAAACTAAATATAGAACTACCATATGACTCAGCAATCCCACTCGTAGGCATATATCTGAACAAAGCATCCACTGAAAAAGATACATGCACCCCTATATTCATTGAAGCACTATTCACAATAGCCAAGACATGGAAACAATCTAGGGCAGATGAATGGATAAAGAAGATGTGATGTATATATGCAATGGAATACTACTCAGCCATAAAAAAGAACAAAATAATGCCATTTGCAGCAACATGGATGGAACTAGAGCCTTTCATGTTAAGTGAGGTAAATCAGAAGGAGAAAGACAAATACTATATGATATCATTTACATCTGGAATCTAATATATGGCACAAATGAACCTTTCCACAGAAAAGAAACAACTCATGGACATGGAGAACAGACTTGTGGTTGCCAAGGGGTAGGGGGAGGGGATGGGATGGACTGGGAGTATGGGGTTAATAGATGCAAACTATTGCATTTGGAGTGGATAAGCAATGAGATCCTGCTGTATATCTGATCACTTGTGATGGAACATGGTGGAGGTTAATATGAAAATAAAAAATGTATATATATATGTATAACTGGGTTACTTTGCTGTACAGCAGAAATTGACAGAACACTATAAATCAGCTATAGTGAAAAAATTTTTAAAAATAGATGAATATATAAATTAATTGTGTTAATATCCATTCCAGGCAGTTTACAGAAAACCAGCTTACCCAAGTACCATTTAGAGTATTCTGTCACAAGCGCTTTCCTTGATATTGGCCTATGCACTTAGCTCTCTTTGCAGCACAAGATAAGGCTAAAAAACTTCTGTAAATTGAGAACAAAAGACAGTTTTAACTGTCGGGATTGAGGGGCTTTAGGTCTGGATCTTTCTCCTCACTCCACAACTGAAATGTTTAGATATTTATAATTCAGAGGATCCTAAAACAGGAATACTTTTACCCCCTAAGTGCAAACGTGTCTATGTATCTTACATGTTTGTGTGTACATGTATGTATATAAGTTTCTGTAGAAACATAATCTGTATAAGCACATAAACCTATGGCCAAATTATGTAATAGTTTAAAAGTTAAGAATCCAGAGTTCTTGTTGTGGCTCAGCAGGTTAGGAACTCAACATAGTCTCCATGAGGATATGTGTTCAATCCCTGGCCTTGCTCAGTGGGTTAAGGATCTGGTGTTGCCTCATGGTG
>PVHT020000108.1:485040-627548 GCA_004024745.2 Catagonus wagneri
AACAGAATACACATTCTTCTCAAGTGCACATGGAACATTCTCTAAGATTGATCACATCCTGGGTTACAAATCAAGCCTCAGTAACTTTAAGAAAATTGAAATCATTTCAAGCATCTTCTCTGACCACAATGCTATAAGACTGGAAATCAACAACAAGAAAAAAATGGCCAAAAATACAAATACGTGGAGACTAAACAACTTGCTACTAAACAACCAGTGGATCACTGAAGAAATCAAAGAGAAAATTAAAAAATACCTAGAAGCAAATGACAACAAAGACACGACACCCCAAAACCTCTGGGATGCAGCAAAAGCAGTTCTAAGAGGAAAGTTTAAAGCAATACAAGCCTACCTCAGGAAACAAGAAAAAGCTCACATAAACAATCTAACTTTACATCTAAAACAGCTAGAGAGGGAAGAACTGACATGGCCTAAAGTTAGTAGAAGAAAATAAATCATAAAGATCAGAGTGGAAATCAACGAAATAGAAACAAAGAAAACCATAGAAAAGATCAATGAAACTAAAAGCTGGTTCTTTGAAAAGATCAACAAAATTGATAAACTCTCTTCTTTAAATCAGTAAGATCACGTTTGTTTAGAGTTTCATTATACTTTATGTAGGCTTGTGTTCCTGGCTTACTTTGCATGTTTTTGAGATTCTTCCATGTTGTTGAAAATGTATCAATAGCTTGTTTCCTTTTATTGCTGAGCAGTATGCCATCAGGTAGATATACCAAAAATGTTAAAAATCTATTCTGTTAGTGGACATTTAGGTTATTTCTAGTTTTGGCAGTTATGATAGAGGCCACAAAAGTACAGTTATGTACAAAACTTTGTGTGGGCAAATATTTTAGTGCCTCTTGGCTAAATTCTTGGCTTGCTGGATCATAGGGGAAGTATACATTTAACTTTAGAAGAAAATTGCCATTGTTTTCCAAATGTACCATTTTGTATTCTCACCAGCAATGGAGAAAGATTCTAGTTGTTCAGTGTTCTCAACAATGAGACTTTGAACAAGTTACTGAATCCTGTAATCTTCCAATTACTCATCTATGGAGTGGATATAATCACACATTTCCCTTGCACATTTATGTATATAAGTAAAGGGGTATTAAGTTGAAAATCTGAGACAATAAAGTAACACTGATACTACATCCTCAACTGAGGAGTCACCTCAAAACACAGATTCTGAAAGTGTGTGAACAAAAACCAGTTTTATTGTGCTTGGACCCTTCATCTAGAGATAAGGTTATCAACTGTCACACTTTGCATGGGACTGAGGGGCTTACTGAGATGCAGGACTTGCAGTGCCAAAACTGGGACAGTCCCAGGCAAACTGGTAAGTTTGATCCACCTATTGACATAAAAATATAGAAAGTGAAAAATATTTGTGAAAAGATTTCTTAGGAGAGAAAGTCTATCAAGTTGCTTTTTCTTTTTCTTTTTTTTCCTTTTTAGGGCTGTACCTGTGGCATATGGAAGTTCCCAGGCTAGGGGTCAAATCAGAGCTGCAGCTGCCAGGCTACAGCACAGCCACAGCAACAACAGATCTAAGCCCCATCTGTAACCCATACCACAGCTCATAGCAGTGCTGGATCCTTAACCCACTGAGCAGGGACAGGGATTGAACCTGCGTCTTCATGGATACTAGTCGGGTTTGTTTCCACTGAGCTATGATGGGAACTCCTCAAGCTACTTTTTCAATACCTCACTTTCAAGGAAGTAGAATGGAGATGTTTACTATCTTTATCTCAAGCCTGGAGAGAGGCAGTTTCAGTGAGACTGTTCCAAGAGTGTGAAATGTGTCTCTTGGATTTGGGGAGACCCAGAGATGGAGGTCTGCTTGCTCTTCTCCCCCAGGAGATCTTAAGTATAGGAGGGACTGGCTACAACCTACTTTGTAGGAGAGTGAACACAAGTTGCTGTGTCTGGGAAGCAGGTCTGCTCCCCTCTAGCTGAGTTAGATGATGTGTCAATGCTCCATGTGGACTAGATAGGGTCCACAGAGCAAAGAGAGCACTAGATGTCCTGTCTAGGAGCACTTCCTGGAGGAGACTCTGTGTGGAGGGTAAAACCAAGAACTAGGGATGAAGGGAAAAGGGATCAGGGGCAGAAGAGGTATTATTCTCTTCACTGATGTTATAGTTCGAGGGGCCCAGCAGAATTGCTTCTGATAAAGACTCAAAAGCACCCAGAGGTAAATATTTGTCTGGTCCAGAGTATTGAATCCATTTTGTAACAGAGTCAGTTCAAAATCAAACACCATATCCCTTATTCTCCCTGGGTGGGAAAGTATAGGAGGACACTGAACTGGAGGCAGGGGGACCTACAAAGGGAAGGACATGAGAAGACCAAGGGCTGGGATAGGGGTGTATTGGGAGGAGACTAGAACCCACACATAGGAGAAAGACACTGCTAGGGAAGGAACAAAGGCAACCATACAAACTTGACCTACTCCCTCATTTGCCTAGTTGTTTAACTATTTATTTGAGATTTATTGAGAGTCTTCTCACAGTGACATGGGTTGTGTTGGGGGCCCCATGTAGAGGGAGCTCAGGGAGCTCACAGTTCAATTCAAAGGATGGACATATATGCATACAATTATAATCCAGTATGATGCATTCACAAACCAGATAGAATATTTGGTTTCTTTTATTTATGTACTGGTGGAATCAAGGTTTCATCTTTTATAAAGATGAATCAATAATTCCCCAAGTACAAAGCCTTAAGCTGAATCTGGATTGAGGGAATATGGTTATAGGCCTGAGGCCAGAATAGATCTTTCCAGTCTGGGTTTCTTGTAGTGAAAGGCCAACTTGCCATCAACCAGACCCAGTGGAAAAGCTACACGTATCAAATCATGTGTTCAAGGCCCCAATGTGGAGAGCTTATTGCCTGAAATCTGGTAGGGCTAGTCTATTTAAGTCTTAATTAAGAATTTATGAATCAACCAGATTCTAATTTATTAGGGCTACATATTTAAGGTCCTAGATATTTACCTTTTAGCTGAAGTCTGTGATGACATTTTTTTCTGTACAGGTAGTTGTCTCTACATATGCCACTGAATAAGGGAGAGATAAAAGATTTGGTACTTTGTTTTTGTTGTTGTTTGTTTGTTTGTTTTTGGCCATGCCCTTGGCAGGAAGAAATTCTTGGGCCAGGGATCAAATCGGTGCCACAGTAGTGACAACATTGGATCCTTAACCTGCTAGGCCACCAGAAAACTCCAGATTTGGTATTTTGAGATCAACATGAAAGAGGTGAAAGTCTACACTTTAAATGGGTATGACCAAGCATTAGAGAAAAGCTAGTGAATAGACCTGGGACAAAGGCTGACAAATTGAAGGCAGAGGGGACCCAGAAGGTAATGGTAGGCAAAAGTTAGAACAGACAAATTTATTTGTCTAGAGTTTTAAAATCATGTGAAAAAGGATGCATATTGATTTCCTATTACTGCTGTAACAAATTGCCACAAGCTTAGTGGTTTAAAACAACACAAATTTGTTATCTTAACAGTTCTGGAGGTCAGACATCAGAGTCTCACTGGGCTAATGCCAAGGGGTTGCAGGGCTGTGTTCCTTCTGGAGGCCGTGGGGGAGAAACCGTCTCCTTTCTTTTTCCAACTTCAAAGGGTGGAGGTTACCTGCATTTCCTGGCATGTCACCTCCAGCAATGGCGGGTCCCATCCTTCTTTCTTACTCTGTCACCCCTCTGGTTCTCTGACATCAACTGGGAAATGTTCTCCTCTTTTAAAGACCCATGTGATTAGATTGGGCCCACTGGATAATCCAGGAAAATCTCCCCATGTCAAGATGCTTAACCTTAATCACATAAGCATATCCACTTTGCCGTGTAAAGTAACATCATCCCAGGGCCTGATCACTAGAGCATGAGCATCTTTGGGAACCACTAATCTGCTTACTTCTGAAAACTGACATCAGTCATTTAGCATGTGTGTTAAAATTAATGAGATAAATTTAGGAAACTGCCTCAAAAAGTGTGCCAGGAACAAAAAAGAAACTCATTGTAGCTCAGCAGGGGTGGTACAATGAGGTACCACTTCACACTGGTCAGAATGGCAATCATTAACAAGTCAACAGATAATAAATGCTGGAGAGGGTGTGGAGAAGAGAGTTCCCTACTTCACTGTTGAGGGAATGTAAATTGGTACAACCACTATGGAAAACAGTATGAGGTACCTCAGAAAATTAAATACCATTTGATCAATCAATCCCACTCCTGGGCATACATCCGGACAAAACATTCCTTCAAAAAGATGCATGTACCCCTATCTTCATCGCAGCACCATTCACAATAGCCAAGACAGGAAACAATCTAAATGACTATCAACAGATGAATGGATTAAAAGGTCGAGGTACATATACACAATGGAATACTACTCAGCCATGAAAAGGACTAAACAATGCTATTTGTTGCAACATGGATGGAATTAGAGATTCTCATACTAAGTAAAGTCATAAAGAGAAAGACAAATATCATATGATATCACTTATATGTAAAATCTAAAATATGGCACAGATGATTCTATCCACAAAACAGAAACAGATCATGGACATGGAGAACAGACTTGTGGTTGCTGGGGGGAGGCAGGAGAGAGGGGAATGGCTGGGGAGTTTGTGGTTGGATATACATTGTAACATTTAGAATGGGTGGGCAATGGGCTTCTACTGTACAGCACAGGGAACAGTGTATGATTGGGTCACTTTGCTATACAACAGAAATTGAAGAAACATTGTAAATCAACTATACTTTAATAAAAAAATTAAAATCAAAAATAATTAAAAAATAAAATGAGTAAGACATATTCAAAAGTACATTTAATACTGATCTATATATGATCAAATATGTGGCTTAAAAATAGTTTTTTAGTATATGCCTGAAATATTTATTATTATTTACATAGTCTTACAGAATCATTTATACATTAATGAAACAAATTATTTTTAAGCACCTCATATAGGAGTTGGCAAACTATAGACTGTGGACCCAGTTTAGCCCTCTGCATGTTTTTTTTTATAGCCCATAAGCTAAGAATGTTTTTCACATTTCTAAAATCAAAAAAACAATAATATATCCTGACATGTGAAATTATATGAAATTCAAATTTCAGTGTCTAAATAAAGTTTTATTGGAACACACGTATACACAAAAAGAACTTAGTTTCTGTGAGGATTCAGGTTGGATTCCTGGCCTCACTCAGTGGGTTAAGGATGCAGCATTGCAGTGAGCTGTGGTGAAGACTACAGATACAGCTCAGATCCTCAGATCTAATTTTGCCATGGCTATGGCATAGCCCGGCAGCTGCAGCGCCAATTCGACCCCTGGCCTGGGAACTTTCATATGCCACAGGTGCAGCCATAAAAAGAAAAAAAAACGTACTTAATTATGAGGATAATTCAATAACCAGGTAAACTGAAAGGTGTAGCTGAAAATTAGCAGCACTAAGGAGATCCAGAAATGAGGGTAACATCTGCCTTCAAAGGATGGCTCTTAAATATATAATATATATTTGAATATATATTTTGCTGCTGGCAGAAATCACCCTGGCATGGTAATTAGGGGCTATCACATTTGGGAAACTGTAAGGAGGAAACTTGGCTGGAGTGGAAAGCTGGGGTTAAGGGAAGCACAGACCCTGATATCCAGGAGATTGTGGGAATTCATGATCTTTGAGGTATGCACTATTGTTACATTTTACAGTTGAGAAAATTGAGGCTCAGGGAGCTTAAGTAACTGGCTCAAGGTCACACAGCTGGTAAAGGGTGAGCAGGGACTCAACTCAAGCAATCTGCTTTAAAGTCTGAATTTTTAGCTTTTGAATGCTTTTATTCCAAATTTTGGTATCAACATTAAAATTATAGCCTTTCTACAAAGGTAATTTTTTTTTCAATATCATTTGAAATTAGTTTTTGAAGAACAGAAGATTTAAATTATTCTATTAATAACATCTATCCCTTGGGGCCAGCATGTGGCCAGTCTCTAAAACTAGGTCTCTGAAAATAAGATGGTATTTATTTAAGATGCAGTAAACTCATTCCTCACCTTAGAATCTTAGCATGTTTAAAAGATGACTCTATTATATTTTAGAAATATTGTCTATTGAGGGTTCCCTGGATGCCTAACCCTAATTCTTCAAGAACTAGCATGAATGGAGATAGTGTGGAAAATTAATTATACCTGGCTCAGGTTCTCCTATGAATAATGGAAAGTAAGTGACATTTTTACAGATTGTTTCTGTACTAAGAACTCAATATATTTTTGCTGAAAGTTGTTAAAACTAAGCCTAGTAAGATATAGAAGTTATTAAATATCAGACCTTCTGTCACAAGAAATATGCTGTATTAGAGTTTCTCCAGAGAAAGAGAACCAATGGAATGTATGCTAATGTGTATGAGGAGATTATAGGAATTGGCTCCTGCAATTATGAAGGCTGAGAAGTCTCACAGTCTGCCATCTGCAAGCTGTAGACCCAGGAGTGGAGTCCAGAGGCCTGAGAACCAGGAACCCTGGTGGCCAAGAGCTGGAGAAGATGGAAGTCCTGGCTCCAGCAGAGCAGGCAAATTGGCCTTTCCTCTGCCTCTTTGTTCTATTCAGGCCCTCAAGGAAAGATGATGTGAGGGCCACTTATGGCACTCATTCTGCCTATTCAAATGTGAACCTCTTCAGGAATCACTCTCACAGACACACCCAGAAATGTTTTACAGGCTACCCGGACATCTCCTAGCCTAGTCAAGTTGACACATAAAATTAATCATCACCTATGCAAATATACCCTTTTACTTCATCATGAACTATCCGCAGATCCCTTAGTCATGTTGTGGTCTGTGCACGCAGGTCGGAAGAATTTCTGACATGGCCAGAGGAAGAGAAAGAAGAGTTTATTTTTTCTTTTTATTTTGGCTTTTTAGGGCCGCATCTGTGGTGTATGGATGAGTTTATTGAGGTAAGAGGTGCTGCAAACTGATGAACAGGGAGAGCCGACCCCGGGCTCTTGGTTTACCTGTTTTTATAGCCCAAGGAGAGGAGAGCTCTCCTGATACACCTGCTGACCTGCTGATTGGTTGGGGAAAGAGGGATCTTATGATACACTTGCTGGTTGTTTGGGGGCCATATATTGCCCCTACAAGGGCCGGGTGAGGAGTGGGCCACGTACCTTTCCTAGTAGGAGGCAGGGGGAGTAGGACAGGGTGCTCAAGGTGAGGGAGGGGCATTACAATGAGATGGTGGGGCAATGATTAAGGGTCTGGTAATTCTGTCTTGGCCAGAGGCCTTGAGTTCAGTCTCCTTGAAGAAGCCTTGAAGTCCAACAAGTCACTCATAATGTAGAGTGCACTTTGGTGTCGGATCACTTCTCACCCTCCTGCGGGTACAGTTCTGAGCCAAACCACCTTCATCTCTCCCTGGATCCCTATCACAACTCCTGACATGTCTCCTGGCTTCCACCTCTGCCCTCTGCGGTCCGTTCTGCACATAGCAGCCAGACTGTCCCCTTTCAAAGGAAAGTCAGATCATGGCATTCCAACTCCTCAAAGCCCTCCAGTGTTTGCCCTGAGCTGATGTCTTGCCAGTGTCTCGAGCCCAGATTCTGGGTTTCTTCTCTGAGCTCATCAGAGACCAGCACAGTCAGAGCTCCAGCTCTTCTGCATCCAGAACTTTCATTTTATGCCTTTTGCTAGATAGCTCAGTCCTCTTCCACTTCCAGCCCCTTTCCCTCCCTGCAAGCTGACTCATCAGTAATGCCCTCCCTGACTACCCTGTATAAAACCACACTTCCCTGTATTTCCCTATCTCCTTAACCTGCTTTCCCCTACATAACACAAATATTTTAGGTATTTACACACTTGTTTAACTGTCTGCCATTTCCTGCCCTACCCCAACAGTCCCTTGAAGAGCATAAGCTCTATGAATAGGTCTGGAATTTAGTTTTTCTTTTTGCCTGCTGTACACCCAGTGCTGAAAATGATGCCTGACATTCCGTAGGTGCTCAATAAATGTTTATTTAATAAAGGAATGTTATTTTTTTCCCCAAAACATTTAACATTTGTGGTGGCGAATGGAAAAATCCAGAAAGATGCAAAGAAAGAACATGCATTCCCCCCAAAGATATCTATTATAAACATTTTATTGAATTTCTCCCAGGTTTTTCTGAAAATATATTTTTTCTTTTAGGGAAATCAAGATTATGTTTATATGAAGTTTATATCCAGCCTTTTAATGTAATGTACATTGTGAGTACTTCTACGTTATTTATGATTTGGGGTTTGTTATTTTCTTCCCCTGCTAAATTATGCAATTTTTGGTTCCATGTTTTCCAGTTGTTTATACAACTTAATCAAATAACAACTCTATACACTAATTTATATATAACTTAATCAAATAACAACTCTATATAATCATTTATATCTAAAGGATATGCAGTGATAGATACCATGTGAAGAAACTTGAAACAGACATTCTACTCATATGATAATAAATACCTGAAGTATTAAAAAAAAAGTCCGTGGTGGCCACTATAATTTCATAAGGGGATAATTTTCTAGATGAAGCTTCCTGTGTTGGCATGTCAATATTTCAGGTGCTAAGACTACTGAGTTTGTGCTAGGATGGTTTAAAATTGGTTTATATTCAGTCCATGGGTTGTTGAAATAGCAGTTTGCTCTTGGTTACCTAGAAAAATGTATGTCATTAAAATACTCTTTATATGCAACCCTGGGAACATATCCCATGCATAATGTACTCATAAAAAGTTCATTTTATTTACAGCTTGTCACATTATATGGTATAAGGAAGCACAGTTCAGATATACGTCAGTTGAATTATGTTCCTCCTTTTGACAGAGTGGGGAAATGTATATGTAAGAATGAATAAACATACTTTGAACTGCCTACTTTTTGAGAAGGAAGCAGAGAGAAACACATTAACATTATTCTGTTATTAAAACATCTATGGTGATAGACATTTTGGACATTTAATAGCTGTTTGTTTTCTAAATTGGGTGCCTGAAATAGTTTGTGTCAAAATCTCATGACAGTGACTCAGGAAAGGAGTAAACTCCTCAAAAAACATTTTCAGAGTTGCAGGCTTATAATGTGGATATGTAAGAAAAAAAAATCTGTTGTTACCTTTTCTGGCATCTAGTTCTTTGATGTTTAATTCAACATAATTCAAAGATTAGTTTTTGTAGTTGGTATGGCTAATTCTCTGTTTCACATATGGATAGGGACAGTGCTTGTTTTTATAGGGCAGAATGTACCAGTACAGCATTTGAACAGTTTTTCATAATGCCAACAAACATCCAGTCAAGTAATTTAATTTTTCCTCCTCAACAAATTCATTAATTTAAAAATCAATAAAAACATCAAAGTGATATCATACGGTATTTGTCTTTCTCGTTCTGACTTACTTCACTTAGTATGAGGATCTCTAGTTCCATCCACGTTGCTGCAAATTGCACTATTTTGTTCTTTTTTATGGCTGAGTAGTATTCTATTGTGTGTATGTACCACATCTTCTTAATCCATTCATCTGTCCATGGACATTTAGGTTGTTTCCATGTCTTGGCTACTATGAGTAGTGCTGCAGTGAACATAGGGGTGAATGTATTTTTTTTAATGAAAGTTTTGTCTGGATATACGCCCAGGAGTAGGATTGCTGGATCATATGGTAGTTCTATATTTAGTTTTCTGAGGAGCACCCATACCCATACTGTTTTCCATAGTGGTTATACCAATTTACATTCCCACTGACAGTCTAGGAGGGTTCCCTTTTCTCCACACCCTCTCCAGCATTTGTTATTTGTAGACTTATTAATGATAGCCATTCTGACTGATGTGAGGTGGTACCTCAAATTAATAAAAACTTCAAAGGAAGAATACTAAATTGAGACAAGAGAGGGGATGGAAATACTCTATGGTACTTTAAAGTGAATATCAGTGTCAATCTATCAGACACATTGAGGTCTACAAGGTCTAAATTCTAGTGTAATATCTGTGCAAACCTTTTATTACACCTTGCAATTCCTGGGCCACTAATTAACTTCTTTGCCACTCACTACCCATCTTGCTATTCTGAAAATACATGCTCTAGTTTATCATGAGTTTCAGCGGAGTAAAACAATGAGCCAGTGGACATCCATCAGTATTACAGGGGAAAAAAAAAAAGAAGATGGAAAAAAAATCTAAGTGCAAAACTCTAAGCACATGACCTGCATAAAGAGATATAGACGTAAACCATCATATTAGTTAATAAAGCAGTTATTGGGGATCAACTACATGTTTGATTAGAGGATGGAGAACTCTTTAGTCATTTCTGTGTGTTTCTGGGTTTTCCTTTGATAAGAATATAAACTAACAGAAACTAGCTAATGGAATCAGTTGACCCTATTTCTATAGGCACATATTCTGTGAGAATCTTAGTGCAGTTCATTGTCTCCAGAAATAATTATAGTCCTTTTCTTTTACTATTACAAATGCAGTCGTAACTATCTGATCTGTGGAGAGCTGTTAGGGAGATAGGAATCATCTGAGATTAAGGTGGGATATTTATGAGGTAATGGCTGGGGAAAACTGACTCTAAAGAAACTTAAGTTTAAAATCTAAGATGAGGGTTTAACAGTTTAAACCTAGGCTGAAGTCAGTGTCCAAGCGTTGAATGCAAAGACACTACAAGGGAAACTTCTGGGTGGCAGCCCAGGTGTGATTAGAATCATTAAACAGAGAGTCATTGTGCCTGATGTTGGGATTTTTTTTTTTAATTTCTTTTTTTTGTGTGTGTGTTTTTGTGCCATATCCACAGCATATGGAAGTTCCCAGGCTAGGGGTCAAATTGGAGCTGTAGCTGCCGGCCTATGCCACAGCTACAGCAACGCCAGATCTGAGCCATGTCTGCAACCTACACCACATCTCATGGTAACGCCAGATCCTTAACCCACCGAGCGAGGCCAGGGATCAAACCTAGATCCTCATGGATACTACTCGGGTTCCTTACTGCTGAGCTATGATGGGAACTCCTGGTGTTGGGATGTTTAATAGGTGGAGCCCAGGTGCAGAGACCAACACCAGGCAAAAGACTGACAGGGTTTAAGCAGGTAGATTGGTCCCTCTCACTACATTTTCTCCCCCACCTTGCTGATTCTCGTGACCGTGATTCAGGTTAAGGCTAATAGTCCCTTGGAGAACCAAAGGAAAAGGTGTCAGACATGTTGATGAAAGTTCCATGTAGGTTAGATAGACTACGGACTGATGTTCATTAAAAACCTATGCCCAAAGTACGAAACACAGCAAGTTTATGAGCAGTAGACTTTTCTGGGGCACCTCACAGTCGACCACGTCTGGCTCTTATTGGTCTGGAGTCTGGATGGATCTGACAGAGATGCCAGATTTTACTGAAGGTAGCTGGGGTCAACACTGAGTGATATATCCAGAGTCTCCGAGATTCCAGTTGAATTAGGTTAAATGAAAATAAAACAGCAAGCATGGTTTCCTTTTATTGAATACATTTTGTTTTTTTTTTTTGTTTTTGCTGCACTCACAACAAAATTCCTGGCCAAGGATGGAACCTGTACCACAGCTGTGACCAGAGCCACAGCAGTGACAATGCCAGATCCTTATCCCGCGAGCCACAAGAAACTCCTATATTCTGTTTTAAGCACCATCTATACCAAGCACTTTACATTTTCCAGATGAGGAAACCTAAGATTAGAGAGATTAAATATGTTACTCATTATATCACGCTAGTAAAACTGGAATTTGAATATGTATGTCTGGTCTCAGAGCCTGTATATGCTTTTTTTATTTTCTAATTCTGACATACACCTTTTCTCCTTCAGGGCAACATCTTTGGATATATGTGAAAACTTTTAGGTGGGAAGATCTTTCTCTAATAAGCATGCCAGGCATCAGTGATCCAGAAGGCATCTACATCTAGCTTCAAATACCCAAGGTCCATCTCTCTAGGTTCAGGTATTTCAGCCTGGGTGTGGGTGGCTGGTTGATGTTTCGCGGGCAAAATCACACTCCTGGAGCTGGTTCCTTCCGCGGCCTCCAGAGGGCAGCCTTCAGTAACAATGGCCCAGAGCCCTCTAGTGGCTAGTGGGACGCTCTGACCTTCCCTCGGGGATCAACGTTCCAGGAACATTCTCAAAGCCCCGAGGGTGTTGCCCAGGGAAGCCAAGCTGTGTGACACCGCCTAGAGCCACCCGCATAGCTTCCCTTTGGGTGCTTCTGGGGCTTGTCCGCTAGCACTGCCCCAACTCAAGATGACCTCTCAAACCTGCCAAGTGTGCACTCTCGGATGCTACAGGGTAGATTCTATCACTAACTTTCAGGAAGAATCAAATACAGGTATCTAGAGGATGCGGCAGCAAATCCAAAATTTATTTTCACATGGCCCTCAAAATGCACAGGGCAGTTTATTTAAACTGACTCCCAGAAGCAACTTTGGATATCGTATACTTCCCCAAGGTAAATATTTAAATAACTCTAGTAACATTTAACTCTAGTAATATTTAAATAACTCATGTAACTTAGATTACATGGGGGTAGGATAATTACGATTTTCTGGGATGTGTTTGAGTGTATTTATTGGATATGTTTAAAAGACGTTGTCAAACCTTCCATGTTCTAATGTAGGAATATCAGTTTTTTCCCTTAATTTTAGTATAAGCATTATGACATATTACCTTGTTATTAATTTCCTTTTTAATTAAGGGATGTAATTTCCTTGTTATTAATTTAGTATGATAAATAGATTATTCATATCATTTGGAACTGAAAGATATGTCTATATTTAAATATACGTATACTTTAACGTGTATTTTGGCTATCAAATATAGATAGCGAGCATACGTCTATTTCCCTGCCTCCACTGGAGTATATTGATATTATTTTGTTATTATATTTAAAATAGTCCAATTAACAGTGTTAAATGCTGTAGAAGACGCAAATAGGAATATCGGATTCCTAACCTCAGAGTTTGGGGAGAAGTAAAGTATCTAGATAACTTTTGAAGAAGACATTACAGTGGGATTCCATCATCCTAGCAAAACAGAAGCAAACTAAGCAGTCCCAGAAATCAAATAGAGAAATTACAGTTTAAATACTGCTGGCAGTACTGCCCATCATTCCTTCCAGTGATTACGGAGTAAGTATGGCAGGAAAGACGTGACTCTGTGGTTCCCTCAGTTGTCTCTGTTCTGGGGGCTCCTCAAGTTTGAGCATATCACTGAGTTGAGTGTGACTCTGATTTTTAAAGATATGCATATACTAATTTTTCATATAAAATGGACCCTAAAAGCAAGCCAACTACTTCATCTGGTGCTCAACCAAAGAAACAGGAATCTGTTCCAATGCTGGAGGAAAGACTGGCTGTGCTGAACCAACTCATGGTCTTCAGTGGAGCGCCTGTCAGAGAACTTTTCCAGGGTAATTTTGATTATTCATGACTTTCTTATTTCTGATTTTAGAATTTAAGAAGTATGACTCTGTTGATCCTATAAAGTAAGATCGGTGTCATCAGAGAAATACATACAGCCTGGAGGGTCTAGGATGCCAGATTTATTTTCCCATACAGTAGGAGGCTCTTAAATGTTTCTGGATAAAGAATTTTGTAACATTGGGTTTGGAAGATTAATTAGACAGTAATATTCTCAATGAATTGCAAGTTAGCAACTAAGGCAATTAAGAAGCTATTATGATTGTAGAAGTGAAGGAGAAGGAGTGATTGTCAGAGATGGAGCAGGTATTATCTTTTTATTGCATTTTTCAGAAAATATCTCCTTGCTCCTGTCAAAATCTTTAGCTCATAGAGAACCAGGATATAGGACTTTCGGTGTTAAAACTAGGAAAACTGGGCAAACTGGGACAGGTGGGTAATCTCTCTTTGGAGCAAGGCTGGCTAATTGCACATGTCCTTACTTCCTGCTGTAATATTCTAATCTCCTGGTCAATCTCCCTCATTTGGTGAAGATTTTAATATCCAATTATTTACAGTCTTCTTTCTATCACTTGCTCCTGCTCATGTGGAAAATTTATCCAATGCCTGATTTTTTAGTTCCTTGACTTTTTCTCTTACAATCTGTTCCTTACTCTTTCCCCTGACCTTTGCTGCCAAGTCTCATGGTCAAACCTTAGACTTTAGTCATTGTGAATAACTATAGTGCCCTCAAAATCTTGATTTCTAACATCCCAAGCACCAGCCACCTCTCCTCTCTTTCCAGCTCACTGCCTCTATAATAATTCTTTGATTACACTGGGGCTTCCAATCCCTGCCTTCCTTGTCTTATTCCAGTGGTAAAAATCAATACTGCTTAATTCCAATGATTTGCAGAAAGGTAATAGAGTTTAGTGGCTAAAGGTGTGAGCTCTAGACCTACACTCCTTGAATCCTAAATTCAATATTTATTAGCTATGAGACCTTGGAAATGTTTCTTAACATCTTTGTACCTCATTTTCCTTGCATGTGCCTAACTCATTGGGTTGTTGTGGGCTCAAACTATTAATAAAAGTAAAAAGCACTTAGTGCTTGGCACATAATAAACATTCAATAAATGTTTCCCAAACTTGCAGTTGATGGCTGTGGAACATCTAACTATTCTGACTTATCTCTTTAAAATTTTATGACTGTGTGTCTCAAGTGTGCCTTAATGCAGTCTCTGCAATTCAGTCGACCATGGTTCCCATTTCTTTATTGATTTATTTTCTCTCTCTCAGAGATTACTATTTCACACCTTCTTCTTCTCAGATTTCCAACTCTTCCTCCCTGCTTCTCACTCTCTGTGGATGATTTTGCTTATCTCACAGAGAAAGCAGAAGCAATCCAAAGATAAAGCTATTTTTCCACTAACTAGCCTACCTACATCTGTAGTGTTTTGTTACAATGAAATTGTCTTGCTATTTTAGGAAAACCCTTTACTTGCGCACTAGATTCCATCTCTTTTCATTTTCTCAAGAACTTTACTGTTATAATTATCTCTTTTCTGTCTTGCATCATTGCATGTCTTCTTTCTTCTCTGCTATAATATGCTAACTTATTAATCAACAATATTCAACAAAAGGAGAAAAGAAACCGCCCTTGCTTCTATGCCCTTTATGGCTACCAACTTACCTACCATGCTTTAGAGCAAACCTCGGTGTTTCCGCAGTGTCAGCTTGCATTCTTAAGACAGTTCTAGTCAGGCTTTCATTCACCTGTGTGAGCCAGTGGCTACATCTATCTTATCAAATCTGATGATCCATTTCAGCCCTCATCTCATTCTGCTCGTCCCCAATGTTTAACGCAGTTGACCATATCCACCTTCTTGAAACTTCTTTATTACTTGGTTTTGGGACACAATATTATTTTGATTTATCATCTGTCTTTCTGCTCAGTCTCCTCAACTGGATTCTTCTTTGGACCTTTAGCTATAATGACAGAAGACTCAGACCTTAGCCTTTGGCTCTCTTTGGCTTGCAGAAGTGATTGGAGTGACCGAAACCAGGAGAAATTAATTTCTTTGGCTTCATATGAGGCAATTAGAACTGTGTTGAGAAAAGGGAATAAGCATAGTTTGTAGGAAAGAGAAAAGTCATTTGTGATCATCTTTGTGCTGAATTTAATTGATATCATATTGTTTAATGGAAGCAATTTTGCTGTAATAAGTCAACATTTTCTAAGTCCTGGAAGTGGAAAGGGGAGGGGAGACTCAAAGATGAGGCAGAAGAGTCCTTGCCGAGACAGTCCTGAAAGTAGTCAGCTTGTTATCTTAATTTAATTAATGGAAATTTAAGAGTTACATCAATACTAGAACTAGAATCAGAATTCTTGATGGCTCCAGGTTTTTGATTAGGTTGATTAATTTCAAACTGCCTCCCAGATTGAAATACAATAAAGAATAAAGTGTACCTAAATTACGAGTTTAAAAGGTATTCAAGTGGAAAATTGCTGGAAAAAGTAATAAAATAACAGCCATGAAAATATAACTTTCCTTGGCATTTTCAACTTAACTACCCAGAGCTGCTGAAAACATATTCCTGTCTTTTTCAACAAGATCTCAGATTTTTCAGCCAGCCACTACTAAGATTTTTATATTGGCACAATTGGATTTTCTCTTTGGAAACTGATTTTTTGATAAAGAAGAAACTGGAATATAGATGGATAATTCTACTTTATTGCTAAAATCCAAAAGCTAACACACTTTGAACAAACTCATATTTTAAAAATATGTAATGGAGTACCTGTTGTGGCTCAACAAGTTACGAACCCAGCTGGTAACTGTGAGGATACCAGTTTGATCCCTGGCATTGCTCAGTGGGTTAAGGATCTGGCATTACCATAAACTAACTGCGTTATAGGTCGCAGACATGGCTTAGATCTTGGGTTGCTGTGGCTGTGAAGTAGACCGGCACCTGCGGCTCTGATTCGACCCCTAGCCTGGGAACTTACATATGCCATAGGTGTGGCCCTAAAAAGCAAAAAAAAAAAAGAAAAAAAAGGAGTTCTCGTGGTGGTGCAGTGGTTAAGGAACCTGACTAGGATCCATAAGGATTCTGGTTTGATCCCTGGCCTCACTCAGTAGGTTAAGGATCTGGCATTGCTGTGGCTGTGGTGTAGGCCAGCGGCTGTAGCTCCAGTTGGACCCTAGCCTGGGAACCTCCATATGCCAGGGGTTTGGCCCTAAAATACAAGGTAAAATAATAAAGGTACTTAATAACCTTTGAGGTTTTCTGTATAACACCAAAAAGATTTGAGCAGTCTGTCTATTTAGATTTGGGTTTTGGTGACTACTGTAAAGATGAGACATTTGGATATGCAGTTTATAACAAACCACTCTAAAAAACAGTAACAGTGCTAATAGTGGTAAGTACTTTCTACTGAGCATCTACTTACAATGAGCTATTTACATCTGTTATAACCTTTGTCCTTTCCAATGACTGGATGAAGTGGTGGTGGTATACTTCCTGGGAAGAAACTGAGATTGAGAGGCTTGATAATTTTTCCAAGGAAATGAGAAATATGCTCTCAGCCCTCTTACTTCCAAAGGGAAAAAGAAAAGGAAACAATTAAGTACCAGATCCTATGCCTGGACCTCTTCTGTAACTCTCTTGTTTAATCAAAAGTAGGAGCTAAGAAATAGGTTGTAATATGAGCTTCACACTTAACACTTTGTGTTCCAAGAGTACTGTTTGAATGGCGTTTTGAATTGGAGAGATTTGCAGTGTGTTTTAGTGACTGTTCCCCATTTCAGCATTACATTTTCTATGCGAATGCTTAAATTCTTGAGCCTGTGGAGAGCTATAAGCATTGTTATTTCACATTAAGATTTTCCCTTTCATTTAAGTATTGCTGAAGCGTTTCTTCTTTGCCAACCAGCTTGTAAAACTGTTGGCCGTCCCTTAAGAATAAAATTGCTGGGAGTTACTTGATCTGCATTCATGTAGTACAATCAAACTGATAGCTTTCCCTGTTTCAGCATCCAAGCACACGCAAGTGTAGGGCATTTCTGAAACAAGAGCTTCTTGTATAACAGTGGTTTGTTTAGAGATCTTCCGTTTGCTGGTTAAAAGTTGGTAAATGAGTTTTGTTTCTTTTTGTCATAAGGCACACTGATGTGGATATCTTGAGGTGAGCGCCTAAGTGTGGCCAAATAAAAAAGGAAATGGGGAGTTCCCTGGTGGCTCAACGGATTAAAGATTCAGCATTATCATTGCTGTGGCTCTGGTTAACAGCTGTGATGAGGGTTCGATTTCTGGCCTGGGAACTTTCTGCCTGCCTTGGGTGTGGCCAAAAAACTAAATAAATGAATAAAGGAGGAAATAATTTAGATAAGACAGGAATTGGATTCCAGATTGCTCTGTGTTAATGATTTATAGCAAATTCTCCTTCCGTGGCTACTAACTCTTCTGTAATCAGGTGTTAATATAATAGGTGAAAAATAGTCTGTGTGAGGGGCGGGGGGAGAGGGAGTGAGAACTAAGCCTTGAGAGAGGACAGGCCAGGAGGAGGGAAATCTTCTTGGATCAGTCATCTTCTTGGATAATATTAACTTTTCTTGCTTTTGTATTTTAGTTCTGTAGCAGGTACTCAAGCTATATTTTTAGATTTTCATTTGATTAAAGAAAAAAAATTTAGAAAATTTTAGAAAAACATCATCCTCAAGTCCTGCACCTCTAAGTTGAAAACATCAGTGTGGATACAGAGACAAATTTTCACTTTTCCACCGTCCTTGTTTGTTTAGGAGATGGAGTTTTAAAAATAGATTCAAGGCTGAAACCCCCCCAAAATGCGAACTTGGTAAATGACAGCCTTAGAAGTAAACCAGCACCATTGTTGGTTAGGGCTGGGTCTCGGTGTCTTAAGGAACACCTATATCATTTTTACCCAGAAACTTATCATTGTGGCCTAACACAAATACTGTCATAACACATAGCTTATTCAACTTAACAAACCTGTTGAGTACTGAATATGCACTCAACAGTATAATAAGATGAGCAAGACAGTCTTGATTTTCAAAGAACTCACAGCCTTAAGAGATGGCAGGTAAATATTGCTCAGACTGGTTCACCAGGATTTAAGTTAGGTCATGAGCAAATTGTTACGGGAACGCAAGGTTGTTTAATTCTACAGAAGGGACATTCTTTACTCTAGGCTTTTGGGGTTTTTTGGGAGACACAGTAGTTTTTAAAGTACTTTGAAAAGTACATTAGAGTATAGGGTTCACCCAGGTTTCAGCACTGGGTTCTACCCACTGATGTGGGAGAATGAATGAAAAATCATCTCCCCTTTCTCTTACCTTTCAAGATTCTGCTCAGTATCCTAGAGACAATGTGACTCCTAGAATGGCCTTTCTCAGCATTTCCTCCACCTTGGAATGATGTGTGTACTTCGCCAGTCTTCTAAGTGTATTGAGGGTGGGACTGTGTGTATTAGTCATCTTTTACTATCTATCCATGCCTAGCAGGTGCTTGGTACATGTAGCCTCCCAGTACATTTTTTGTTAATTAAATTAAAAGGAAGAAAGGTGCTTCTCTGATCTCACTCAGCCAAAGTTATTTCCCCTCCCACCTTGAATTCCCTTATTTCAGATTACAGATATTACAGAAAATGTCCCCTGAAGAATTCCTTCAGAAACTGTACTGTAGCCATGTTAAGGGTTTTTCTATTTCCTTTCAAAAAGAACGGTGGAAAAGCCAAGGCCTCAAGTTTTCCTTCTTTTCCATCCCCTCTTTCCCTTTTCCACTCTTTTCAGATTCCTTCTTTGGTTCCAGAGCAACCTCTAGTAAAGATATTGACCTTCTATTTTCCTTTATCCATAGCATAGACATAAGTAACCTACTTTCTTATTATGTATATTAGCTATCTAGGCTAATGCCACCATTTTATTTTTGACAGACATTCTATATTAAAGTGTTTTAAAATAATATATCATTAACAGGAGTTCCTGTCCTGGCTTAGCAGTTAACGAATCTGACCAGCATCCATGAGGATGCAGGTTCAGTCCCTGGCCTTGCTCAGTGGGTCAAGGATCCAGCCTTGCTGTGAGCTGTGGTGTAGGTCTCAGGCCTGGCTCAGATCCTGGCGTTGTTGCGGCCGTGTTGTAGGCCGGCAGCTACAGCTCTGATTCGACCCCTAGCCTGGGAACCATCATATGCCTTGGGTGCAACCCTAAAGAGCAAAAATAAAATAAAATAAAGTAATATATCATTAACAAAAGCTGTAGTTGGTGGCCATGAAATTTAATCACATTTTTCCTAACAGAATCAAAAGCATTTTACTAATTAGACACTTTATTCCACAAGATGGCGCTATAGTACTTTTGATTATTTGGAGTCTAGCTGCCCAGGGTTTTATTTTGTATTTTAAAGTATCTTTCCCTCCCTCTATTTCTTTACAAATAAAAGTGACATATAAGAAAGAATATAAGTATATCACTTCACAAAAGGTCAGGTTTACTACCTAATTTTAAAGAGGTCCATAGGAATAACCATAGGATAGCCGATAACAGGCGTTAGTAGACGATGAATAATGGTCAGAAATGAAATTTAATAGGGTGTTTTTTTTTTGCACTATTTTTCCTTTGAACAATTGTTTATCAAGAGGAACAAAAATTGTTAAACATAGTCTAACTCAAATATGAATTAGGAATTTAAAAATTTAAATGGTTAAAATTTTAATGTTCTTTAGTATTACTCATAGTTTGGGTGTTCAGAATGAGTGAGTTATTGAGTTCACTGGGTTTTTTTTTTGTTTATCCTCATATAGATAACTTTTTTTTTTTTTTTACTAAATCTTTTAGTGTTTAAATGTATTCTCAGGTTTGTTCTAAATATTTTTTTGATTGTTTTGAAGTTGAGTTCCCCAAATTTGTGTATAAATTTGCTGTTGAATCCCATCTGTAATAGCGGGTTTGAAACTTTTTTATGTACAAAGCAGTTTCCATTGGATGTACTCAGGAAAACAGAACTTCACTCCTACTTTCATATAATTCACTAAATCTCAAAAGTAAAAAAAAACATGTTCAGAAGACTTAGAATGAAAATATTTGGGGAATGAATTATTTTTGAGATTTACTTTGATAATACTGAAGCCATTTGATGAAAGCTGCACATTGATCCCAAATACTAAAGATTTTAATTAATACCTGACATAGTCTCCATGTTAGAATTATAAATTTATTAAATTAAAAAAGTCCAACATGAAAACAAATTACTGTGTGCAGTTCTTAATTATGGCTAATTGCAGTCAGTTTGAAATGCATTTCCATTTATAAAATCACTTAAGTTATCAATGTCTGGGACAACAGTTTGTGTTTACGAATTGCACATTTGTAAGGAGTGAATTAGTTAATGTGCTAATTAGAAAACTCTCCTAAAAGAAAAGACAGGCTGTGGTTCATTTTTGTCCATTTATTTCTCTTTGGATATAAATGCTGAGTGGGTAGAAAGGTTATGATTTAAGTTAAAAATCGCTGATTTCACATTAGCAGATATGTTCATACTTTTAGTTGGTGATTGAAGTATTTAAGCCATTTATACTCTCATTATTACTACTAGTAATTACTTTTCTTGTACTATGTATGTGTCACTCACGTCAAGCATTTATTTAATTCACACAATCATGGTGTGGAACAGGTATCATTATTTTGCTTTCACAGATGAAAACACTGCAGCTTAGAGAGACTGAGTGATGTCCTAAGGGTCAGGCAGCTGGTGAGTGGATGCTGGGATCTGAGTGCAAGTTTCTGTGACTCCAGAGCCCCTTAAACCATTTCAACTACTTATAGGTAATTACTATGTTATGTAGCTCTTGGCGAAGTCTACAAATTTAATGACACATTAGTTTTCCTTTTTTTTTTTCTTTTTAGGGCTGCATCTGCGGCATATGGACGTTCCCAGGCGAGGGGTCAAATTGGACCTGCAGCTGCTGGCCTACACCACAGACACAGCAATGCCAGATCCAAGCTGGATCTGTTACTAAGCGAGGCCAGGGACTGAACCCACATCCGCATGGATATTAGTTGTGTTCTTAACCTGCTGAGCCACAGTGGGAGCTCCTAAAACATTATGCTCTTAGTGTGTAAGTAATAACTTATGCTTTCTATACTATTTAAGGCACAGTGTGGGTGCTTGCAAAGGGAAGTTTGTTATTATGGTTCAGGGAGCAACAGAGCATCTCTGGGATGAAAAGGAAGCTTCTTTTCCTGCTTCCTCTCGCTCCTTAACTTTTCCCTGTATCACTTTGTCAGTGTAAAGCAACCATGGCTTTACTGGGTGGAACTGATTCATTTAAAAAAAATACGTAAAATCCACCAAATTCATTACTTTCTAACAGATGCTATCAAAAGATGAAATTTTTTATTTCAAAATATTGTTATCTTGAAAAGATAGGAGTTTTTAAAAATACTTGGTAGACTCAGATGGCAGCTGAAGGGCTTTTTGTGTCATTTATTAGGGCAGCTTTTCTACGTATTCTGTTGCTAAGTATGTACTGTTTACTAAAGGAAGCAGAACTGTGAATATCTCTGAAAAGTAGCTAGGTGGTCATTTAGATGAGATGGATTTGGGTAAAGTGAAGTCTTCATAGAGAAATAAAATAATCCTTAAGAAAGCTTATTCTAGCCCTAAAGTAACCCAGCCCTAGGGATTCTTTGCTTCCCTAAATGATCCGAAAGATCAGCTGCAACAAGCATAGTGAGATATGAAGCAGCACAGCACATACCTGGTGGTAGGTTTCACATATCGAATTGTTTTTCCCTTCATCCCTCTGTCCAGCTGCCATATGATGGCTACTTGGTATTTGTAACATTTTCAGTTCAGTAGTTATTGACCTCACTGTTATAGGTGCTATGTAAGATACTGCAAACCTTAACCTACACACACAATTAAATCATCAGTTCAATATGTTTGCCTCAGTATGTGATTATATCTTCTACGGGACTGCTGATTCAAGCATTTGGGGCTGTAGGCCTTGATTTTTATTGTCAGCTTGTTTAAGCAGTCAAGTCTGTCCGTTGATAGAGATTTGATGGAATTTCTGTATTTGGGTGGCTAAATACATGTAATTATTTGGTGTTTAAAGGGTTTGTGGTATATTTTAGGTATAATTATTCATGTGTTTAGGAAATAAAATGCTACATCACATCTGCACTATAGTAAAAATGTTTATTTATTTATTATTTATTTTGCTTTTTAGGGCTACTCTTATCGCACATGGAGGTTCCTAGACTAGGGGTCAAATCGGAGCTACAGCTGCCAGCCTATGCCATAGCCACAGCAATGCAGGACCCGAGTCATGTCTGCGACCTATACCACGGCTCATGGCAACACCAGATCCTTAATCCACTAAGCCCCATTAAGCAAGGCCAGGGATCAAACCCACATCCTCATGGATCCTAGTCAGGTTCGTTAACCACTGAGCCACAAAGGGAACTCCAAAAATGTTTATAATTATAATAGTAACTGTTACCTCATTGGTAGGAAGCAAACTTCATATGTCAGTGCTATAAATATTTCATTGACTTAGTAACTTCTTTTCGAGAAACAGTGAGGAGTTCTTATTGTGATTCAGTGGAAACGAATCCGACTAGGAACCTTGAGGTTGTGGGTTCGCTCCCTGGCCTTGTTCAGTGGATTAAGGATCTGGTGTTGCCGTGAGCCATGGTGTAGGTCAAAGACATGGCTCGGATCCCACATTACTGTGGCTATGGCTTAGGCTGGCAGCTGTAGCTCTGATTAGACCCCTACCTGGGAACCTCTATATGCCATGAGTGAGGCCCTATACAAGACAAAAGACAAAAAAAAAAAAAAAAAAAAGAAAAGAGAGAGAGAAACACAGTGAAAACATGGTGTTTATCTTGGATAAGATACTATTATCTCTGTCCCTTAGTTTCCCCCTATGTAGGTTAAAGATGCTGCACTAGATGATTTCTAAGTTAAATACTGAAGCTTTATAATGGTATGATTTGATTTTTCTCCCGGTTTTAGAATTTGAAGAACTCTAGTATTTATTTATTCATTTTTAAATTGAAGTATAGTTGATTTACAATGTTTCAGGTATCCAGCAAAATGATTCAGGTCTCTCTATATATGTATATATATACAGATTCTTTTCCATTGTATCTTATTACAAGATATTGAATATAGTGCCCTGTGCTATACAGCAGGTTCTTATTGTTTATCTATTTTATATATAGTAGTATGTTACTGTTAATCCTAAATTCCCAGATCTATCTCTCCTCTGCCTAAGAATTCTATTTTTAAATTTTACTGTTAGGTAATGCCTAGCAAGTTTTCTTACACGTGGTAGGCAGCAGATGTAGTTGATTGAATAAAAGGTAGCATTAAACTAATTATCAACTTTTCATTCATTTGATAACATGTTAACTGAGTGTCAGCTATGTGCTGAGCAGTGATCTACATGCCTGGGAACCTAGCAGTGAATTAGGATTAAAGTCCCATTTGTCATTTACTTTACCATCTAGTTGGGAAAGATGGATAATAACCCTTAAAATAGCCATTCTTTTAGGTAGTTACAAATGCCCTGCATTTGGGGGAGGCCTGAAGTGGGGAGGTGTGTATAGAGAGGGTGATCAAAGGAGGCCATTCTACTTTGTGAAGATCAAGAGTAAGAATAATCCAGGCATTGGGAGCAGGTAAAGCAAGGGTTTTTGTTTTCTTTTGTTTTTTGCTTTTTAGGGCTGTACTAGTGCCATATGGCAGTTCCCAGGCTAGGGGTCCAGTTGAGCTACAGCTACCAGCTACAGCTACAGTAATGTAGGATCCAAGCTACACCTGAGGCCTACCCCACAGCTCAGGGCAACACCAGATCCCCAGCCCACTGAGCAAGGGATCGAACCTGTATCCTCGCGAATACTAGTCATATTCATTTCCTATGCACCACAACAGAAGCTCCCTAAAGCAAAAGGTCTTGAAATCGGATGTAGGTTTTCAGGGGATACGGGGTGTATGTAATGCACAATGAAGTGGTATGAAATGAGGCTGGAGTTAGACAATGTCGAGATGATGATGGGTTTTCTGGGAATTAGTAAGGACTTTGGATTTTATTCAGTTGCCATGAGAACATGAGAAGGTCTTAAGTAAATACCCAATTCTCCTGTTATATAAATGTATATTCTGAGATGGTGGATGTTGAGTCATACTTAGCTGAAAATTTCCTTTTTCTCCCTTGTGTTCATAGTGATTACCCTATGACTGTCTTTAGAAACTCACTTCTAAAATTACTTCATTAAAATTACTTCATTACTTCAGGAATGAATGTCTGCCCTTGCTCGTGAATTGATGATTGCTGTCTTTCTCAAGGCCACTTTGAGAAATAAGAAGCAAATAGGGTAAACTTCAAGAGGAGATGAAAAAGATATTTGTAATCTATTTACAGAAAATTCAGCATTTACAAACCCCTTTCAGTGAGATTTCTGGGACAGTGAAAGTCGCTGTTTATTTTTTGTGATAAAGAGTTAAAGATTTGTGATTTCCCCTTCATATTATGAATCAAAGTACAGTACAGACAGACTCAACGTGAAAATACAGATTTTACTTTGTACTGGAGTAAAGGGGCATTCTAAATATGACCTCATAATACAACAGAGAGAAGGAAAGTTCAAATTGAAGTTCGCTGATATTCTTTTATAGAGTTTTATTGGCTCTATAATGTGGGATGCCAGTAACCATTAAAAAAAACGTTGGGGAGTTGATTTATGTCCACTATTAAAGTGAAGCTCCCTTAGAGTGGGGTAAAACTTGTGTATAATGATAGACAGTGTCTCATTCAACACAATTTTTCCCTGCAAAATATGGAAAGATTAACTATTACCTGTAAATAGTGAGGTGCTGGTTTGGATCAAAGAAAAGAAAAGTAGTGTGTTTTTTGGGAGAAGTCAATGTCTTTGAGCTTCTGTTTCCTTACCTGTAAAAATAAAATTTAACCAAATGACTTTAAAATTTGTTTTAATTGAAATGCAGTTGACTTACAGGGTTCTATTAGTTTCAGGTGTAAAGTCATTAAGTTATACATATATATTTATATTTATTCTTTTGTATATTCTCTTCCATTATAGGTTATTATAAGATACTGAGTATAGGTCCCTCTGCTATACAGTAGAGCCTTGTTGGTTATCTATTTTATAAATGTTAGTGTGTATATTTTAATTCCAGTCTCCTAATTTATCCCTCTCCTCTGTTCATCTTTGGTAACCTTAAGTTTGTTTTCTATACCAGATGACTTCTAAAGAGGCTTAGAGTTCCAAAACTTCTATGATTCTTTGCAATTGATGCTGATAATTATATAAATAGTAAGGAGAAAAAAGAGAGTGTTTATTTATGACTTTATGATCAATATTTGAGTCAAAGATGACGTAAGCGAACAGAATAGATAAATTTTAAGATGAAAATCTCTTTAAGGATGGGTTGGCTATAAATAACCTCTTTTTTGTAAATAATAAGGCATTTTAAAACTTGCATTTTTTTCTCTGAATTAAGTGGAAATTGGATTCCATAAACATTCCCTAATGTTCCCATTTCAAAAGAAGTTTCTCAGAAAGCAAACTCTCTATGTGTTATTGACTCCTGCATGTGTTTTCACACTCTTATAACTCAGAGTTTGTTTTTTGAATTAGTGATGGTTATTAAGCCATGCTCTGTTTCTTGACTTTCTTCTGATCTTCAAGTTCTCAATAATCCAAAGGCATATCGAAAATGAAAGAGCAGTTCAAAGTTGAGAAGGGAATGAGAATTCATTCTGCTGACAATACTTCTCTTATGTTTGGATTTGTATGTAGATGTTTATACAGGAAGCTTGAATATTACAGGACAAATTGGATGTCTTATGTGAAGAATATTTATCCAGAATTTACTTGGGTTTGACAGGGGTACAGAATAAATATACCAGTTTAATTGCTACAAGTTTATCAATGAGAGATGATACAAATTAAGTATATATCTGACACAAATTAAATTTTATAATCACCGTTAAGTGACATTTAGGATCTCAGTGTTAAGAAAAAATAAATAAATAAATAAAATGTTAACCAAAAAAAAAGAATAAAACTCAGAAGATTTGATATTTTTCAGTATTTGTTTAATTTTTTTAAAACAAATTAGGCAATAGAGAGTTTATATTAAAGAAAATAAAAAGGACTCTTCTAGATTATAAAGAAATTAAGCACATTTACAAGTACTTTAGTTTCTCAAGACATAATCCAAGACCTTTGTATCTTCTTTCTAAATACTTTGATCGATTACCATCTCTAGGCCTGCAGTTCCTTACATTGATGTCCCACATGGCAGTTCCCCAGAAATTTAGGGAGGCCTGGACTGGACTGAACATTCAGAAAACTCCCCTCCAGTCTTGGGATTTGGCTTTAGTTTTCTTTTCCTTCCTCGATTTCTTCATTAGGTGCTAGAATCCAGTTCACACCCTTTATTGTGTGTGTAGTTGTGTGTGTCTCAAAACCCACAAGGTTTGCAGATAGGCAGCATATGAGTTTGGAATCCAAGAGTTATAATTTCTTAAAAAAAAATCTTTTTCATAATTTGAGAAAGGTCTGTAGCGTGGTTTTTAATGTCTGTAAATGAATCAGTTTAGAACAGAAAAAAAAAAAAAAGGCCTCTCTTCCAAGACCTAGACTCATCTATAATTCTACCTACTCAGCATCTACCTGTAGACGTGTCATCGGAACCTCAGTTCAACATGGTCAGAACTAAACTCCTAGCCATCCTTTAATATGTTCTCTTCTAGTCCTTATCAGGAAAAGAAGGGATACCACCTGCACCCAGCAGCACAAGCCAGAGGCCTTGGCGTCATCCTCTATTCCCTCACATCTGATCCATTACAATCTTTTGCTTGTTTTTTTAATCCATGAATCTGTCTGTTTTTTCCATAGCTAGGGCCTGCTCTGAGCTACCCTCATTTCTCATCCAAGCTGGCCGTAATGGCCTCTGACGCATCCTTCCACTTCCACTCTTGTCTGTTTTCAGTACACAGTTGGGAGCCAG
This sequence comes from Catagonus wagneri, assembly GCA_004024745.2. Taxonomy (NCBI): domain Eukaryota; kingdom Metazoa; phylum Chordata; class Mammalia; order Artiodactyla; family Tayassuidae; genus Catagonus; species Catagonus wagneri. The sequence continues at coordinate 512,544 of PVHT020000108.1, forward strand.
AGAGAAATGTTTTAAAGACAAATCTGATTTTTCACGTACCTGAAAACCCTGCCAAGATTCACCATTGTCTACCTAGAAGGTCAAAATGTTGAACCGGCCTCAAAGATCTGGCCACTACCTGCTTCACCAGACTTACCTCAATGAACCCTCCCCTTCATTTTCTGGGCCCTTGACACATTAACCTATGATTTTTTTAAAAATTAAAAAAAAAACTATAGTTGATTTACAGTGTTCTGTCAATTTCTGCTGTACAGCAAAATGACCCAGTCATGTATATATATATATGCACACACACATCCTTTTTCTCATAGTATCTTCCATCATGTTCTATTCCAAGAGACTGTGTATTGATTCTTGTGCTGTACAGTAGGACCTCATTGCTTATCCATTCTAAATATAATAGTTTGCATCTACCAACCCCAAACTCCCCATCCATTCCACTGCCTATCATCCTCCCTTTTGAATTTGTAAAACATATTTCTGTTCTTTTCTCTAAAGCTTCAGGGCTGTCCTAAATGCTATTTTTTTTTTGCTTAAAACACTCTTTACTGTCTATTCTTCAAATTAACTCTCATTGGTCCCTGGTGAGCAGTTAATTTCTATTTAAACAGTGCCTAAATATCACAGGGAAGCCTGTTTTGATCTTTTAGGAAAAGTCACACCTCCTTAATAAACATTCTCTTAATCTGTACCTTTTCTCTTTCATTCATTCATCCATCTATTCATCCATTCATTCTTTCTTTCTTTTAGCAGTTATTAGGTGTCTCCAATGTCATATTCTTCTAAAATCTGGAGATGGAATGAGAGGAGAGTGACGACAATCATAGGGCAAAACAAACAAGATAATTTAATTATCTTGATGAAGGTTATAAAAAAATTAAACAAACTGTGTGTTAGAGAAGACTTGAGATACTTTGGGTGGAATGTTTTCATTAAATTCCATAAACATTAGCTAGTTTAATGCTAGTCTGTCTTCTTGACAAGAACCCAAGTGCCCAGGACTGGGACTTCATTGTCCATGCTCACAGTATCCCTAGGACTTGGTACAGTGCTCAGCCCATAGTAGATGCAATGAGTATTGCTGAGTGAATGAACTGACCGACGTATGTGTTGCATTAGGCTGCCATAACAAATTATGTAAGCCGGTTGGCTGAAAACAGCAGATATTTATTCTGTCACAGTTCTGGAGGCTAGAAGCCTGAGATGAAGGCCTTGATCCCTCTGAAGTCTCTGAAGCCTTCCTGGCCTCTTTCTGCTTCCTGGTGTATGATGGTACTCTTTGGCATTCCTTGGCTTAAAGCTGCCTCACTCCAGTCTTTCCATTCTTCAGGGCTTCTTTGTGTCTGTCTGCTCTATCTGTGTCTAAATTTCCCTCTTTTTATATGGATACCATAATTTGATCAGGGTCCATTGTAATCCAGGATGAACTTATCACTTGATAACATCTGCAAAGACCCCTCTTTCCAAGTAAAATCATATTTACAGGTACCCCATACCTGTGGAGGTCAGGACTACAATGTATCTTTTTGGGGGACACAGTTTAACCCATAATATCCGTGTCTCTAAGTTAAAGGAAAATAGAAAAACTTAATATTTTAAAAGTTTCTATATTTTTGACTTGTTTTTAAGTAAGTTGCATATAATATATAAATATTTGAAATGGCACTATTATTTTACTTTGTGTAAACATGACAAATTATTTTTGATTTGCTCTAGGCTATTGGTTGAGTTCTAACCATACCAACATCCATGCCATCCTAAAAATCAATACCATAATATGAACCAAATTCAACCCGTGTCCTCCATTCCCTTAGCAGACAAGCGCTTACTTCTTCATGTATTAAAAATAAATGAATGTGGAAGGATATTCACGGCACTTGCATCATAAAAATTCATCCTGACATTTTTTGCAAAGACTGTGTGTGGAATGTTGACATATTTTTGTTATAAAATGACAGTTTTAGTGCAAGTTGTTCTCATTGTGACCAAGGAGAAAGAGCAAACTAAAGAAAAAGAATATGTTACAATACTACCTACATGTGAAGCAAACCTGTCAGGCCACACAATAGCAGAGGTACTTTCTGGAAAAGTAGAAAAGTTTTTTTGTGTGTATGTGGTGGGTTCGGAAAGAGGTACGACTCTTATCTGCTTTATACTCTTTGTCTTAGGAAAGTAGTCTTGATTTTCCCACGGAACACCATCTTGCCCTCCCTTGAATTCCATTAGCACTTTGTTTTTAGTTTTTTCAAATGACCCTTACCACATACTTATTGCTTACATTACTCTAAGTGCTTTACTTTGAGTGACTCAATTAGTCTTCCTAACAGCCTATTTTCATCACACAGCTGAGGAACTGAAGCACAGAGAGGTTACCTGACTTTTAAGATGGAGCCACAGTTCAACCCAGTCTAATTCTTGGGTCTGTGTTCTTACCGATCATGTTATACTGCCTATATAGTTAGTGAATTTTAAGCTTATTTTATATCTCTGCCAGGTTGTAAGCTTCTGGAACTTTTCTTTCTTATATTTGTATCTGCCATAAAAACCTAGCTCATTATCTTGTGCATAATAGGTACTTAGTTGATGTTTACAAAGAAATTGAAGTTAGACCATGGTTTGCACAAGTCTATCTAGTGCCTGGGGCTCTGACTTCTGAAACATAGTTTACATGAGAAGATGCTCATTTGGAAAAACAGAAACTTGAATAGGTATGAATAAAATAAGGAAACTAACAAATGCTGGTTTTGGTGCTTCTAGCCTTCATCTTAGGTGCCTCTTTTGTTCACTCCCTCCCCAAGCTCCCAGGTGCCAGGTGTAAAAATGTGCAGTTAGGTTGGGATTGCAAATGTGTTCACTGAAGATAGCTTAAAAATTTACCCCTTTATTAAAGATTTATACTGAAGTTTCTGTGGTAGTTCAGAATGTTAAGAACCTGATTAGTATCCATGAGAATACAGGTTCAGTTCCTGGCCTTGCTCAGTAAGTTAAGGATCTGGCATTGCTGCACACTGTGGCATAGGTTGCAGATGTGGCTTAGATCCGGTATTGCCATGGCTGTGACATAGGTCTGCAGCTGCAGCTCCAGTTCAACCCCTAGCCTGGGACGTTCCATATCCCACAGGTGCAGCCCTAAAAAGAAAAAAAACAGATTTATATTATTTGGAAGTTAATCATTTAATAACTTCTACCATCAGTCAATAGGTGAGAGAGGTATTAATTTGAGCAGTAGTGCCACCCCTAAGCTACAGAAATTATACCCATTTTTATGTGAAATACCATTTTATAAGTCTATTGGTAACTTTTGCACTTGTTTGCCTTTTCTTCTTGTGTAAGTATAATATTAATTAATAGCAAATAAAACTTTAATCTTCACTTTTATATCTGGCAGTTCTGAAATAATGTAGCCATGTTGGCATTCATTTGCTTGTAGGAAATTCTGCTACATAAGAATTTAAATTTAATTTTGCCTTTTTATTATGTGATGTGTGCATCATAGGCCTATGGGCAATAAATGAGCTTTAATAAAGCTAAAAATAAATAAAATGGGAATGTTAATAAATCTTGTAACTCATTAAACATTTGGATTCACTGAGTATTTATCTATTGATTTTAGATGAGACTACATTAGGAAACCTTTGTTACATGAAGGCTGTAATTAAGAGAATAATATATTCAAATTCAATATAAAATATCTTCTTCCACATCTTTTTTTCTAACAGTTCTTTAGTAAGAAATTTCAAGGAACTGAAAGACTTAAAAAGTATGGTTAAATATGCAAATATAACAACTTATAGTTCTTTGTAAAGAATTAAATTTTAAAAGATACGTTTAAATGGATTCTCTTCTACATCTCATTATCTTCTTAATCTATTCTAGCATTTGTGATTTCATCATTTTCTTAAGAAAGTGCACTTGTCTCTTAACCCTCGTTATTCTTCTGTACCATTTGTATGTTTGAAAATTCTCCCTTAAATTCTATTAAAATACATGCCCTTTAAATTATTACTTTTTCTTTCTCTGTAGATTATTCCTCTTTTAAGAAGCTCTTCAGGTTCTAACCTAAGGTTAATCCATGTGTAAAATCTTTACTTTGAAAATCATTTTTTCGTACTACCATTAATTATCCATGAAATAAACATCAGCTTATGAATATTTGTGAAAAAAGTGAACACTAATTTTCTGTGGGGTTTTTTTTTTTTGGTTTCCTTTGGAATTTGGGTTTATATTTAACATTGAATTATGTATTAGTTTGCTTGGGCTTGTTAAAAAGCAAAATTCAGCTGAGTAAATTTGAAGATCTAATTGGCTTTACTCAATGATTCATGAATCAGGCAATAGCCCATCCAGCAAACAGAAAGGAACTCCAAAGAGCTGCAGAAAAGGAAATGCTTTTATAGTCAGAAGTTGGTGGGATAAAGAAATCATAAATAAAAGGAAGGATTATTTCAGACAAGGTCACCTTCCTTCCAGGGGAAGGCAGGGGTTTATCAGGCAGATTATCTCACCAATGTTGGACAGGAACTTCCAGGATGACTAGTTAAGATTACATTCCTAGGAGAGGCTGAAACTGTAGTTAGGTTAGGTTTTAAGTCTTGGTTTGCTCACTTGGGGCTTAGTACAAGTGACTCCATTATGGGCCTGTTTTGTATCTTTTTTAACAGGCTGCTGTAACAAAGTACTACACATTGAGTGTTTGTACAATAGGAATTTATTGTCTCATAGTTCTGGAGGCTAGAAGTCCAAAACCAAGGCAGTGGCAAAATTGGTTTCCTCTGAGGGCTATACCAAGCCTTTCATCTTGCTTCTGATGGTTTGGTGGTCTTGGCATCACCCCGATTTCTACCTATGTTACCAAAACAGGTTCTTGGACTCTTTAATCAATAGCAGTTGATAAAAGGCCAGAGGGAAATTCAGGCAAGGCTTTACTGGGACTCCTTCTGTGGCACAAGGAAGTGAAAACAAGTAACAGATGCCCTTGCTTGCTCCTTTGGCAGAGTGTGTGTGGGGAGCTGTAAATGAGGTGAGGGTAGGGATGGGTTGCTGGTGGTGGCTTAGGTGGTTTGCTCACACCCTTTGTAGCAGTCTGTGCAGGGATCAGGCTCAGTACCCTGCATTTGCTGCTGGCTTCTTAGAAGTGGTAGTTCCTTTTTTGTGTCTTATTGTTCATAATTTTCCTCATGTGTATGCATGCAGTTATTTTTAGACCCTTATAGTTTCTTTGTATTCTGCTGCTTGAGGATACATTTATCTAGTTTGCAAGCATCCAGTAAAGGGTCTCAGGTCTCAGCCTATCTCACCTTCATGTACACATGGTACTTTTTCTTGCATGCGTGAGTCTGTGTCCTCGTTTTGCCTTTTTGTGAGGAGACAGTCATATTGGATTTGGCCCACCCTATTGATTTCAAGTGATATTGTGATAATAAGAAATATATATTTGGTCTTGTCCTTGCTTCCAGAACATATCTCCTAAAATCTTTGAAATTTCCTAAGTGAAATAAAGGTATCTTTTTTATGTTAATGAGGTGACTTTTGAAAAGCACCTAAGGATGGGGGCTGGTTGTCAGTGGAAGCAAATATGTGATTCGAAGATTGGAACTTTGAGTCCCACCCCTTACCTTCCAGGGAGGAGAGATGGCCTAGAGTTTGAACCAATCACCAATGACCAATGAGTCAATCAGTCATGCTTATGTAATAAGATTCTTTAAAACCCCAAAGTGTACAGAGTTTGGAGAACTTCAAGCTGGCGAAGACATGGAAGTGCTGGGAAAGCAGTGCTCCTGGAGAGGAAACTCCATCCTTTTCCCCATGCCTTGCCTTATGCGTTTCTTCCATCTGGCCCTTCCTGAGTTATATCTTTTTGTACTAAACAGACAGTTTTGGGGAGTTCCTGTCGTGGCTCAGTGGTTAACGAATCCGACTAGGAACCATGAGGTTGCGGGTTCGATCCCTGGCCTTGCTCAGTGGGTTAAGGATCCAGCGTTGCCGTGAGCTGTGGTATAGGTTGCAGACGTGGCTCGGATCCCACGCTGCTGTGGCTTTGGCACAGGCCAGCGAATATAGCTCCGATTAGACCCCTAGCCTGGGAACCTCTATATGCTGCGAGTGAGGCCCTAGAAAAGGCAAAAAGACCAAAAAAAAAAAAAACCCCAAAAAACAGTTTTGTAAGTAAAATGGAAGAGGGTCTTGGGACCTTCTGATTTATTGCCAGTTGGTTGGAAACATAGGTAACAACCTGGGCTTGTGAATGGCATCTGAAGTGGCGGTGGGGTCTTATAGGACTGATCCCTTAGCCTGTGGAGTCTGGTGATGTCTGGGTCGATAGTGTAAGAACTGAGTTGAACTGTGGGACACTCACCTTATGTCCCAAGAACTGCTTATTGATATGGGGAACACCTTCTCCCTGCCCCACACTACACATATTGGAATTGGTATCAGAATCTGTTTACCTCATCTTAACTTGATCATCTGCAAAGACCTTATTTTCATATTTTCCTTTTCCATTGCTGAAAAAAAAAAAAAAAACCCTGAGGATTAGAGAAGTTAAAAAGTTGTTAGAGATAGACAAGTGTATCATTTAGGATGTTTGTGGCTACAAGTAACTGAATACCCAAAAACTGGCTTACACTTTTTCATGTTTGAAGAGGTCATTCAGTAGGATGGTTGAAGGTCTAGTTAATTCACTGGCTGAGCAGTGTCAAGAACTCCAACTCTTTCTATCTTTTCATTCGTTCATTCTCAGAATATTGACTGTCTTTGTCAGGTATCTTTAGGGTCATATGCTCATGACCTCAATAAGGAAGGTGGAGAACTGTGTGTGTGTTCTTACTAGCATCTGCATGGGAATCACGAATTGCCGATAGGGGGAATGGCAAACGGTGAATAACTGTTTGCTAATGTCTGTCATAGGAGAGATGCTGTTCATTTCCTCTGTGTGCCACCTCACAAAGGCTGTTCAAAGGATGGCTCCTCTTGGAGGTAAAGATCGGTAATTCATATAGACTGACATAAAATCATTAGTAAGCAAGGGTGGAAGAGTGAGGCTTCGTGATGTGTTTGGATATGCAGCTGCTAGAGTTACTTCTAAATATACTTTGCTGTGCAGATATGAAAAGAGGAATATTAAGCTTCTGAGATTTTCCTGATTGGCAGGAGAATCTATACGTGTGTGTGCACATGCACATATATGTATGTATCCCAGATTAATGTAAGGCTAGTGAGGTCATTACACAACTCAAGTGATTAACACAAGGTACAATAGATGAATATAAACTACAATAGAAATGTTTGTGACTATAAAACTCTCCAGAACATATTTTGCAAACTTTGAAGTTAGCACAATCTTCAGATGTAATGGGTTACTTTCCAGAGAGAAAATGAGAGGCTCATTGTCAAAACTATTTGTTATCAAAAGAGTCCCTTTCTCTGTGCTCTAAATGTGAGACTATTTCAACAGGGAGGATCTGCACCTTAGGGTGAAAAACAGGGTATAATCAAATTTAATTGTAAATATCACATTTCTCATTAAATTTTGGCCACTACCACAACCCCAGATTTAGCATCTATTAATGCTTTCTGCCTAAATAAATTTTATTGTGATGGTTACATCCACTTTTGTAAGCTAAATTTTGAAGGAAATTTAGCTAAAGTGAAGATGTTTGGGTTAGAGTGACCAGGACCATGAAAGGAGTTGAAACATTCAAACAAAGTGGTATTAGTTTTATACTGCAGACCAAATTACCACAAACTTAATGGCTCAAAACAAGACACTATTAATTATCTCAAAGTTTCCATGGCTCAGTAGTCTGGGCATAGCTTAACTGGGTTCTCTACCCAGGGTCTCACAGGCTGCATGTTTATTTAGAGGCTTGAGTGAGAGAGGGTCTGCTTCTGAGTTCACTCAGATTGTGGGCAGAATTTATTTCTGTGGAGCTATGTGACTGAGAGCCCTGATGTTTCACTGGCTATTGACTGGATGGTGCCCTCGGGCTCTAGATACACCTGCAGTTTCTGTGGCCATCTGCAGTTCCTTGCCACCTGAGAGTTTCTCCTGCTTGAAGTCTTTGCCTTCAGGGAAGATTGTATTTTTTTTTTTTTTTAAAGAGCTTTTACCTGATTAAGCCAGGCCCACCCAAGATACTCATCCCTTTGATTAACTCAAAATCAACTTGATTTGGAACTTTAATTATAGTTGAAAAATTATCATCTGCCATATTATGTTGGTTAAAAGCAAGCCATAAGTCCCATATACACTCTAGGGGAGAACATTTTACAGTGTATGAATACCATGCAGTGGCAATCGTGGGGCCATCCTGGGGTCTGTCCACCACATTTACTTAGAGAAGGCTTAGGTGGACTTGATAGCACTGCACTGGTCAGGTCATGTGTAGTGAATTATCTCCCCTCAAATCCCCATTAGTTACTATTATCCTCTATTCATGATGTAGAAACTGAAACTCAGGACATTTGGGCAACTTGGTTGAGGTTACTCACTAATTAAGTGATTGGGCCAGGTCTGTCTGAATACAAATCTTGTACTCTTTTTATGTTATAATATTGCCTAATTCTTCTGTATAATCACCAAAGAGTGTTCCACCATCTGTATGTAAATCTCTATAATCATCCTAGTATGAAGTGACCTTAGTTTAGTGCAGTGTTTCTCAATCCTTGGTTATATAGTAGAAATCACATTAGGAGCTCTGAAAATATACTGATTACTAGGGATCCCTCAATCATATCAATAAACTCAGAGTCTCTCTGGGGTAGGCCTCAGTCACTGTGATTTTTTTAAAATGTTTTCTTATCAATAAATGTCCCAGGTAAAGTGTTTAGTGTAGGTGAGATTAGGATGGAATGAATAACAGGGCAAAGGTGAAATGGGCCATTTTGGAAGATGGTAGATACTCATATCAATCAACATGTCTCAGTAGAAATAATACAGCTATGCAGCAGGAATGTTACAGAGGGAATTTTGAGAATGGATGCTTGGTTGGACTGGAACACCTTTAAAATCTCTTTGGCCTTGAGAATCTAAGATTCTATGACACTGGCATTTAATAAGTGTTAAATATGACTTATAATGAGTCAACCTCAAAGGTCTCAAATTTGTCATTTTCTTAACTTCCATACTTTGTATAAATCTCTTTTGAAAAGTCAGTGCCTTGAGGTAATGAAGGTAATATAATGCTGGATGTAGTGAAAAGAGCCAGAGAGATGTGTTGGAGAAGAGAAGAGTCTAGAGATTCTATTGGAAAGGTGACTAAGGAAAATTCACAGCCATGGCTTATTTAGTATAGTTTCCACAATATTCCAGGATCCTCTTGCTTCATTGACTCCCACTTTGGTTGTAATAGTTTTTAAATGTGAATTTAATATGGTGGTTGAGTAATACCAGTTTAGTTAGATCCTGAACTCATTTCATTGACTTGATTTCTGTTACTTACTATTCAGGTTGTTTTTATATTTGCAACTTTTTTGCCTTTATACATTTTATTTTCATTTGATTTCCCTTGTCTATTTCCTTTATAAAATTTTAATTTCTTTCTCAGCTTCATCTTCATAACTTTGAACACAGTTATTTTCAGTTTTTATGCTGTTAAGGTTGGCCCGTTGATTGCCCATCGTCTGTCGAGTCAGCACCCTCTAATACATGTCGCTTATTAAATTATGTAGGCTTTTCCAATACTTTCACTTTGATTTAAACATACTTGAAATATTTAATGCAGATTTTAGAAATTTAAATATAGTAGGTGATGAAATATTACATTTTGGAAAGTGGTGGTTGTGAATATGCATTAAAGGTGTTTGGAAAAGCTTTTAGATTATTCCATAGCTAGGCATCTTCCAGCCTGACAGTATTTGCATTGTGTTGAAACAAATTGTGGATATTGATGAGTGATGTCACTTAAGAAGTACAATAGGCTGACAACTTGAGACATATAATTAACACAAATTACCAAGCAATGGTGGTGGTTATTTTATAATACTTTCCCCACTTTGCACATCTGTTTCCACAAAATGCAGACAGCAGAGTCTTCGAGGGGGTCCATTCTCAGTAAAGTGCTGTCTGACCTTGGACTCTGCATTTATATTTTGAAGAAGCTTCAGAATAAGTTTCAAATTATTGGAAAGAGAATTGTAATCTCCATTTACTTCCAAATATATTACGTTCAATTCCCTCATGTTCTCTGAGTCATCAGTACAATTAAAAGGTCACAGAAGATGAACACTAGAATGGGAATTCTATTCTTTAGAAACACATTACCTATATTTCGTTTCCTTATTAGTGGTCCATTGTTGTTTAAGATCAGATGGCAAACAGAAGAATGAGAACACATCCATGTTCATTTACTGAGAAAGTAAGATAACCCTGAATATGAAATAAAGCAAAATGAAATTAGAAAACAATTAAAAATTATTGACTCAGACTCCTTCAGTATAGTTGCATGTTTTGCACCATTTTAATTGCCTTCAGTTTTGTAAATTTTGCTAATTTGAATTTGCAAAAACTACAATGTTTTTTATCATTATACTTTTCCAACAAGTATTATGAAAATAAGTTCTCTTGAAAGTTTCCTTTTTTACTGAATCTTTTCAGGCTTTATCTTTGATGCCATCTTCACCGATGACTGCTAAAATTATATCTCTAGCTTAGGCTTCTCTCCAAATTCCAGGAATATGTATTCAATAGCCTACCCAATATTTCCACTCTCATTTAATATTCATCAGATATTTACTGAGCAGCTACTATGTGCTAAGCACTGTTCTGTGCTCTGGGAATAATGCACCATGGAACAAATCAGAGAAAAATCCTGTCCTTATGAAGCTTCTATTTATTAAGGATAGGCAATGAAATAAGTAAGGAAAATATATGGGATGTTAGATGGTGTTAAATACTATGTAGAGAAAATTCTGGAAAGGACAATAGAAAATATGTGTACAGAGTAGTTTGCAGTTTTAAAAGAGGTGGTCAGGCCATCCAGGGAAGACATACAGATGGCCTACAGACACTTGAAAAGATGATCAGTATCACTAGTTATTAGAGAAATGCAAATCAAAACCACAGTGAAGTACCATCTCAAATCAGTCGGAATGGCCATCATTTTAAAAAGTCTACAAATAATAAATGCTGCAGAGGGTGTGGAGAAAAGGGAACCTTCCTACATGGTTGGTAAGAATGTAAACTGGTGCAGCCATTGTGGAGAACAGTATGAAAGTTCCTCAAAAAACTGAAAATAGACTTGTCACATGATCCTGAATCCTACTAACAGGCATATATCTAATTCAAAAAGATACATGCACTCCAATATTCTTTATGGCACTATTTACAATAGCCAAGGCATGGAAGCAACCTAAATTTCCATAGATAGATGAATGGATAAAGAAGATGTGGTGCAGATATGTAATGGAATATCAGTCATAAAAAAGAATGAAATAATGCCATTTGCAGCAACATGGATGGACCTGGAGATTATTATGCTAAGTGAAGTCAGTCAGGCAAGACAAATATCATATAATATCATTTATATATGAAATCTTAAAAAATGATACAAATGATATTTACAAAAGAGACCTAGAAAACAAACATATGGTTACCAAAGGGGATGGTGAGGGGAGAGGTAAATTAGGAATTTGGGATTAACATATACCTACTACAAATATACAACAGATTAACAATAAGGATCCACTGTATAGCACAGAGAACTATACTCAAAATCTTGTAATAACCTATAGTGGAAAAGAATCTGAAAATGTACTATGTTGTGTTAGCTTCAAGTGTACAGGAAAGTGATTCAGACATATATCACAACATAGTAAAATAACTGTAAGTCAATTGAAAAACAACCTTTCTTATAACATAAAAGAAAACAGGTGGTCAGGGAAAACCTTATGCATAAGGTGACATTTGAACCACATGAACATCTGCAAGAAGAACATTCCAGGCAGAAAGAACAACATGTGCACAGGCCTGACTGGCTTGTTCTGGAAACAGTAAGGAGGATGAGGAGACTGAACTGGAACAGGGAAAAAAGAGTGAGATCAGAGGAGTTACATAGACTAGATCATGGAAGACTTGGCAAACACTTGGCTTTTATTCAGGCAAGATGGAAAAGCACTGAGGGTTTTTGGGCAGGGGAATGACACCATCAGACTTCTGGAGTGATGGGATCAACCCCTTTGCGTGCTGTTTTGAGCGTAGACTAAGGGGAAGGACAGTAGCAGGGACAGCGATTAGGATGCTGGAGTGGACCAAGGTGGTTATTGGTAGAGGTGGTCTGTGGTCAGGCTAAGGATAAATATTAAAGAGGAGAAAAGAGGATGTATTGGACAATTCGGTGTGGGCTGTGAGAGAAGTGGCTCCAAGGTTTTTGACCTGAGTAATTAGTGTGTGATCCATTCATTTGCTGAAATGGAGAATATGCTTTTATTCAATCTGGAGGAAAAAAGCCTGTTAGACCTTGTTATTATGAAACATCTATAAGAAGACTTCTCAGTTTTAATCCTTAGAATTTGAGTTTCTAAACTCTTTCTTACAATTTTACTTTTAAGGTAACTCAGAATACTTTTTTTTTTTTTTGGTAGAGAAGTATAGTGACCTGAATTTTCAAGCAGCTATGAATTCAATATGAATCATTATTTTCTTTAAAACATATTAATGCTTGTGGATTTTCAAATTATGTTAAGAGCTTTGGGATTGCTTTTGTAAATTCACAGCTGTTTCTAATTTGAAATGTATTGCTTAATCCTACCTTGATCTCCCAAATACAATTGGCCACTATTTTTTGAATTGAGAAGGAGAAAAGTTACTATATTGCATTCATCTTTGTTTCTTACTCTAGTCTGAAAGCTGACTTTTTAAAGTAACATTTTTTTCTTTTTCCTTTTTCTTTCTTTTTGTCTTTTTGCTTTATTTGGGGCCGCACCCGCGGCATATGGAGGTTCCCAGGCTAGGGGTCTAACAGGAGCTGTAGCCGCCGGCCTTCGCCACAGCCACAGCAACGCGGGATCCGAGCCTCGTCTGCAACCTACACCACAGCTCATGGCAACGCCGGATCCTTAACCCACTGAACAAGGCCGGGGATCGAACCCAGAACCTCATGGTTCCTAGTCGGATTCGTTAACCACTGAGCCATGCCGGGAACTCCAACATTTTTTTTCTGAATATGAAAATGAAATAATGCATACTGATTTTGGACAGTTTGAAAAATAGGGAGAGGTACTATAAAGAAGCTAGCAATCAACTTTATTCCTTCATCCTTCTGTTACATTTTTATATCCTGACTTTTCCAACCAAGTTTGGGGAGAAAATAATGAGAGCCAGGAGACAATGGCTTGCTACCTAGGGTAAAGATTGATGTTTCCTTCTTAAGAGAAGAATCCAAATGGCTTTCTTTTATCTTATTTTCACCCATCTCTAAACAGGCTAAGGGTTTATTATGAACATTTCCCAGAATAAATGTGCAATGAAATACTTTGGGAAAAGAAAGAAAAACATCCCCTCTGACTCCAGCATATTTATTTTATTTACTTGACATAAAAACACATCGTGCTTGTTATATACCTAGCACTGTTCTAGGCATTTAAAAAATATTAACTTATTAAATTTGTCTAATCATCAGAACAACTGCTGAGTTACATTTACAGAGGAGAAAATCAGCACAGATTGGTTAAGTAATGTGCCCAAGGTCACTCAGGAAGTAAGTGGAATAGTTAGGATATAAATTCAGACAATTTGGCCCCTGAGTCTCAGTTCTAACTGCCATTATAGCCTGATGATTTTGTGTCCTTTGCAGTAAGAATCCAAGTTCATTTTTGTTTTGTTCAGATAAACCCAGTAAGAATCTTATATTTTTATTCTTGTGACCATAATTTGAGTTTTTGAGGCTTGTATATTTTTGTGCATGTTTAGGCTTAGCATATAGAAGGCACTAAAAAATGTTTATTGGGTAAGGAATAGCTATATATGATGTCACATGGTAGGAAACTAGTAAATTGCAGTGATTTCCTCATTGGCCCAGCAGTGTTTTTCAGAATACATTCTCGTAGAACATTAGTCTTCTAATATGCTCCTTAAAAGGGGGTTCTGTGGTCAAATAACATTGTAAAACTATATATTTTCTTTTCTTTTTGAGATTCACAATGAGTATTAGTATATTAAGAAGGGCATATAAATATAATAAAATTCAGTGAATTAAAAAAAGGTCAGAAAAGTCTGAAGTAAATAAATCCTTTAAATTTTGTTTAACTTTATTTGATCAGAGAGTCATCTTTTTCACATAATATCTGACAACATTCCAAAGAACTAGTATTTATGGAACACACTTTGCCAAATAACTACTCAATAGTAGTAAAAACAGTTTGCTTTTACTACTAACAGACTACTTAACTCTCTTAAAAATAAATAACAAGGCTACATACATTTCCAATTTCATTTCACAAATGTAACATCCATTGTTTCTCCTCACAAACTGTACTCTGTCTTCACAACTAAGCTAAATGTCCTGCGTATTGCATTTGTCTATATTTTTTTGATGCTTTTCCATTTGCATGAGCTTTTTGCTTCCCAGTACCACACTCTCCAAACACACAGACATACATAAACCTCCTTCAGTCTAAGCCCTCACTTGTCCTCAAGCTCAGTTCAGATATCACCTATGGCCCTCCTCTAACTCAGAAAGGTTTAATCACCTCCTCCTTTTTAGTCCCCTAACGTTTACTATGCAAATGTGTATTTTCATATACATTATGTATTTGCAAATATATGTATATGTATTTTTATGTGTATGTTGTTCTCTCTACTGTATGGGTGATTTGAAGGCAGGGATGTGTCTTTTACTAGTTTCTGTTTGCTTATCACATAGTAAATATTGTCATGACAGCTATCTTGAAACGCTTCTTTAGTTTGCATTTTTAGTTGACCCCTGAACACTTAGGGTTTTAACTGCATGGATCCACATATACACAATTTTTTTTCAATACTAATACTACATTAGTACATCATGTGCAGTCGGTCAGATCCACAGATGTGGAACCGCAGATACAGAGGAGTGGTGAAGATTTTAATATCCATGTGAATCATACCTCTACTGCTTTAGGCAGTTCGTTACTTGACATCCTTTCCTTAAGAGATCCTGTCCTCTGTTGTTCCTCAAGTGCATCCTATGTTCATTCAAGACCATATCCTAATTAATAATTGCAGTTTCTCCATAATCTTGCTTTCAGGCATCCTTCCCCGACTATACACTCTTATCTCCAGTTTATTTCCTAATACCCTGATTCAAAAGTCCTTTGACCCCTACCTACCTACTGTCCCTCATTTCTTCATAGTCTACTGCCTTTTGAATCTAGCTTAAATTTCATGATCAATTGCTATATCATTCTCTTGTATATACCCTCTATTCTTTTGCCATTATAAGAATGGTTAAATACAATTCTTGGTCACCAAATTCAAGCAGACTAATGCTGCCTGGAAATCATATTTCTCCATGCCACTCATACTTTCATACTTGTACATGTCCATCTCATACCTCCTCCTCTTTCCCCAAACTTCCAATATCTCTATTTCAACCAAACTTTAAACAGATGGACCTGTTTTCCATTCCACAGAGAAAATAGAAACAACCAGAAGAGAATATCTTCAGGCTTGTACCACCACACTGAAGTTGTGCCTAAGTTCTGTCTTCTCTTGTTAACATGGATGAAGAACTTTCTAAATTTTCAGCAAATGCCATACTTGTATATTAGATTCTATTTCAAGAAAGTACTCAAGAGCATCAGTCCAGCGAATCTCCCTTTTTTCTCTTCAATCACCAGTTTTTTCCCCTCACAAATAGTCCTTTCTTACCATCTTACAAACATACTGATACATCCTCTATCTTAAAAAAAAAAAAAAAAAAACCAAGGCAACCTTCTTTGATCCTACACTCCCTTCTCCCCTACCATTGCATTTTCTCCTTCCTTTTGTGACAAAATTGTCATAAAAGTTGTCAATCTTTACTGTCTCTAATTTCATTTTTTCTCATTTTTCTCTTGAGGCACTCCAAACTGGCTTCTGCCTCCATCATTCAACTGAAATAGCCTTGGCTAAGGTTACTAATGAGCTCCATGTTGCTAAATCCAAAGATCAAATATCAATCTTCATTTCTCTTGACCTATAAGCAGCACTTGACACTTCCATGACACTGCCTTCTTTTAGTTTTGCTCCTGATTCACTGGCTTTTGTTCTCAATCCTTAGCTTTGTCTTTTTATCTTTCAGAACTCAACATTGGAGCACCCCAATGTTTCTGTGAACTGTATTCTCACAGTTTTGGTGATCTCATTTGGTCTTTGGCTTTAAATGTCATCTACCCGCTGATGACTCCTAGATTTATATTTCCTATGTATGCCTTTCCTCAGAAGCTGCATCATGCAACTCCAGGTGCCGGTTTAGTATCTCCATTTGGATGCCCAATAGTCGTCTCAAGTTTAATGTGTCCCACACTTACCTTCTGAGTTTTGCTTCTCTCTCCATAACCAGTTCTTCCTCTAGATTTTCTATTTCAATAAATGCCAATTTTATTTTTCTTAGTTGTTCATTTAAAAGACCTTAGCATTTTCCTTGTCCCTCTTTTTCTCATACTCCACATTCGATCTGTCAGTAAATTCAGTCTGCTCTGAATTCAGCTTATATTCTGAGTCTCACCACTTCTCACCATATTTACCGCTGATTTTCATGGTCCGAGAGCCTTCATTCTCCCCTGGATTATTACAGTAATCTGCTAGCTCCTCTACCCTTTTCTCCTCTAGTCATTGTCAACACAGACAGAATTAAGTGTTTTATAATGTCATTTAATATTATTCCTTTGTTCAAAATCTTTCCGTGACTTGCCATTTCACTTCAAGAAAAAGCCACCTTTCTTATAGTGACTCACAGGCTCACTTAACATGGTACCCTGTTCCATCTTTGCATCTCCTCTTACTCTGCCCCGGCCCCAGCCATTATGTTGCTGCTCTAGGTACACTATTCTTCCGTTCCTTGGATCTGCCTAGAATGCTCTACCTCAAGCATTTGCTTCTCCCTCTGCCTAGAAACCCTCTTCTCTCTGATATTGTCGCAGCCACCTCCTTGCTTCCTTTAGGTCTTGACTCCAGTACCCATCTTTGTGAGGCCTTTGCAAAGCACCCTACTTAAAATTTTAACCTCTAAATAAACTTCCTGTTTCCCTTTCCTGCTTTATTATTTCCCTAGTGCTTATGACCATCTAACATACTGTGTAATTAATTAATTGTAGTTAATTTAGTTTGTTTTTTGTCTCTCCCTTTTCCCTGAGAATAAGCCTCTGAGATGGTAGCAATTTTTGTCTGTTTGATTCATTAATATATGACCAGTTTCTGGCATGTGATAGACCTTCATTAAACATTTTGTAAATGAATATACATGTGATAGTCACACTGAAAGGTTGTCTGTTTATGAGGATTCAAACCAAAAGGCCCCCTCTGGGGCTGTGAGTGCTAGTCAGCTAATACATGATCTGCCTGAAGACTGTAGGATACTTTGATGATGGTATTGGCCAGAAGAAGACATGAAATAATTCAGTTCATCTTAAAAAATCATTTGGGAAGTAGGAGTAAGGCTCCTCTTCTACACAGTCATTCAGAGATCTTCTGTCATGTGGCTTTTGTTGTATTTTGTTTTTTAAATCTTCAAGAGTCTCAGAGCATTGCACCAGATATATTGCATCCGGCCAGCAGGCAAGGAAAGAGAGAGAGTATGGACGTTTTAAGAGCCAGTCTTGGGAGAGTTGAATATCACTTCTACCCATATTCTATTGGCCACAACACAGTCAAGAGCATTTCCTAAACCAAAGAGCTTGGGAAATCTATTCTTACTGTGTCTTTAGGCTAAAAGAAAACTTAGTTTGTTGAACATATAGCATTATTTCTATTGCAGTGTCTGATCTAGATTTTTTCCGTTTCCTCTCGTAAAGATATTTAATGCAGGAAAACAAAGTACAGTTTTTCTAAAATAACATTTATTCTTTTAATTTGCTTTCTTTATAAGCAAAAGAGTCCAAGACATTTGATAGCTTTGTTTTGAGTGCTCCTGACTGTGCCTATGAATTTGCCGAGACTTTAAAGATGCTAAATTTTAACATGGGAAAACATTCTTCTTTCCCACATCTTGTTTTGTAAGTATGAACTTTCATTAGTTTTCTGTTGTTTGTGAGAATGTTATGATCATTTTCTGTGTTGTGTTCTATAACCTGGCAACCCTGACAAGTATTTGACCAACCTCAGTAGGTGATTATCACTCATATTATCTTGTCAAATTTGAGAGGATTCATGGCTTCTTAAGATTCAGGTTTCACCAGCACTGTAGAGATTGGCCTTTTTATAAAAGCATGCCAATAAGATATTTACTATTTATTTGTACAAAAGAACAAAGGACATTTTAGAGCTCTCTTTGCTTTGAGAACTCTTGCTTATGACTGGCTCACTATGCTGTGTAGCAGAAATTGACACAACAGAGAGTTCCCATTGTGGCTCAGCAGTAATGAACCTGACTAGTATCCTTGAGGATGTGGGTTCAATCTCTGGCCTCGCTCAGTGGGCTAAGGATCCAGCGCTTCTGTGAGCTGTGTTCTCCTCATTCATGGCTTGGATCCTGTGTTGCTGTGGCTATGGTGCAGGCTTGCAGCTACAGCTCCAATTCGACCCTTCACCTGGGAACTTCCATGTGCCACAGGTGCAACCCTAAAAGAAGGCAAAAAGAAAAAGAAAAAAGAAATTGACACAACAATGTAAATCAACTATACTCTAAAAAGCAAAAAAACAAAACTTCTGGTTTACTATTGTCTTCAAAATAAAATCCAGAGTCATTATGGCTTTCAAAGCTATGGGCTTCACTTACCTGTCCATCTTTATCGCCTGCTTGTCCACTTTATGCATATAGACTAGATTTTTATTCTTCAGATGCTTATGATGTACTATCTATTTGGAATGTCCCTCATCCTCCTTTCTACCCTTTAAAAACCAAGTTTTTCAAGTCCCAGGTTAAACACTGTTTTTTTCTTTTTTCTTTTTAATATGGCCACACTTGTGGCATATGGAAATTCCCAGGCAAGGGGTCAAATTGGAGCTGTAGCTGAGGCCTACACCACAGCCAAGGCAACACCGGATCCAAGCTGTATCCACGAGCTACATACACTGCAGCTTTGCAGCAACTCTGGATCCTTAACTCACTGAGGAATGGTAGGGATTGAACCTGAATCCTCACAGACACCGTTTTGAGTTCTTAACCCACTGAGCTACAACGAGAACCCCTAAACACTGCTTTTCTAAGAAAACTCCACCAGTCTCCCAGTTAATCTGTTGCCTTTGTCTTCTGAGTTCCTCTAATACTTTAAGTAATTTCTCTCTCATAAAACCAATTACGTTTCATTTTCCCCAGTAGTTTGCCTGTGTATACATCTATATCTCTGAGGCTAGACTACACATTCCTTAAGAGCACATATCCTTAGAAATAGATTACATTGTAGCTTTTACCACTCCTGTGTATACCTTAGCCATATACTTACTTTATGGAAGGTGGGTTGATTTTGATTACAATTTTGAAATTATGTTATTTTCTGTCATTTATTAACGAAGGGCACTTGACCAAGAGATGGAGATGTAAGAAATCTCGTCATCTTATTTAAGTAAACCTATAGAGCTTACCTCAGCTGGATATCTTGAACTAAAATATACATTTCCTTCTTTTTTTAAACTTCGCTTTGTATTTCATATTAGCTTACATTAGCAAATATATTTAGCAACTAACAAGAACTGCTTAGGTGGGTGATTTTTATGAAGTAGTACAACTTTTAGCCTTTAAGAAAAGACATCTTGCTTTCTGATTCAGCCAGACTAAGAGCTGCCCTGCTAGCCCTTCTCCCTGTCTTACTGAATAGTAATTACTCTTCTAACTACTTTGACCTAAATGGAGATCTCAGGACTCTTGCTTTTTTTGTAATGTAGAGAATGCTTTATTTTCTCTATTCTAATCAGAGAAACAGCAACCAATAGAAAACAGATTTTATAATCAGACTATAGCACTTTATAAAACCAAATGGAGCAAACTATTTTCTATTTATAGAGTATATAATATGTTTTATTAATTGTCAAATTCAATGTTTACCAGTGTAAACATGTTAGATGGTAATGTAACCCAGTTGTCCACTTTTATGTTGGCAATGTAATGCCATCAAAGAAAGGTTGAATGATTCCTTTAAGGATCTCAAGGTGGAAGGATGTGCCATAATGTGGTCGTGTTGGTATCAAAGTAATTGTGGGGTGATGATGTGTGATTTCATAATAAACTATAGAAAATAAAACACCAAAATTTTATTGAGTGGTATGGATACAGATCAGCATCCCCTTGAGTTATGTTTATAAAGGGAACATGAGTTTAGAAGAGATTGAGAATGATAGCTTTGGGGCTTCCCACTCAACTGCATGGGATCATGACAATGGCAAGACAAATTTTCCAATTTTTTTTTTTTTTGTAATGGAGAGTTAGACCAAACTGTCATTTTGCATTTATCTACGAAAATATATTTTTATTTAATCATCAGTATGAATATTAATCAACTGTGTAGATAGATGCAGAAAATGGAAAACTTTTTTGTTTTTTTGTGGGGTTTTTTGTTTTTTGTTTTTTTTTTCCTTTTTAGGACTACACTCGTGGCACATGGAGGTTCCCCGGCTAGGGGTCAAATCCGAGCTACAGCGGCCAGCCTGTACCACAGCTACAGCAACACAGGATCCAACCTCATGGTTACTAGTCAGATTCGTTTCTACTGTGCCACAACGGGAACTCCTGAAAAACTGATTTTAAGCATGGCTAAAGTAAGTCGAAATCTTAGATCCAAATTGAGATGTCCTCTTTGCATTCCAGCTGTTCCACTCTGTTTCCTTTAACTGAACTAAGGGCTCTTTACTAAATTGCTATAATCTCATCATTTCACCCTTTGATCAGAATTGACATTCACTGATTCTGGTAAATAGATGCTCTTTTAGCACCAAAGCAAGAATCCAATCTGCTACTGTTGTCTAAGTGCCTAGGGGAAAGACTGCAGGAGACTTCCTTTCTACTTTCTTTACTTCCTGTCTTTTCTCCTGGCCAACTTCAACCAATCAAATGCGAGAATCAATATCACTTTTTTTTCCTACCAGCTCCCTTGTGATTCATATCTTTCACCACGTGTTTACTGCTTATTATATCTTTTAGCTCCCATCTCTGTTGTTTCTTTTTATGTCTATCATAGCTTCTACACTGGGTTCTAGCTAGACTTATGAAAAGGGACTTTCTCAACTCTACCAACCCTCCTCACAATCTTTTTGATTTATGAAAACATAACGTGTATATTTATGAAGACATAACATGGTGTATTTATGAAAATAAAAGATAGTGTATTTATAAAAACATTCATAGTGATATCAGTAGTTAATTGAAAATTCAGTATGCAGCACTCTCAGTTTCTACTTCCACATCATGTTACCATGCTATTTAGAAATCAGAATGCAATTGAGGTTTAATTTTTTTAAATCAAAACTTTGTATAAAGATGAACTTAAATAAACATTTTTTACTTGTATAAACATAAACATTTATTGTACTAGTATAAAGATAAACATAGATAAATGCTTATTTTCACCTTTACTTAAGTATTTATTTTCTGATGCGCTAAATGAGTTTAAATGCATAGAGCTCCTAAACTGCAATTATGATATATTAATTCTCATCAGCTTTTTTTTTTTTTCTCTTTTTAGGGCTGCACCCATGGCAAAGGGAGGTTCCCAGGCTAGAGGTCTAATCGGAGCTGTTGCTGCTGGCCTACGCCAGAGCCACAGCAACGCCAGATCCAAGCCGCATCTGTGACCTACACCACAGCTCACAGCAATGCTGGATCCTTAACCCACTGAGCGAAGCCAGGGATTGAACCTGCAACCTCATGGTTCCTAGTTGGATTCGTTTCCACTGTGCCATGATGGGAACTCCTCATCAGCTTTGATTTCGAAAATCTCACCCCTAGCTAAAGACCTCCGATATCTAATTTTAAAGTTATAGAAATGGCAGTAATGCATATACTGATGCTAGTAAGCCAGGCCAAAGTGGATATATTTCATTAGGCTATTATGAATCTATGTCATAAATTCAAGGCAAAATGTCATCAAGGTGAAAAATAACAAGTTCAGAAAATCAGTAGCTTCCACATTATATTAGAGATAAATTAGGGAAGAACTTATCTCTTTGCTGCAGAAAAGTGGGAATGAAAAAATAATCCATAAAATGTGAAAAATAATTTCCCTATTTGATCAGTCTAAGAAGAGTTTTTTTTTTTTTTTTTTTTTGCTTTTTAGGGCTAAACCTGTGGCTAATGGATGTTCCCAGGCTAGGGGTCAAATCAAAGCTGCAGCTGCCAGCCTGTGCCACAGCTACAGCAATGCCAGATCCGAGCCACATCAGGAACTTACACCACAGCTCATGGCAATGCTGGATCCTTAACCCACTGAGCAGGGCCAGGGATTGAACCTGTGTCCTCATGGTTACTAGTCAGGTTCATTACTGCTGCTACACTGGGAACTCCAAGGTTTCTTAAAGCAGAGAAGTCTTAAGTATATTTTTCATTGTTATTAATACTGACTCAGGGCAAAATTCTAAGCTTGAACACTGAGAAATAAGAAAAGAAATTAAAAGGAATGTTTTGTCATCTCAAGGTATAGCATTGAGAGCTCCTCTCACAAAGCCTAACATATGATGAATCCATTCTTTGTGTGAAGGGCCATAAGCATTCTATATGGTACATATACAGGATCTGGTGTTACATGGTCTTCTTCCTGCCTGATTCTTGTCTGTGTAAATCTCTGTTCTTGCTCTTATCATGCTTACCAGCTTAGTTCTCTAACTTCATATCCTAGAACCTAGCACAGCACTTTCTATAAAGTAGATTCTCAGTAAATGATTGTTGAAAAAAAAGGAACAAATAAGCAAAAGAACAAAAATACTTAAAAAGGAAGGCAAGTAAAAAGATGAAAATTTTGAGTTCCCTGGTGGCCTAGAGGGTTAAGGATTCAGCATTGCCACTGCTGTGGTGCAGGTTCCATTCCTGGCTGGGCAATTTCCACATGTGTTAGGCATGGCCAAAAGAGATAAAATTACATTGATTATTAGAGCATTTTTAAAAATAACTCAAAATGATCATTTGTGACTTCTTTTTCACATCTGATTTTTCTTCCACGTATCTGTTCTCCTTTACTTTATCTTTAAAAGTTTCTTTTATTGCCATTTGGCCTAATTTCCATCCCCCACTCCATACCCAGTTCCCTTTTTTCTGACTTCTTATGATCAGGAAAATAGACATAAACCTTAGTCACTCATATAATGAGCAAACATTGAAATCTACACTGGGTCAGGCACTAAACTAGGATCCTGCACCTCAAAGGGTGAACAGGAATTCTTGTTTGCAAGGAAGACACATTCTAGGTAGATGGAATATAGTTAAGTGGTCAACTTTGTAAAGTGATGTAATATTTGTGTCAGTAGAGCTGAATACTGAGTGCTATGAATTTGAAGAATATAGTAGAAAGCTGGGAGCACCTAACTCCAGCTGTGTGTGTATATGTGTTTGTGTGTGTGTGTGTGTGTGGAAAGTGATAATCACGTGAGACTTGAAGGATGGATGGAAGTTTGTTGGTAGAGTGTGGATTGAGAGTGGGGCTGAAAAATGAGAAATGAAAGGCTATTCTAGACAAAGCAAATGGCATGATACAGAAAACCTAGCTGATTTTGTACTTGGCCTTCTGTGATATTGTCCTGCCCTCCTTACCATTCCATCCTACCCCACTTCCCCTTTTCTTTTTTACCTCTGAAAGTCACTGGGCTAAATATAGTTCCTAGAAGGATGCAGTAGTACAAGGTGAGAGATCCTTTTTCACTTTTGCTACTCAGTAAGTCTGAAAATGTTATTTTTCTAAAGGTATGAGACATTTTTGTGGCTGTGCCTTATAAACTGCTGTAGAAAAAGTCTGGTGCATATTTATTGCACACTTGCAGTTTTCCTGACATTTGGGATTTGATAATAAAGCAAGGTAGACATAATCTCTGTCCCTATGGTGGTAACATTCTAGAAGGGAACCTAGATATTAAACAAATAGTTATAAAGATGACAAGTTCATCCTGTTTATACTGTACACCTATACTGCTGAAAGGATGGAGTGTTGAGTGGGAGAGAGCATAGGGTATTCATGTGTGACCAGAGCATAGAGAGTGAGAGGAAAAGTGGTGCAAGTTGAAGCTAGAGACCTGAGCGAGGATGACTTATACAGAGTCTTGTAGGCCAAAGTTGCTCAAAGTGTGGTGCTAGTTTTAAAATGTTTATAATGCGTCCACATGAGATAACTAAAGGGCAAATGTTTAGAAACTCATTACATTTTGACATTACCACAGAATCTACATGGGTGGTTTGCAGTTTAAATTTTATGTAGAAGTATCTTTTACTGGTTCAATTGTAGTAACAGAAAAACATTCCAGAATAAATACCCAGATTTAGAAGCTGGTAAATTAACACACTACTTTCTTCATCAAGAAAAAGCCTTGTTATGAGAAAATTTTAGCTGGACAAACAGCATGTTTAGTAATACAGCAAAAATTGTCAGGTATGGTAAGGCTAATGGGTTAAATCCTGCTACATTATTCTCTTTATTTTGTGATGATGTGAAAGCTGAGCATAAGCAGCTATTTTTTCATGCTGAGTTATGGTAATTATAGAGGGAAAACATTCTGTTGAGAACATTTGAACCACAAAAGAAACTCTTAATCTTTCTACAAGGCAAGAAATTGATTTTATCCAAACGTTTTTATTTTTTATTTTTGAGAAATTTCAATGTTTCATTTATTTATTTATTTTAAATTTTATTTAAATTTTAGTGGAGTATAGTTGACTTACAATGTTGTGTTAGTTTCAGGTGTACAGCAAAGTGAATAAGTTATACATGTACACATATCCATTCTTCCAACATTTTAAAGTTGTAAATTAGACAGCATATATTTGGTTATATATCTGACATATTTGATATTTTAAATGATCTAAATACATTCATGCAAGGAAGCAATGCAGACTATATTTCAAAAGCAGATAAAACCAACAAGTAAAATTCAGAGTTAGAAGCTTGGAAGAACAGTTTATAGATAGTTATGACATGTTCCATAATTTAATGAAAAAGATCAGTGGGATAATTGATGATCTTGGCATCTTGACATCTGTGAGTACCATACAAACTTGAATGAATGTTTGAAATTTTATTTTGTATCCAAACGAGATCTGTGCATAAAAATATAGTGAATCCAGCCTTCCTTTTAATGTTTGAAAGATAATGTAGATTAACTATGACTTTACATGATAAATTATTATAACTTTACTGATAAAGGATTAAAGAGGGATTTTGAAAATACAGCATTATTTGCTTCACTTTAGATAAAAATTAAGAACAAATATCCTGAGCTTACAGTAATTCATTTTCTTCCATTCCTGCCAATATAACTTGTGAGACTGATTTCTCTATTATGAGTGTTAATAAAACAAAACATAGATGTATGTTATCCCCTGAGAGCAGCATTGTCATCAATCCAACCCAGATAAGTTAACAAGCAGAAAACATGCTCAACGATTGATAGACACAGTATTCACTCAAAGTGTGTGTAAAGCAATTTAATACGAGGGATTTATATTTTCTTTATAACTTTTTGTTTTTTTACTATTGTGAATGATAAAATTTATGAGCATAATCAGAAATTCTCTGTTTTAATCTCCTACATGCACACTTTCAAGAAACAATGTATATGGTTTCTATAATTTTTCCCTGTATTTGTTTTGATTAGATTTACTGAAATGTAATTTTAGATCTGTTGAGTTTCTCCGTCTTTTAAGATTTATTTTTCTGGAAGTTCATTTTGTCTTACTTTACAAACATAAAATTTGAAATCTCTAATCTGTTGATGGATTAGGGATTAAAAATCTGTCTGTCATTTCAATAAAACTAGTGAGAAAATTAGTCTGTCCCCACAGATAACTTGAGAAACACTTCTGTGGGCAGGTTTAGGATTTTGGACACAGTCCCAAGGCAGGAAGAAACCTTTAAACCTTCAAAGAGAGCCATTACTCCCGTTGTTGGGGATGCTACATGGAAATTCACAATTAGGAGGTATGAGAGACCCCAGCTGTCAGACTTGCTTAAATGCTCGGAAGAGGCGCACAGCTAATCTTAAACCCTGTAGCCAGCTGGGTTGAAGCTAGTATAAGTGCTGCCCTGTAGTCAGTCCTGATGTGCAACCTCTGTCCACTCTGTACAGGAAGGAGACCCCAGAAATACTTGATTTAGTTGCGTTAAAGTAACATTAACAACTGTCATTTAAGTGAGGGATGGCCTTTTATGCTAAATTATTAGTAAAATCATAATTATATGATTATGGACAATTACTAAATATAAGAAGGGTTAATTTGACTATGATTTATTTAGGATAATCTAATTTTGGAGTTGAAAAGGACTTGGTGTAACTTAGGTTTAGGACTTGATGTATTTAACTTAGATTCAGAGTTGCGATAGCAAGAACTGATTGAGAGTTTGGATCTCCAAAGTAGAGATTAGAATTATGCAGCCACAAACCAAGGAATGCCTAAAGCTTCCAGGAACTAGAAAAGGCAAGAAAGGATCCTCCTCTAGAGGCTTCAGGCTGTCATCTTGATCTCAAACTTCCACCTTCCAGACCTGTGAGAGAAGACAATTCTGTTGTTTTAAGCTACCCACTTTATGGTATTTTTTTTATGGCAACCCTAGAAAACTAGTGCATATGCTGATAGAGTGTTGTGAATAAATTTCTTTTGTGTGTGAATTTCCGAATGAGTTAAACTAACATGCTCTCCAGGATTGATTAGAGTGTATAAAAAAAGCATTGGAGTGTTGGAATCAAGTTGTTATGATTTGTAGCCTGCTCCCTTACATGATATTGATCTTAGGCAGGTAACTTAATTTCTCTGTGCTTCAGCTTCTTCATCTACAATAGTTTGGTGATGATGATAATAATAATGACATTTACCTTATCATTTGTGTTATGAAATGAAATAACCCATGAACACTTTTAAGCATAGTGTCGGCAAGCTGGTAGGCACTTTGTATGTGCTGGATATTTTTATGACTTGATGAATTGGCGGCAGTGGTGGAAAAGATCCTTTGACTGTCCTTTTGGACAGTGATAGAAATGGCAGTAGATATTTGCATGCCGTTTTTGTCAGTCTGGTGATGTTTTCCCGTTTAATCCAGTCATTCCACTAAACTGTTCATTCATGTACTTTGGAGATTGATCTTCACATACTGTTTCCTTTTTCAAGTGCTAACATCACATCTTTTTTTTTTTTCATTGTTTAAAGTTTTATTGATGTATGGTTGATTTACAAGGCTGTGGTAATTTCTGCTGTACAGCAAAGTGATTCAGTTATACAAATGCACACATCCATTCTCTTTTGGATTCTTTTCCCTCGTAGATTATCACAAAATATTGTGTAAAAGTTTTCTGTGCTATACCAAATGTTAACATCTTAAAAATAAATGAAATCCCGCTCCCAACCTTATCCATATCCTCTCAGCTTTATGGTAACCTCGTGAGTTTTCCAGATGTCCCGTCCAGTGTGGAAGAATGATTAGGAGGTAGAAAGATAATTGCAGCATCATAAACATATGGATGCAATAGGCCCATTTCATTTCTGACACATATTTGAAAAATATCTTCAGTATTTAAATTATAGTGTACTTTGCCAATATAGTCAATACATATAACAGTATAATTTGTAAAAAATATTGTTCTGAGGTCTTCTCAAGGCAGGGTATGGAATCCCAGTCTAAGTAATTGAATAAAAAAATAGGCAGTTCCTTTTAAACCTAAACAAAGATGCACTGAGCCTCAAACTTACTTCCTAATATTATTTTTGGCTTTAAATATGTAGCCCTGACTAAGATAGGCACCTGGTAAGAAAGGTGGAAGAAGCTTTTTCTCTACAGAGCCCTTATCCACATGAGGAAGAAGAAATCTGTTGTTGAAATAAAGCTTTTTTTTTTAAAGAAAAGGGTAACATATGACCACTTTAAATGTTAAGAATGAACAAAAATTCAGCAATAAAACAAATATAAAGGACTTTGACTCTTTTTTTAAATATATTTTTAGGGCTGCACCTGCAGCATATAGAGGTTCCCAGGCTATGGGTTGAATCAGAGCTCTGGCTGCTGGCCACAGCACAGCCACAACGACACGGGCTCATGACCTACACCACAGCTCATGGCAATGCCAGATCCTTAACCTACTGAGCAAGGCCAGGGATTGAACCTGCGTCTTCATGGATGCTAGTCAGATTCGTTTCTGCTGAGCCATGATGGGAACTCCTAAAGGACTTTGACTCTTAAGGGACATGGTCCTGAGGTACCTGAGCTCCTGCAGAGGCAGTCGCTGAGAGCAGAAGACCTTTAATCAGTGTGTCCTGCAGGATAACTTCAAGAATGTGGCCTCTTTGGGGTGGTGCATATTGAATATGAATCTGCCTGGAATTGAAGCGTGGAGAATTTTGGCAAGATCTGTTCCCATGGCTTCAGTGACCATCTCTGGGCTAGCCCAGACCTCTCTTTTTAGTTCCAGTCAATTTGACATACCCAGATATGTGACAGATCTATCAAACTCAGTGAGCTATGGCCAGAGTGTCAGGGAAGAGGGAACAAGGATGATGTCCTGTTGAGTAATGAACACCTCAAAAGAGGACAAATAAGCAGAGTGAAAAATTTGGACACTAGCAGCACACCCTAATCTGGAAGGATAATGATGGAGAAGATGCCTTCTCCACCACTGTCCTGATAAAGTGTATGCACCCTTGGAGACAGTGATATGGATGGGGAGAATTTTGAACAGAATTTAAACAGAAAATGCAGGAAAAAAGAGAAGTGATTGAATCAGCCTGAAATTCACTAGATTACGTTTTCTAGCAATTTTAAAAGTAGATAGCTATCACGGAGTGGTTATGAAAATCAATTCTGGGGTCACACTATGTTTGAATCCTAGGTCTCCAAATATCAGCTCTATGACCCTAGTAAAGACACTTAATAACCTCTCTGTGCCTCAGTTTCTTCATCTGTAATACGGGTGTCTCGTAGCTCTATGAGAATTAGTGTGTTAAGTCTCTTAGACAATGTCTGACATATCTTAAGACCTCAATAACAATAGTTAATTATTCTTTTACCAGGAAAAAGTGAGGTCTTACACTGAATGTGAAGTATGAAAAATAAGGATACACTTTTGCACATCTGAGTTTTGTCAATTAAAATAACATATCACCTACAGAAGGAATTAGGATGCTACAATAGTTAAGCCAAAGGAAAAAAAATTGATGTGTGGATAAAGGGAATAGATAAGCAAAAATGTGAAAAATATGTCTGTAATGTTGGAAAAATAGTTGTCAGTCATGTTGATGCAATTTGCTGTGGGAGAGGGAGGAAACTAAAAGAAACAAAATGAATGTCAGTGCTTCATCCTAAGTTGGAGGCATTTTTGAGGCACATTCTTGTGTACAATCAATAAGGGCCTGAAGTACTGAGATAAATAACAAGTGAAAATAAGTTGTCAGTTTCTTTTTGTTGCTAAAACAGTTATGTTATAATACTGCTAATTTTACACAGGAGACTTTGCTTAGAAACTTAGACCTCTATCAAAAATCATTTGTTGAACCCATTTTGTACACATGGTAGTGATCAAGACATGAATGAGATAGGCTTTTGCTATATCTTAGTGACTGTATAGAATGTTCTGTAGAAGTGTGGGTGGTGCCTAATTTTCTTGGAAGATCAAGAGGCAGTAGTCATATTTTTAGATTGACCTGTCATTCATAAGGTCCTTTTGGCCAAAGTGGTGCCTGGACCCTAGTTGAGATTTGCCAGTTTGAGGCATGGGAGCATGGTTGGAGATTGTTTTATAAATGACTAAATTCGGAGACTGAGGATGGCACTCTAGCTCTGAAATGAGTGAGTTGTATAATTTTGAACAGATTGCTTGACTTGTTTTTGTCTTGGTTTGCAAAATGAGAACTTTTCAAGCTTTCACGTTGAATGATGGTAAATGATGGCCAGTTTTCCCAGCAGGTCACAGACTTACCTCTGTGAACGTGGTGAGTCAGCTCACACAGGGAAAGGATGAGGATGACCTGAAGACCCCCTGCACCGCTAGCACATTTATCTACCTTATTGCTCTGCAGCCCTGCCTTTCTTGTTTGCCTTCTCACATAGCCAGCCTTTGGCCAAGACCAATAGAGCTGTAGATAGAGGCTGGCCCTGGTAGGTTGATGGAACTCTTGAGGCTTTTCTTCCTGTCAGAGGATTTGATGATATGTGTAACAGACAGTTTAGCTGGGTTCATGCAGAATCTGGGTCCCTGCCAGCCTCTTTAAGATATTAACACAAACTTGTCCTTGTTCTCAAGCTGTGCATTTGGGAAACCTGGTCTGGATTTTCCATCTAGTAACTACAGGTTCATCAAAAGCAAGATTCTAATGTCAGCAGCTGAGCACCAAGAATTATGTGATGAGTCAGGAAAGATTTTGAATTATTGTTTCTTGAGGCCTGAACTTAATAAATTTCCTTTAAGGTATGGGCTATGAATAGCCTTAGAAAAAAAGAGAATGATTTTCGATGATAGCAGAGACAGAGTCAAATAAAAACCTTCCTTTGAAAATGGAATTTTTAATGACTTCTATATTTACCATTTCTGGAGTTAAATTTATAGAAATCTGCTACAAGTAAATCTGGTTTCTAGGTATCACTTAGAGTATTCTGGCCACTAGACTTTCCAGGGACGGTTACTTTTTCTCTTTATGTGAGACATAGCTCTATCCTTTAAGAGAAAGCCTTAAGCAAGGCCTGAAGCCAGCAGACTGACTGGGTCCACATGGATGCTTTATTCTATTCAGATAAACATTAAGTACTGTAGTGCATTGGCAGAGGCAGCCAATGCTCATTCTACCTGTCTATTGACAGTTAAAAATAAGGGCTGCATGGTAGGATGTGTTTTTAAACCGATGACTCATGGCTGTTGCAGACTGGTAACATTTGATAAGCCAGTATGTCAGTCCTGTCCTCAGAACTATATCTATATCCATATCTGTCTATTTATGTGAAGCAAAAAATATATATATTTCAACCAACAAGGCTTACCAGCTAACAGTGCTGTTTGGTTAACCATTAGCTCATTTCCTATTCTGTATTTCTTGTTTATTCTTTTTTTTTTAAGTTTATTGACATAATTGGTTTACAATGTTGTGATAATTTCTGCTGTACAACACAGTGATTCAGTTATACATATACACACAGCCATTATCTCTCAGATTCTTCTCCCACGTAGATTATCACAGAATATTGCCAAGAGTTTCCTGTGCTATATAGCAGGTCCCTGTTGGCCAATCATTCCATATACTACAGTGCTCATAAATCTTTCTTATGGATTGATTTTAATTAGTGATATTTTGCATTATGGTAACTGAATCACAAAGGAGAATGACAGGAACAGGCCAACCCTGATGTGACACAGTCGAATGTGACAACACCAGGAGGAACTTGCATTTATATATTTTCAAAGTGTACCTGACCTCTGCAGCTCTGGACTAGCTAGGCATTCGCTATTACGCTGTCCTGATGACAGGTGCAGGGAGGTTGTGTTTGGCTCAGGAAAGAGGTAGTGGGCCGGATCTCAACCCAGAGTTCCAAGATTGTTTCTTTTTGCCATGCTGCCCCTAGAACTGAGTTTGAAATACTATTTCCCTCATTTTTCTTAGAGAGTTTCAGTTGAGTTGTGTAAGTAGTTCAAAGGATGTTGAGAATATGAAGAATGTTGACTGAAAACCCAACCTTCTTCCCTGTTTCAAATGGACATCTCTTTTACCTTCTACTGTCACAAGTGAAGAACAGTGTGCCTTGGAAAGAAAGAAATCTTTGTTATATAAATTCTCTTATCTTGCTTACCATTCTTTTTTCCATGTTCTACGTAATCATTCTCATTTTGAAATGCTGCTTCTTTATTACATTTTTTCTTTTACACTTTTTTTCTTTTCTAATGTTATCAAGCTCCTTTGATCTCTTTGTACCCCCTCTAGTTTAATTCTGTTATGTTCTGTGGTCCTATTGTTTTGACATACCCTCAGAAAGTCTTGAAGTGTTAGGCCTCTTCAGATGACATGTAGAGTGAGAGAGGTGTTCAAGTCTATGTTCGGTTAAATAAATCTGAGTCACTCTGCCTTGAGCCCTGGAATAGAAACTAAAGTATTCTGCCCTTTTTTTTTTTTTCAGGGCTGCACCTACGGCAGGTTCCCAGGCTAGGGGTCCAATCAGAGCTATAGCTGCTGGCCTATGCCACAGCCACAGCAATACCAGATCCAAGCCCTGTCTGCGAGCTACACCACAGTACATGGCAACACCAGATCCTTAGCCCACTGAGTGAGGCCAGGGATAGAACCCTCATCCTCACAGTTACTAGTCAGATTCGTTTCCGCTGAGCCACAATGGGAACTTCTGCTGGTTGTTAATATAAAATGAAAGAAACAAGAAAATGTGTCAGGAATCACCCCATCATTATCCCAGTTTTTGTAACAATCTGCAATGCGTCAAAGAAGTGTACTGCTGTATGTATTAGTAATGTGCTCCTTTTAAATGGTGAATTGTGTTCCATTGCGTGAATTTACCAGTTTATCTATCAGTCTGTTGGCATTTGGGCTGTTTATGAATTTGGTTAAAATGAGTAAAGTTACTATAAACATTCAGAAATGGGTCTCTGTAAGAAAATCTGGTTTCATTTCTCTAAATGCCTAGGAGTGAATATTTCACTTTATATGGAGGTTCCAGTTTTCTAAAGGCCCTGTACCATTTTGATTCCCTCCAGCAAAGAATGAGAGTTCATGTTACTTTGCATCTTATTGGTGCTTGGAATTGTCAGTCTTTTAAACTTTAAACATTCTAAGTGTGCATCACATTGTGGTTTTAATTTAGGTTTCTTTAGTAACTACTGATATTGCACTTTTCATGTTCATTTTGGCCATCTGTGCATCTCCTTTTGTATATTTAAAATTTTTGCCTGTTTTCTTTCGTTAATTGAAAATCTTTTTGTCTTACTGAAATATGACTTCTTTATATAATATGAATACAAGTGTTTTGTTAGATACATGTTTTGCAAATATTTTTCTCCTATTCTGTATTTTGCGTTCATTTTCTTAACAGTGTCTTCCAAAAAGCTAGTTTTTAATTTGAAGTGCAATTTATCAGTTTTGTCTTTCAATTTATATGAATTTTGTGCCTAACCCAAGTCACAAAGATTTCCTGTGTTTCCTTCTAAAATTTTTAAAGTTTTAGCTTCTACACAAACTTCTGATCCATTTCAGATAAATTACTATATGTAGTGCAAGGTCAAGATTATGTATAAGAATTTTCTCCTTTCCGCTTTTCCTCTTCCCCTCCCTCCCTCCTTCGCTCCTTCCCTCCTTTCCTCCCTCCTTTACTCTCTCCCTTTCTTCTTTCCTTCTTTTCTACCCATATGGAGTCCAGTTGTTCAAGCATCATTGTTAAAAATTATCCTGTATCTGTTAAAATATCTAGATGTCGTTGTAAGAAAAATCAGCTAAGCATATATGTGTGAGTCTATTCCTGTACTCTTTATTTTATTTCATTATTAGATATGGCTACCCTTATCCCAGCACCACACCATCTTGATTACTATAGCTTTATAGTGTAATCTTAAAGTCAGTTTTCAGACATTTGACCCTGTCCACAACATCTATGACATTCGGTTCATGCAAAAGGGTCCTAGAAATTTGGTCCTGTCCAAGTCCATGAGCATATTCGGTTCATGCCAGATGGTTTTGGACAGGACCAAATATCAAGGACCTTTTGGCATGGACCAAATGTCTCCACAGTCATTTTGGAAAGGACAAAATGTGGCCAAATATCAAGGACTTTTTAGCATGGATCAAATGGTCCTGCAACTATCAAGGACCTTTGTTGTGGGCCAGATGTCTTATGGACATTTTGGACAGACCAAATATCCAAGACCTTTTGGCATGCACCAAATGTCTTAATGGACATTTTAGACAGGGCCAAATGTCCCACAAGCAGAGCATGCAAATACGTTCAAATTTACGCCTTTTCCGTTTTTCTGGCTTTTAAATTTTCTTTGCTTTTCCCATATAAATTTTATAAGCAGCTTATCAGTTGCTACCAAAAAGCCTACTGAGATTTTGATTTTGATTGTCTTGAATCTGTAGATAAATATGAGTATAATCGATACGTTAAAATATTAAATCTTCTTATCAATAACCACAGTGAATCTTTTCATCCATTTAGGTCTTCTTTAATTTCACTTGTCAATATTTTGGAGTTCACAGTGTAAAATCTTATCTATTTTTAGATTTCTCTGTAGGTATTTTATGTTTTTAAATGCTATAAGTGTTTTTTTTTTAACTTATATTTTCAGTTATTCCATGCTAGCATATAGAAACAAAGTTGGCTTCCATATGTTGAACTGGTAACATTGCTATACTCACTAGTGCTAGTAGCTTATTCATGGATACTTTGGAAAGTTTTAAATATAGATGACCAAATTGTCTTTGGAAAAAATTATTTCTTCCTTTCCAATTTGAATGGCTTTTATTTCTTGGCTTATTGCATTGATTGGGAACTTCAATACAATGTTGCCTTCTTAATGTAAAATCTTTAAAAATGTCCTTTATCATACTGAAGAAGTTTCCTCCTGCTTTTACTTTGTAATGAGTTTTATCATCAATAGTTGCTGAATTTTGATAAATGCTTTTCTTGAATCAATTGATATCCTAATGTAATATATCTTCTTTATATTGTAAATGGGGTAGATTATACTGATAGATTAATAAGCTGGATTAACCTTGCATTCCAGGGATGAACCCTACTGCATTGTAGTTTATTATTCTTTTTTATATATTTCAGATTTTATTTATTAATATGTGGTTGAGAATATTACATGTATGTTCAAAGTTACATTTTGTATCCATATTTAAAAGGTATATTTTGTGTCATGTTGTAGTTTTCTTTTTTGTTTTCTATTGTCTTTGTCTGATTTTGTTATAGGTAATGCTAGTCTCATAAAAAGAGATAAGAAGTATTCACTCTTCTTCTGTTTTCTGGAAGATTTGTGTATAGTTGCTGTTATTTCTTTAAATGTTTGGTGGAGTTTAGCATTGAAACTATCTGGGATTAGAGGTTATTGTTAATTATGAGAGAAGAGTTTCTAAATATAATTGTGAATTTTCTTATTTGTTCCTTTAGTTCTGTAACCATTTCTTTAGGGTTATGTTTTCATGTTTTGGAATCTTTACTATTAGGTGCATACATATGTGGGATTGTTATGTCTTTATTTGTGTATTGACCGTTTTATTATTATGTAATGCACCTCTTTATCCCTGGTAGTAGACTTACTTTTTCTGATATTAATATAGCTACTCCAACTTTCCTTTGATCCATGTTTACATTGTATATCTTTAAAAAGTACTTTTACCTTGTTTGAAATAAGTATTTCTTTTTTTTTTTTCCATGTCCAAGGCATGCAGAAGTTCCTGGGCCAGGGGTTGAAACTGCACCACAGCAGTGACCCAAGTGACAACACTGGATTCTTTAATCCACTAGGCCACCAGGGAACTCCTGAAATGGTATCTTTTACCAGCACATAGTCAGGGGATATTTTTCAAGTCCATTGCCACAATCTTGGTCTTTTAATTGCTATATTTAGACCATTTACATTTACTGCAATTAGGGATAGGTTTGGATTTTGCATTTCTATTTTATTTCTTTTTCTTTGTTCTTCTATTATCTGTTTCTTTCTTAAATTCGTTTTCTGCCTTCTTTCAAGTTACCTGAATAATCTTTAATGTTCTATCTTGTTTTATTTCTGTTTTCCATTAACCATGTATATTTTTTTAAAAAAATAGGTTTTGGAGACTGCAATATGCATACCTAACATTCCTTGGTCTACTTAAAGTCCACATGTTACACTTCAATTGGAATATAGAAACTTTATCATCATATTGGCCCCTTTATCCTCATCTCTTTATGTTGTCATTGTCTTATATATTACATCTACACGTATTTAAACTCCTTTGGACAATTTTAAAATATTTTTTTTCAGTCATCAGTGTAGCCAGAAGAATGGCTTCCAAAAGATATCTACACTCTCATTCCCAGAACCTGTGTATATAGAAAAGGGACTTTGCAAATGTGATTATGATTAAGGGCCTTCAGATAATTACCCTGGATTATCAGGTAGCCCCAGTGTCATCATATAAGTTCTTTAAAGCTGAGGACCTTTACCAACTGTAGTTAGAGAATCAGAGAGAATGCACTGTGAAGACTTAGCCTACTGTTTCTGGCTTTGAAGATAGGAAAAGGGGGCAGTGAACCAAGGCATGCAGACACTCTTTAGAAGCTGAAAAAGATATGGAAATGGAGTTTCCTCTAGAACCTTCAGAAAGAAATACAGCCTTGTCAACACTGAGCTTAACCTGATGATTAGTGTCAGATTTATGACCAACAGAATTGTAAAATCATAAATTTATATTATTTTAAAGTACTAAGTTTGTGGTAATTTGTTACAGCAGCAGTAGAAAACTAATACAACCATCAAACATATTTTAAAGGACTCAAGAATAATTATATTTACCCAGATATATACCATTTCTATTGCTATTTTTTTAATTCTTAATATGCCATTTGTCTTTCTGTTGTCATTTCCCTCTGTCTGAAGAACTTCCTTTAACAATTTCTTAGGTCTCCTGGCAACTAGTTCTTACAGATTTTCCTAATCTGGGTTCATTTTTCCTTCATCTTTATTCCTGAAGGATATTTTCACCAGGTATAGAATTCTGGGATGACAGAACTCTTTGCACACTTGAACAAATGTTGTTCCCCTCCTTCTCATCTACATAGTTTCTGATGAGAAGCTTGAATTCATTGACAGTGTTACTTTCCTATAAGTGGTGTATTATTTTCCTCTGGTTGTTTTAAAATTTTTTTCCTTTGTGATAGTTTTCTTTTTCTATTGTTTTCAGCAGTTTGATTATGATATCCTAGTCGTGGACTTCTTTTTTTTTTTTTAATCCTATTTGGAATTCACTGAGTTCCCTGAATCTTATCTTTTTTTCCAAATTCAGTAAGTCTTAGGCCATTATTTTTTGAAATATTTTTTTGGTTCTGAATTCTTTCTCCTCTCCCTGTATTCTAATGACATGAAGCTCCAACCTTAAAATGTTAATAGCTCTAAGGTTGAGAACCCCTGCTCTTCCTAACTAATACAGTGACTTATCTTTACTATGGTTTTCTAAAGCCTTGCACTTTAGTTTTATAGAAACAACTCCCTCCTTACTCATATTTTAATGGTTTTCATAAATTTAATTAGATCTCAGAATTACTATAGTAGGTTCAACTGGAATAACTTTGGGTACAAAATACCATTATTCTGGGGAGTTCTTGTTGTGGCTCAGTGGTAATGAACCCTACTAGTATCCTTGAAGAAGTGGATTCAGTCCCTGGCCCTGCTCAGTGGGTAAAGGATCTGGCATTGCCACAGCTTAATGTAGGTTGCAGATGTGTCTCAGATCCCATGTTGTTGTGGCTGTGGTATAGGCCCACAGCTGCAGCTCAGATTAGACCCCTAGTTTGGGAACTTCCATATGCCTTGTGTGCAACCATAAAAAAAATAAAATAAAAAATAAAAAAAGCAAGCAAACAAAAAACAGATTGTCAAAATACCATTCGTCTGGACAGAGCATAAATGTGTGTGCCCAGTTTACTAACCATCAGGTGAGAGTCAGAGAGGTTAGAGAGTCCCCTTGATTCTATGATTTGGTTGAATTCATGTAGGTTAGGAGAACTTCTACATGTAAATATGTATGTATATATATTTACCTTTTTCTCTCATATTGTCATTTAGGTTTTAATGTAATTTTTGCAGATACTTATTGATTATTTTAGATGTACTGC
Organism: Catagonus wagneri; assembly: GCA_004024745.2. Classification (NCBI taxonomy): domain Eukaryota; kingdom Metazoa; phylum Chordata; class Mammalia; order Artiodactyla; family Tayassuidae; genus Catagonus; species Catagonus wagneri. Next base: position 550,632 of record PVHT020000108.1, read on the forward strand.
TATAAAAAGATCTTTAATTTCCTGATAAACAATTTCTTTGAATTGATTCAATTATATTAATTTCATTTTGTATAGTTTTGCAAATTTAGGAAGTTTCCTAATACTTAATCACATATCACTTTGGAATATTTCTCAATTTCTCAAAGTTTACAAAATCATAAATAGAATCAAATGGAAAAATTGATAAGGAAAGACAATTGAAAATTATTTTGGAAAAGCTTCCAGATTCTGATTTTTTTCCCTTAAAAATTCCAAGGGCAGAGCTAAACATGTTCCCCCCTTACCCACTATGATATGATATAATATATATATTGCTCTGCTGGAGTCCCAAACTCTGTCCGGTAGGCATTTTAGTAACTACCTCTGTAGAATCTTTTTTGTAGAATTCAGAATCTCCTTGTTTGGATGGAAACTTAAGTAACTCAATTGATCTTTGCACCAATGAACATTTTAATTGCTTTTGACACTTTTTCAGAATGGGAATTTAGTGTCGTTCAAGATTTGCCTCAAAATTTTAGGGCTATATTGAAAAATACTGTATGCCATTAACTTTGATTATTATATTTCAAATGACTTCACTGTTACGGCCTCACTGCCTGTGGTGAAGGATCGATAGAGCTGCATGAATGTGGTCAACAATGGGGTGGCTCTTCTCTCTTGCCCAGGCTCCACTGTCTTCTGCACAATTTTTCACCCCCTGGCCCCATTCTTCCTCCGCTTCACCCCCACTCCCATGTGTCATCTATATCCCCCTACCTCTCTCTCTCTCTCCTTAGCTATCTATCTATCTGTCTGTCTATAATCTATCATCTTCTATCTACCATTTATCTATTATTTTTCTCTTCCTTTCGGTATGGGCAGGCAGACTGGCTTTACTACCCATGCTTTCTGCTGTGTGCCAGTCCTGGAGAACTAGAGATCGGTCTAGAAGCAGTGTTTGACAGGGGGCGCCCGAGGTCCCGGAGCTGTCCAGCAGTTCCTGGCTAAGTTCTCCCTTGCGCTCTTCGCGCTGGGGAAGCTCTCTGGCGCCCCGCGCGAGCAGGGAACCTCTCCCTAATGCTACCAGGGTTTCCCAGGTTCACCATCCATCTCCGCCAGTTTCTCTCTACTTCCAGCCCCACCTCGGAAGTCTAGCCTGCCTTAGTAGTCTTCCTCCGCAAACCCTCGAGGGGAGTCCCCTCTCCAGTCCCCACGCGGGCTTCCCTCCTTTGACTCAAGGGCGGGCGAGCGCATCTTTTTCTAGCCTTGCCTTCTGCTCTTGGGTGGTCCTCCTCTCCGTCTGTCTTTCCGGACACGCGCCCGAAATCGAGGGGTGAGAGCAAAAGACCGCCCATCAACTTAGCACCTTGGAATAAGATCTTCCGATCCCGAAAGAGGTTGACATTGTCGGGGTCGGGGAGAGTGAGGAGCAGGGCGGAGGCTGCAGCGGCTCTGAGGCTGGCTAGACGGGGCTTGGAGACGGAGGGGCCCTTGCCGGAGAGGGACGCGGGGCGCCGGGCCTCGCCCTCGGGCTCTCTCCTTTATCCCCCTCTCCCCGCCTCCCCGGCCCGCCCCTCCCTCTCCGAGGAGCAGTCTCTCCTCCACGCGTCTCCGGCGCTCTCTCCATTGTCTCTGCCTTTACAACAGGTTCGGGCGGCGGGGAAGGCGGGCGGGTGGGGGCCGCCCCAGCTCCGGCTTCCTAGAGGCGGCCTCCCTTCCTCTGGGTGTGCATGCCTTCCGCTGCTTTGATTCCGCTCCTGGAGCTAATTCCCTGGCGGAGCAGCCCCCGGCGAATCCGACCCCTCCCATTGTGCCTCCTCCCAGCCCGCACCCCGCCGCCTGGGCTCTGCGTGTGGAAATGATGTGCGCATTGGAGGGTCTAAGTTCTTCACGTGCCCGGGGGGTCCTCCCTTTTTTTTCTTAGGCAACCAAATCTTACTAATTTTACTAATCAGTAAATCCAAGGCAGCGGCTGGAGAGACTAACGCAGTTTTCCCGTTTGATTCCAAGAACCTCTTCGCTTTTTATTTTTATTTTTAAAGACGGAGACGATGGACTGAGCAGATCCACACCATGGAGCCTCGGGTCTTACTGAGAACATTCTGTTTGATCGTCGGTCTCGGAGCAGGTGAGTGGCCGCAGAGCTGGGGCTGGAGAAGGGATGCCCCCGCCTCGGGGCAGCCCGAGCCGCCGGGGGACGCCCGGCTTTTCCTCCACCCAAAGTAGGTCTGGAGTGGGAAGCTTGGAGTAAGGGGTGGGTTTGGGTTTGAATTGTTTTGTTTTGTTTTGTTTTTCTTCCTGAGCTTGTCTTGGAGACCGCAGGGTGGGTCACACCCCTAGTCTAGGGTCTGAGGGCCAAGGGGAACTTTGCACTGAAATGGGTTTAAAGTAGGTCACGGAAATGGGACTGGGTGCTTCGCTATTTAAAGCTTGGCTGCTGATCTCAGGTAAGGCTCTCAGCCGCGGAGGGAGTCGCCTCTTGTCAGTTTCCAATATTGTCTCCAAGACGCGGTTCTTTGCTGCCCTGGAGAAAGAGGCTTGCATTTTGATGGAGCTTTTTCTTTCTTTCTTTCTTCTTCCCTCGCCAACTCCCACCAGTTTGGGGGCTGGGTGTGGACCCCTCCCTACAGATTGACGTCTTAACGGAGTTAGAACTGGGGGAGTCCACGACCGGAGTGCGCCAGGTCCCGGGGCTGCATAATGGGACGAAAGCCTTTCTCTTTCAAGGTATGAGGAGCGTGCTCAATCCCCAGTGTGGTTTCAGTTCGGATAACCCCAGGAGGAGCTGGCCGCTCCTCCTAACTTCTGTTTCGCCTCATGGTTGACAGCATCTGAGCTGAGATGTGGAGGGTCATTGTGAAATACACCTTCTTTTTAAGTGGCTTGGTTTCTCTCCTCTCTCGCCCCTCTTCTTTCTTACTTTGTATCCTTGCCAGTTCTAATAGATAGTCCCTTAATTACTGTGCAGAAACTCCAATGGCAGATGGTTGATTTCGGAGTTTGGGGAACAATGAATTATAACACAAACACCTCATTTGGGTGAAATTGATTTAGGTAGGAAATAGAGTAGTTTAATCTCTAGTTAAAACACTGTTCTCTGCAAGTTTCAGGGACAGTGGTGCCCAGTTGGGGAGGAATTTCTTTATGTGGGTAGCTTCGTGGAAAAATTAATGCCTCTCAATAATTTTATCTACTATCTATAGTGTTTATATCACTAGCACACTGTATTTGAGACAAGATTCCTTATTGAATGATCATGATTCTTCCTTCGCCATCAATGACAAGAGAAAAATAATATTCTCTTAAAAATTTTGAAAATATTTCAAATAAATGTTAATTCAAAAGTATTCCTCATGTCACCATTAATCATGTACGTAGGATTTTAAAACTTCTTTTTGAAGTCCTTGGTCATTGGCTATGCACAAATGTCTACATTAAAATTATATTTAAATGTGCTATGTAGTCAGAAGCAAATTCCAGTGTATCAAGACTTCAGCTTTGATTTACCAAAGCGTTTGAGTATTGCTTGGTTTGTGGGAAGATGCTGTAATATGAGCTTCTGAAAGGTAGCTAAACACCTACAGAAAGACTAGTTTCACATATGGTGAAGTATAGATGAAGGCAAAACAGAAATGGAATTTGGTTTGATATATATGATGCTAAATCATCCCCTCCCCCAATTTTTCTTCTGTGATTATGGTGCTGTGGCTTAAAAAAAAAAAAGTGCAACTCATAATTACTAAAATTTGGGTGTGCACAATAAAACCACTTCAGCAAATTTACCACTGAGCAATAGGCATAAAATCAAACCTGAGTGTTTCCGTAGTGGTGTTGTTGCATGATACAGCCAGTATGTGTCACCATGGACAGTAACACCAAAGCCTCCAGTTAAAAGGAGGACATTGACAAGTGTTGCATTTAAGAGTGACAAGTTCACTCTTAAAATAAGTTAAATGTAATTTTGTTTTAATTATGGTGAGCCCACTAAATGTTTTTAGTGTGATGGATATTTGTTATAGTATTTACTTAAAGGTCTTTTTTTGTTGTTTTGGTGGGAAGTGGGGTTGTAACTTGGATAATGAATCCTTTAAAAACAATGACCAAATCTAATAAAGGAAATAAGGCTAGACTGTCAGCAAAATTCAGAGTGGAATAAAAGTGTCATTATGGTTAAGCTTCTGTTTTTTCTTTTTCTTCTTTTTTTTTAATCTCTGATTTTCAGTTCCTGTCAGCTGGAAATAAAATTATTTCAGGACTGCCAATTTGAGTAACTGGGAAGCTTTACAGAAGCTAAAGCTCCTGATAAACAAATGGCACTGAAGCACCCTTAACATTTCCAAAGGTCCTTTAAATTATATTGGTGTTCTTCTTGGCTTCCTCTAAAGAGTGTCTGAGCTGTCACACATAGAAACCTCAGGACTGTGTATTTTATGTTCTGATGCTAAATAGTTAAACAGTTTCTAGGAAATAGTCTCAAAGGCATCAGTATATTTTCCTGGTTAATTTTTTAAAAGAAATTTTTAATATTCAGTTTTATTTAAGTTGTCAGTTCTTCAACGTAGGCATTGTGTTGTAATTGAATTGTCCATAGTCATATAAATGCACATTGATGAATAGTTTTTCTTTCCTTGTTGGACCAAGCCCAATATTTAGAGTGAATACCTAACAAATATAGTTTTCTAGATTTGGGGATGTAAACTTTTATTTCCTGCCAGATTACGAATTATTATTTCATATGGCCAATCAATAAGCAAGTATTTGCTACCTGCTGCGTTCTCAGTAGACATATATTACTTATGTGCTTGTTACGCTCTAATAACGTCTCTTATTCTAAAATTGATATTATATGGAGTTCCTGTCGTGGCACAGTAGAAACGAATCCAACTAGGAACCATGAGGTTGCGGGTTCGATCTCTGACCTTGCTCATTGGGTTGAGGATCCGGCATTGCTGTGAGCTCTGGTGTAGATAGCAGACGGGGCTCGGATTCTGTGTTGCTGTGGCTGTGGTGTAGGCTGGCAGCTGTAGCTCTGATTAGACCTCTAGCCTGGGAAACTCCATATGCCGCGGGTACGGCCCTAAAAAAGACAAAAGACAAAAATAAAATAAAATAAAATAAAATAAAATAAAATAAAATAATAAAATAAAATTGAGATTATAGGATTGACAACAGGTGGACCTTTGGCTCTGCTTGGTAGTTCCGCGTTACCTTGAAAGGTCTTTCTTCTGCTATTAGAATGGTGAAAACTTTTGTTAAGGAGTCAGTCCTGACTCCTACTGCTCCACTGGGATTCCATGAGTTTTAGACAAAAGCTTTCAGCCTCTGAAGATTTTATGGATTTGATTTATAGTGAATTGAGAGTGCTGCGAATTTTTTTGTATAGTCTGTAAAATGTCATAGCAGAAATAGTAACACGTTACAAAACCTGTGAGATGCTCTCAGATTTCATATAAACCTATCAGATAAGTTACTTTATGCTATCAGGTATGTTCCAAATAGATGGAATAGGTTTTTGAGCCATCACAATTCTTCTGCAGTAATACAACTATCTTCTTTTGTCTCGTATCTTTAAAAGAAATTTCAACGTACAATTTCCCAGTGATTTTTGCTCATTTCTTATTGCTTTTCCTTTTGGTTACTTCATTCTTCTCTTTATTGGTTTGTAAGATATTTATGATTCAGTACTTTTTGAAACTAAATAATGTTTGTAAATTATTGTGCAATACAGATCTGTTACTTAACTATTCACTATATATGTATAATAAAAAAGAAATATATTTCAAAGTCATATCTGATTTTCATCATATATGGTATCACTAAAATTGTTTTGTTGTTGAAATTTGGTTTATAGCTGCTCTGGAAATTGAGGTGATAAGATTCTAAATTAGATCATCCGTTGATAAATGTGGTTTTTGATCTGTGCCAATTGTAATAATTTTCAAAAGAAAAAAGCAAGCAGGCAACCGTTTGTAATCTGTATTAAGATCTTCCATGTATTTCTAGCTGCACACTGACTGATAGCCACAAAAGTACACATATGTTTTTAAAAAGTAGAGAACTGGTTACTGACAATCAAGAGACCTATGAAAGGTTGTAAACAATTCTAAAATGTTAAGGACTAGTGCAATTATAAATAGAATTCTACCAACCTTGTTTAAAGTCTAGGGGATATTCTTTAAGATAGTGATCATAATAATATTCTTTCCTCTTTACATGAAAGACCAAGAGTGAGAGTATGCAGAAGCATGGTTCTAGGACTTTCTAAAAAAAATAAAAAGTCATTTCTAAAAAAAATCTTTAGCATTTTTAGGTCTTTGGTTTTAACATTTTTTGGGGGGGCCAGTTTCCCAAACTAGATAGTTTCATCCATTGGCTTAATAAAATTTCTTCCAAGGTGTTCACAGATATTATGATGTCATTAATACCCACAGAAGAAATAGATAAAATCAAAGCATACTTTTTCTCCTGAGTTGGTAATTTGAATACATATTTTAGCAATTATTTTTAAGGAACTTTATGATTTTAAAGGAAAAATGGTGTTCACAGTCTACTTTTATGCCAGTATGTGAAAACAGGAATGAAATTGAGCATTTGGTGGTGGGCCATTGGCTTGACTAGGCACAGGTAACTGCTTTAAAAAAAGTGAGGTGGCATTGAGTGTCTTTAGTTTGGTGGTCCATAAATATTTGTGGACTTAGATGGTCTTCAGTGCCCCCTTAGAACAGAATGATTACGAGATGGGCTTAGAATCCAGATAGACCCAGGTGGAATTTCATTAGTTGTGCTACTATGGTGAAGTTACTTAATTTCTCTGAGCTTCAGTACCCTCAATTATAAAATTAATGTTGTTATGAAGATTTTTTTTGTGTCTGTGCAATTATTATTCTACTAGGTGTTAGACATGTAACAAATGAAGTTAGAACTTTGCTTTCATTGTGCCTTAAAAATAGTCATTAAACAAACAATTTCACAGATAATAATTTAATCAGTGCTAAGATAAATGATATGAAGAAAAACTAAAGGTGTAATGGGAATCTGTATTCTTGTTTAGGGAGTCATAGGATCAGGGAAAGTGTCTTTGAAAAAGAGACATTTAAGCTGAGAGATGAAGGATAAAGAAGGATATAGTCTGGGAAGAGGAGCTGTGAGGATTCTGAATGGAAGAGTAACACTGGCAAAGGACATAGCATGAGTAGAGATCCTGGGCCTAGAATGAGCATGGTGCATTTGAGAAAAATGGAAGAAATCCAGAGTAGTGGAGACACAACTTGTGATATGAAATGAAGTGAATAAAGAAAGCACAGATCAGGTTACATAGTAGATCATATTTATACAGAAGAATTGAAATTTTGTCATTATACAAGATATATTATGGTGGGCAGAATAAGAGTATCTTAAAGATGTTCACCCCATAAGCCTAGGAACCTGAAGATATGCTGTGTTATATGTCAAGGGGGAATTAAGGTGGCAAATCAGCTGACCCTGAGATAAGGAAACACTCTTGGATGATCTGGGATGAACTGGGATTATATGGGTAGGCCTCATGCAATCACAAAAGGGCCTTTAAATCTGGAAAAGTGAGGTGGAAGAGTCATTATCAGGGTGATGCAAAGAAGAATGGCCGAACCTGCCATTGGTAGCTTGGTAGATGAAAGTGGGCCATGAGCAAAGCAATGTGGGCAGTCCCCAGAATTTGGAGAAGTAAGAAAACAGATTTTTGTTTAGTGTGTCCAGAAGGAATGCAGCGTGGCTGAGACCTTGATTTTAGCCCAGTGAGAGTCGATTTGGACTTCTGACCTCTAGAAATGTGAGATGATAAATTTGTGTTGATTTAAGCCACTAAGTTTGTGGTGATTTGTTATAGGAGCAATAGGAAATGGATATGGATTTCGATACATGGAAGTGGGGATTGCTGTAAGAAATATGTAAAAATGTGGATGGTGGCTTTGAAATTGGGCAATGGGCATAAGATGGAAGAGTTTTGAGGAGCATGATAGAAAAAGGTTAGAATAATGGATCGTTAGTGGAAATGTGGATGTTGGAGATTCTACTAGAGAGGACTCGGAAGAAGATAGAAGAGCATGGTAGAGAAAACCCAGATCATCTTAGAGAGAACCGAAATTGTCATGAACAGACTATTTGTAGAAATATGGACATTAAAGGCAATACTAGTGAGGGTGCAGATAGAAATCAGGAACATGTTACTGGAAATTAGAGGAAAGGATGTCCTTGTTATGTCATGACAGAAAACTTAGCTGAATTCTGTCTGTGGAGAGCAAAACTTATAAACATGAACTTAGGTATCTAGCTGAGGTGGTTTATCTATATAAAGGTGCAGTCTGGCTTTTTCTTGCTGCTTATAGTAATATGTAAAAGGAGAGAGATAGAATGAGGGAAGAACTGTTGAGCAGAAAGGAACCAGAACTTGATATTTGAGAAATTCTTAGCCTATCCAGATTGCAAAATATGCTAAAATTAGGAGATTCACTGGCAGGGAAAGTCTGCTCTGGAAAGAAAGCCAATAGTATGGCTGAAAGACCGTTCGTTTGCTGGTGCTTCAGAAGTAATGTCAGAGTATTCAGTCACATAGGAGACTCTTAGAAGAAATTGGCATGTGGATTCCCTCAAACATCTCAGCAGAATCCTGGAAGAGAGATGGATTTATCCAGGAAATATTTGTGGACGAAGCTCTTGTCTTATGGAGTAAATTTCCATGACACATGTGGGAGACTCACAGGGTTCTTGAAAAGATCATACCAGCAATAACACTACTAGATTGGCCTGAAAGGGGAAGTGAGAGGATGTAATGAAGGTTGTTGGGTCCCCAAAATTCCACAGGCAAGAAACAGGCTGATTAAATTACTCAGCTACAAATATGAACCACCTTCCATGGACAGAATTGAGAGCCCATAAGGCAGAGCTTAGGGCCCAGTTAGTAGAGCCAAGAATCACAGAGGATTATTCCCATCTTGAAACCAAATGTAGTTTGCCTGGCTGGATTTCAAAATTGCATGTGTCTGGTGTCTGATTTTTTTTAACTTGCATTTTCTCCTTTTTGTGAATAGGAATGTCTATAACTGTTATCCTGTGTCTATCCCACCATTGAATTTTGGAGGGAGATAACTTGTTTCTTGAGTTTCATAGGTTCACAGATGAGAGAAATTGTGTCTGAGGATGGATAATGCCCAAAGCCTCATTTACTTCTTACTTATTTGTTACTGAATTATAGTTAGTTTACAGTGTTGTGTGTTATGTTAATTTCTGCTGTACAGCAAAATGATTCAGTTGTATATATATTATTTTTATATTATAAATATATAAAGATATATATTCTTTTTTATGTTATTTTCCATTATGGTTTGCCATTATTCAGTACACTGAATATGGTTCTCTGTGCCATTCAGTAGAAATTTGTTGTTTATCCCCTCCATGTATAATAGTTTCCATTTTCTAACCCCGACCTCTCACTCCATCCCTCCCCCATCTCCCTCCCCTTGACAACCATGGGTCTGTTTACCTTGTCTGGAGTCTCTTTCTGTTTTGTAGACAGGTTTATTTGGGTCACATTTGGGATTCCATGTGTGTGATACTATATGTTATTTGTCTTTTTCTCTACGATTTACTTCACTTAGTATGATAATCCCTAATTGCATCCATGTTGCTGCAAATGGCATTATTTCATTTGTTTTTATGGCTGAGTAGTATTCCATTGTATATATGTGCCACATTTTCTTATTCCATTCATTTATGTTGTTTCCATGTCTTGGCTGTTGTGAATAGTGCTGCTGTGAACGTAGGGGTGCATGTATTTTTTTGAATTATAGTTTTGTCTAGTTATATGCCCAGGAATGGGATTGCTGGATCATAGGGTAATTCTTTTTTTAGTTTTCTGAGGAGCCTCCATATGGTTTTCTGTAGTGGTTTCACCAACTTCCACCACCCCCTGCCAATAGTATAGGATGGTTTCCATTTCTCCAGGCCCTCTCCAGCATTTGTTATTTGTAGACATTTTAATGATAGCCATTCTCACCAGTGTAAGGTAGTGTACCTCACTGTAGTTTTGAATTGCATTTTTCTAATAATTAGTGATGTTGATCATTGTTTCATGTGCCTACTGGTCATCTGTCTCCTTTGGAGAAATGTCTATTTAGGTCTTCTGCCCGTTTTTCAGTTGGGTTGTTTGTTGTTTTTATTGTAGAATTGTATGAGTTTTTGGTATATTTTGGAGATTAAGCCCTTGTTGGCTGCATTGTTTGCAAATATTTTGCAAATATTGTCTGTTTTTTAAATGATTTCCTTTGCTATGCAAAATATTGTAAATTTGATTAGGTACCATTTGTTTATTTTTATCTCTATTGCTTTGGGAGATTGACCTAATAAAACATTTGTATAATTTATGCCAGAGAATATTTTGCCTACATTCTAGTCTAGGAGTTTTATGATTTCATGTCTTATATTTAAATCTTTAGGCCATTTTGAGTTTATTTTAGTGCATAATGTTAGGGTGTGTTTTAATTTCATTGATTTTCATGCAGCTGTCCAGTTTTCCCAGCACCACTTGCTGAGAGATTATATTTTCCCCATCTTATATTCTTGCCTCCTTTATGGAAGATTAATTGACCATAGGTGTGTGAATTTACTTCTGGGCTCTCTATTTTGTTCCATTGATTCATATGTCTGTTTTTGTGCTGGTACCACATTATTTTGATTACTGTAGCTCTGTAGTATTGTCTTAGTGCTGGGAGAGTTATGCCTTTTGCCAGAGCCTCATTTATACTTGATTTATATGGTGAGATTTGGGGCTTTTGAGTTGATAAGATTTATATCAAATTTTAAACTTTAGATTGATATTATGATGGGTTGAGACTTTGGGGGACTTTGAGATAGAGTAAATGTGTTTTGCCTGTGGGATGGATAAGAGTTTTTCTGAAGGCAGGTTGTGGTAGGCTGAATAATGGTCTTCCAACTGCCCACATACTAAATCCTCAGAACCTGTGATTAGGTTATGTTATGTGGTATGCCAAAGTAATTAAGATCGCTAATTAATGGACTTTAAAATATGGAGATAATCCTGGATTACCTGGGTATACCTCATGGAATCACTCAGGGGTACCCACAGGGCCCTTGGGGGAGGTTAGTTCTCCCCAGGGCAGCACCCTGGGCCATGGCTGTGACACTGTTTTAAATATGGAGGAGGGAGGAAGGAGAGTTAGTGTTAATGTTAAGCAATGTGAGAAAACCTTGGTATTGGTTGTTGATGACTTTGAAGTTGAAAGGTGGTCAGAAACCAAGGAATATGGGCAGTCTTTAGAAGCTGTACAGAACATGGAAATAGATTTTCCTTCAGAACCTCCAGGAGAAACACAGCCTTACAGACACCTTGATTTTAGCCCAGTGAGATTCATTTTGAACTTCTGAACCACTAGAACTGTGAGATAATAAATTTGCATTGATTTAGCTAGTAAGTTTGGTAATTTGTCACAGCAACAGTAAGAAACTGATGTATATGTTAAACATTAGCATTCATTTATTTTGTAACTGAATTAAACTTTCTTTTGAGCCCTCCCTCAACTCTGCATAAGAAAATATTTGTACAGTGGTTGGAAATTTGAACTTAACCAGTTAAAGTTATCTTAGTCATTTGGAGCTTAATAGTTTTTTAAGTGTAAAGTCAGAATCTTCATGTTAAATGCTGTCTTTAAGGAATTCTCTCCATAATTTAATTATGAGCTCATTCTGAGAACAAACCGAGTAAAGCCAAGCAGTGTTTTATTTTTATTATTATTATTTTTTTTAATATTCCCATCGTCCTCGTAATAGGTTAATCCAGAGGTTGAGGGGGAAAATTAGAAAGCATGCATATTTTGGAAGTAGAATTGAAAGTCTTTAGCATGGTGTTTGGCACCCAGTGAGGATGGTAGTCATAACTATGGACAAGGGAAATCATAACTAGAGTCTCCTATCAAAAGTGCCAAGGATCTTTATAGGTTACCGACTAGGTTTGATTTAGGAAGAGCAAGAGCAATCGTGACAGGCTCTGACAAGTGGATGACTTTGAATGTCAAGGCGGAGGTGCACCCTGGATGACAGCTGAAGTGAAGGGCCTTTCTTTGGCTTTATTCCATCTCCCACTGCCTCATTCCCCTCATGCTGGTCCCAAGCCCCACTCTTGCAGACACCTATTATCTGTCCGCAATTCAGATAATTATATGTCCATGTGCTAACTCATAATTTTCGTATTAGGTACTAAGGCTTTATGGTGTGATATGTCTCCTGTTGATTTTAGTTTAACTCAATTTAACAAATATTTATTGCACTGCTATTATATGTAAGGATAGAATATAGAGTATAATAGAGGAAGGATGATGGCTACATAAATTATTACATGAAGTAAAGCAGGAATCAAAACGTAATTGTAAAGAGTGAAAAATAAAATTTGGGACTTATCTTAAAGAAGGTAGAAATTATGAAAATTACTCATCCTAGTTTATATTTGACAAAATGTAGGTAATCATTTAACTGTGAGCCAGTTATAAGAACAAATAGAATCATACCCTATATTTCTCCTGGCCACTAACAACTATGTGGCAGTTCCCTTCTCTGGATTATTCTTCGTGTTTTTTTTTTTTTTTTTTCCTGTTGAACTTTTACATATTATTCAGGACTCAGTTTGGCTGTCATTTAGGTTACAAGGTTTTTCTTTGGTAGAAGCATTGTTTCTTCTTTGGTGCTCTCTTAGCTTTCTCTACTACAACAACCATCTCATTGAATTATAGCTATTTTTTTTTTAATATAAAAACTCTGACCACTTTTATTTTCCTTGCTGCTACTTCCCTGATCCACACCACGGCCATCCTTTTCCTGGATTCCTCCCCCGCAGTCTGTTTTCCACATCATTGCCAGAATGATCCTTACACATAATACATATCATGTCACTCACTGCTTTGCCCCAAACATTCACTGATTCCCCGTTTCACTCAAATTAAAGATACAGTTTTTGATATGCCCTACAAAGACTTATTGAACACTCCCACCCTACCCCATTACTTTCTGGCCTAATTAACTGCTCTCTCCCTTTCTCACTTGACTTTAACTCTACTGACCTCCTTGCTGTTCCTTAAATAAGCCGGGCACTCTCCTGACTCAGGGCCTTTGCACTGGCTGTTTATTCTGCCTGGAACCCTATTCCCCCAGATATCTACATGTTTTTCCCCTTACTCTCTGAAAATGTTTTCTCAAAGATCAATTTGTTAATGAAGCCTACTCTGACCACAGCGAAAAATTTCAACTTGTCTTCCACACCACAGATATTCTTTTTTTTAATTACTTAATGAATTTTATTACATTTGTAGGTGTACAACAATCATCACAACCAAATTTTACAGCATCGCTATCCCAAACCCTCAGTGCAGCCCCCTGCCCCCCAACCTGTCTCATTTGGAAACCACAAGGTTTTCAAAGTCTGTGAGTTAGTATCTGTTCGCCACAGGTATTCTTGATCACTCTTATTCTGATCTGTAAGTTTCCATAACATTTGTCATCTAACATGCCCTGTAATTCACTTATCATTTGCATTTTTAATTCTATCCCTTCTAGAAAGTAAACTCTGTAAGGCAAGGCTTTTTGGATGTTTTATTCACTAGTATATCACCTAAGTGTTTAGCATATGATAAGAACTCCATAAATATTTGTCACATGAATCTACTTGTCTGCTGACTAGCTTGCAATCTCCTTGAGGCTTAGGGGCTCTGCACTGTACCCCTAGTGGCCTCCTGGCCTATTGTGGCAGCACGTATAATGTGCTCAGAAAACCATCAGTAAGTGAATATTTTAGCATTGAATTGGATCCATTTAGTCATGGCAAGTCTGATTTCTTTTTGTATGACATTATAATCTTTTATATATATATGTAACTTTGAAGAAGCCTAAAAAGCTCTTCTACTCAAGACACTTTCTTCTCTAGCCATAAGAAAAGGTAAGAGTGTTGAGAGGCATGGAAAAGGTAGTTCTGATTAACTTAGTCTCTGATTATTCTTAGAGGACCCTTCTGCATCCCACCTGAGGTATGCCATGAAGGAAGTGGCAGTATGGTGAAGAACCAGAGCATCCTGAACACTTTTTGACAGTAAGAGTTTAAAATTTTAGTTTGAAGTATTATGAATTTACCATTTACTAGAGACACTGATATTCATAGGAACATACTAAGAAAGATTTCAGAGGCAGAGAGCATTGATTTGGATTATCAGTGTTGTGGTACTTCTCCACTCTTGTAAATAAACCAAACAAACTAGAGTGTATCTAGAGGATAGCAAGCAGAGTTGAAAGGTTTGGAAACCATGTCAGATGAGGAATGGTTGAGAGCTTGGAATTTTTAGCCTGGAGAATACAAGGCAGTGGAGATATAACCCTATATTTTCGGTATTGGGAGGACAGTCATGTATAGGAGGACTTAGATTTATTTGGGGTTGTTCTAGAGCAGTGTTTCCCAAATGTCAGACCGATGATCAGTAGTTAATTGACTGCTTTGTTGCAAAGACTCTCTGGCCCTCCTAAACTAACTAAATTTGTATTTCTGTGGGTGAATCTTAGGAATTGATGTTTTGAAAAAGCTTCCTGTGATTCTGATATTCAGTCAAGTTTGTGAACCATTGTCTAGAACTAAGCCATCCAATATAGCAGCCACTGGCCACATGTGGCTCTTGAGTGCTTGAAATGTGCCTAGTATGTACTGAGATGTAATGTAAGTAGAAAAATACACTTGGGATTCTGAAGAAAGTCTAAAAAAAAGAATATAAAATCTCAGTATTTTAATGTTGATTGTATGTTGAGATAATATTTTGCAGTTGGTCAAATAGATATTAAAATTAAATCACCTTTTTTATTACTTGAAATTATTTATGGGGCTCACATTTGTGGCTCTCATACTTCTTCTGCTGGGCAGCACTGTTGTAGAGGGCAAACCTAGGATCTGTAAAGAAAGTTGGGAATTTGCAAATTTTGAGTTGGTGTAAGGAAGGCATTTTCAACAAATAGATCAAAAAATTAAATTAGTCTTATTTTAAACAGTATTTGTCTTTCTATCCATCCATCCACCCATCTATCCATTTATCCATCCATCCCGTAAGCATGCTTCTGATAACCCTCAAAGGTTATTTCAGGAAAATACTCATTTTCCTATTTCAGGGACAATGTTTCCATGGGGATAAGGTAGAAATTAGACTAAATGATTTCTAAGATTACTTTAGTTCCAACTGAAATTAAACTATTATCTTTCCATTTTTGATTAACTTTTCTTTTTTTTTGTAACCACAGATGTCCAGGACACCTTTTTTTGTTTGTCTAAGAATCCATGGCACTCTCTTCAAGGCAGTTCCCATTTAAAAAGCATCTTGGATTCTAGTACTCTGAAGTTTGCTACTGAGATATATCCTCTCATTTACTACTGTGCTCTGCAATATGTATCTGTTTTATCAATATTCCTCCTTAATGATAGTGATCTACTTTACTTCTTCCATACACTGGTGTTTTAGTGTTTAATGTATTTTGCTTATCTATTTAAATGGAGAATCCCCTAGGCAAGCAGTCTGACTAATTCTAGGTTCTTACAGTCTAACTCATTGTATTGATGGACCATTAAGTGTCCCAGAAAAAGTGCCAAATAGATTAAGTATTTCAGAGCAGAACATAACCTATGTTTTTAGAACCTTTAAATTTCTAGCAGTAATTGGTAGCTGAGCATCCTCACACTGAGTTGTGTGTGTTGACGTATATTTGTAACTGAGCAGAGTTCTTCCTGGGACTGACAGATTGTTAGAAAGGAAAATAAAAAAGGCAAGGAAAGGTGGTTGCTCTGTGCTACCAATGAGATGCAGTGCTCCTAGTAACTGAATATTGAACCTGGTTGTTTGCTGAGAGCCTTTCAGTTTGGGGAGAGGATGTGTGGTTCATTGATATGCTTTGGTATATTCATCAAATTGCTAATTACACTGTAAATACAGACTTATTTAAAGTATATAAATACTCCTGAGAAGCAGCTTATTTTATAATACTATCATTCCTATATTTGTTCTTCCTTTTGAGACATCTTCCAAAGTTCGGTTGAAATGCAAGTATTAATGTCATTGCTTTTGTTAATACTTTCTATCCCCCAATGTTCAGAGTGAATTTATATAGGATACTTAATATCTAGGTAATTTAATTCAAACATCTCAGAAAAACTCTGTGATGACTCTCGTCTTTCTGTTTTTGCCTTTCAAATGAAAACAGATTTTTTGACTACAGAAGAAATATCATGCCACAGGTAAAAGGGAGAGATGCTTTAAAATGTTTGTGATGTGGAGTTGTTGAACCCAAATTTGAGTCCAGAACATCCCAACTTGGGCTTTTCTGGATTTCAGGCCATTTCGTGTTTCATTATTATTCTGAAAGAAAACACATGGACATGACTACCAAATTTCTTTAAAATCCAAAAGACAGAAATAGGAACTCATTTTAATAGGGCTTTTAGCTTTCCTAACTCAAATCTGGATTGCCTTTACTGTATCCCTTGCCAAATTCCAAATGCTAAAAAGACAGGATATTGTTTTGCTATACTTTTTATCAGGCTATTATAGGTTAAAATTAAGGATTAGTTGAGGATTGAAATGAATTGAATATAGGAACTTGTGTTGGGGTGTGATGTTGCAGTATGGGAATTTGCAAGAAGTCAGGCCCTATAAAGGGAAAGAAAAGAATGTATAATAGATGTGTATTTATTGCCACTCACCTTGAAAACACTGACTCTGACTCTGCAGAGGTCAGTTTTTTTTAAAGTTGCTGCAAAAATTTCACTATCCTTATCATAGACGCCTCTCTACAACAAAGCATCTCACAATACATTTCATCCCCTTGCTGCTGTGGGTCCACTTCTTAATAATTGAGTTGCATTTCCAGTGAAAATAGTGTAATTTAAATTGTTCTTTGATAACACACTTTCAAATTAGAACATGTATCAGACTAATGGAAAAAAAATGAGTGTTCACTCTGTGAATCACTGACCAGGCAGGAAATTGTTGGGTGGGGAGAACCCACCTATTTATTGGATGATTGCTTTTTGTTATTTTCGTCAGCAAATTAGTAAATTCAGAGGGCAAAGTTGGTAAAAGGCCAGATAGGCTGTGGAAAGTTGGATGCTCAGTCTTCTTTCTAAAACTTTCCAGGATTGATGTTAATTACACAAGCATCAGGCATGAAAAAGCCATGCTTTAAGTAAACACTGTCAGAGCTGTGACATGAAGAAACTAGAGAGAAGGTTTAAACTGTACCCATCTGTGTGTAACAAAACTTTTCTCTCATGGGAAAAACAGGGAATAGAGGTCAAAATGCAGAACTACTTCATTTTAGACTTTCTGAAGTTATTACATAACCATACAACAAACAGGTACTATTGGAGGCTTCATTTTTTTTTTCCCCACACTATCTTAGTAGGAGAAGTAGGTAAGGAAAATATAATTTAATTTTTTTTCCCAACAGTATATGTTGCAATACAACTCCATGGAGGGAAATGTTTAAATGCTTGAGGTATAGAATTTCAGGTACAAGGTCCTCAATTCAAAGAAAAATAGTAAATCAAATGCTCTGTTGATGCTGATGACCAGTAGACAGTGAATGCATTAATATTTTAGTGGATTAAATGAAGAGGAATCATAAAATAAATTTATAAAAATATGAGAAAG
Organism: Catagonus wagneri; assembly: GCA_004024745.2. Classification (NCBI taxonomy): domain Eukaryota; kingdom Metazoa; phylum Chordata; class Mammalia; order Artiodactyla; family Tayassuidae; genus Catagonus; species Catagonus wagneri. The sequence continues at coordinate 568,325 of PVHT020000108.1, forward strand.
GTCAATGGAAGGTGTGGAATAAATGTTCTACGTTCTTGCTGCAGAGAGACTTTTACTTAGACAAAGTAGAAAAGAGTACACTTTCAGACAAAAGATTAAATGTTTTTGAAGGGCAAACTCTGTCCTTGTGACATTGGAGGTACTGAGGAAGAACAAGATAATGACATAAGATGCAACAAACAGATTCAGCTGTCAATGTGTGATGCATGAAAAGACCTGGGTATTGCTGGCTCTGGAACTGGGTCTCACTAGCACAGATTGCTGCCAACATTTGAAACTGAAATAGGCCATTTTGCACATGGCACATCCTCCCTCTGTAGGTGGAGTAAGGTTTATAATAAATGTTAGTCAGCCACTCCTCCGTCCTTCACATAGACCCGTTAAGCCTTTTTGTATTTTGATTTTGAAAGCACTGTCATCTTTGGAGCTATAGTTTAATTCTATCTATGGCTATAGCTGTAAATAAGCTAATTATTGGTGAAAAGTGAAAATTCAGCAGGATTGTAAAAATGATTTTAAAAAGATAAAACTTTATATCGTTCTGTTTAGTATTACTATGTACTAACAGTGGTTGGTTATCTTTTTTTATATGTGTGTGTATATGTATATGTGTGTGTGTGTGTGTGTGTGTGTGTGTGTGTGTATATATATATATATATATATGTATATATTGTTACTGACATGCAATCATAAACAAAAAACCCAAATTTGGACTTGTCTAAAGTTTTAGTCCATTTAATATTTCAATATTTTTCTGATAGAAAATGCATAGAAATGACTTTACCAAATCTATTACCAATTTTCCCTGAAGTTTACCATTAATATTTATTTATGTATGTAAGTTCTTTACTCCTCTTGATTTGTGGTGGTGGGTCATGGTGGGTAGGTGTGTTTGGAAGACTAACCCAATCAGATATTGCTTACTATTTCCAGGATAGCACTGTGCTGATCAGAAGGATTAAAGCATTTTCTTATAAAGAAAAACTGTTTAGGGTCCTCCTAAATTCTTTAAACAAAAAGGGAAATGTTGAATTATTTGATTGATACAATGTGGATAGCATTATAGCCTTATTGTATTCACAGTAATATATGTACCTACAATATAGATATTTAAAGAATACTGTATGGAAGATAATTAGGCCCCCCACAACCTCCTGATAACCCCAAGAATGAAATCGTATTTGTCTGTTTCACCTACTGCCTTCATCTGGATTCACTAGATTCTTCCTCAGTTGCATTTTCTCCTTCCTGATCTCTTTGGCTATTATCTTTCATTGACATCTACATTGCTGTCATTGTCGCCAAAGGTTTATCTAGCCTTTATGGGCTCCATTTAATGATATTGCCAGGGCTTTGTTACAAGTCCTTATCATTTCTAATCATTTCTAATTATTTATTCATTTTATTACTCTTGTGTACTTCAGGTTGGTAAATTTTGCAACAACTGTGAGAAACTTATAGTTCATAAACTTCCTTTATTCAATGAGTTGTACCCAGTGGTTTTAGTATGCACTTCTGATGTTAACTTTCTATAGAAAAAAAAATTACTATTTTGTATGGATACCCTCTTTGATGAAAGAAGCCTCACTGTAATTAAATGTAATCTTCAAAAATGAAATGATAGGAGTTCCTGCTGTGGTATAGTGGGTTAAGGATCTGGTGTTGCTGTGGATGTGGCATAGGTCACAGCTGTGGCCCAGATTTGATCCATGGTGTGGGAAACTTCCATATGCCTTGGTATGGCCAAAAAAATGAAATTATAAAAATCATCTTTAATAATGATTTATAACAAAACCGTTAATATATTATGATTTTAGAGCAAATCAAAATGTTTTTGAAATGTCCCTCTCAATGACATTAAAAAAATTACCAAGTAAGTGCATAGAATAAACATCCTTATCACTCCATCTCTTACACTTTTCCTCTTACATGGACACTTCTCTTCCTACCTAGTTTGTTTTTATATTGTTGGAATTATTTATGTCAGCATTATTTTTATAATCATGAAAAATAATTATTTTTATAATTAAAAATAAAAAATCTTATTAAAAAATCTTTTTCAGGTCTACTAAATTAGGGGTTCTATCTGTCACAATGATCATTATTCCCTATGGGACTATGTTGATCTATAGATGCATATATTCACTGAGACGCATGCAACTGAAGGTATACATCTTGAGTGCTTAGTTTGATAATTTTGATAATTGTGTATAAATGTGTACCTACTATGCAAAACAAAGTATGGAACATTACCATTCCCCTGGGAAGTTCCCCGGGCTCCTTTGCAGTCTGTCCAGCCCATCCCCTACAACCACACTCTGATTTCTTATGTGATAGTTGAAGTTTGCTTATATTTTGGAATCATGCAGTAGATTTTGTGTCTGGTTTCTTTCACTTAACACCATGTTTTTGTGGTTATCCACGTTGTATGTATTAGCGATGCATTTGTCTTTATTGCTGAGTATTATTCCGTTGTATGAATATACCACAATTTGATTATTTTCCTATTGATAAACATTTGGTATTTTTCTAGTGTTTGGCTATGTGAGTAAGGCTGCCATAAAAATTCTTGTAAAAATCTCTTTTGGACATATGCTTTATTTCTTTGGGGTAAATATGTAGATGAGAAGTTGCTGGGTAGATGTGTAGCTTTTTAAGAAAGTGCCATTCATTTCTTCAAAGTGGCTGTACCATTTTGTATCAATCTGTGTTCCTATAGAAATGCTCCGCATCCTTACCAACATTTGTTTTTTGTACTATTTTTGATTTTAGCTGGTTTTGTGGGTGTGAAAGGGTATATGTCATTTTGGATTTAATTTGCATTTTCCTGATAATAGCATGATTTACTATTCAGTTATTTCTTCTCGTAAAATCTGTTCAATTGTTTTGTTGATTCAAAAAATGAGTCTATCATCTTTTAAATTGTTGTTTCTCATAGAATATCTTTGTATATTGTAGAGGCAAGTCATTTATCAGATGAATGCTTTGTGAATGTTTTCTCCCAGTTTGTGGCTTGTTTATTCATTTTCTTAATCGAGCCCTTTGATGAACAGAGATGTTTAATTTTGATGAAGTCTAAATTATCACTTTTTTCTTTTATGGTTTGTGTATTTTGTGTTCTGTCTAAGAAATCTGATGTTTGTCTAATTTTAAAAACCTCCAAAGTTGAGAGTTCTCTCTTCCCAACATGTAAATTCAGCAGAAAGAAATAGACCTATATCATCTTAACATTTTAAAGCAGACTATCACAAAATTATTACTTACATGATCAAGGCAAGGAACATAAATAAGCTCACTGAACCGGGTATGGGATTATAAGGAGTCATGAACTCAATAGCTAAATAGAAAGTTTCACTGTCAGTTAAAGCTATTCAAATTCAAATTTACATGTCTGGAGAAGGATGGGCCTATGGAGGGCAGGGTTGTAATCCCTACCTCAAAGAATTATTGAAATAGTTCTCCTTGTGACCCAGCAGGTTAATAATCCAATTAGTATCCATGAGGATGCAGGTTCAACCCCTGGCCTCACTCAGTGGATGAAGGATCCAGCATTGCCACAAGCTGTGGTGTAGGTCACAGATGTGGCTTGGATCTGGTGTTGCTGTGGCTGTGGTATAGGTCTGTAGCTGCAGCTCTGATTTGACCCCAAGTCTGGGAACTTCCATATGCTGCAGGTGTGGCCCTACAAAGACCAGAAAAAAAAAAAAGAATTATTAAAATATATTCTTATTAAATGATTTTTGTCCAGTGACCACTGCTTAAAGCATGAGCTCTTTTCAGGTAAGAAGGAGTGATCGGTCTGTTGATTAAAAAAAAAAGGTTTCTCAGATAAGAGAGTATGTCCATTCTGCCTTTTCTACAGCAGTGATGGTTCATGGAGAGAGGGGTATGGCTTTGGTGACTTCACACCTAAATGGGAGACTTGAGATCTTAGGAGACTTATGCCCTGGTTCTTCTATCTACCCTGTATGCGTACGTGTGTGTGAGCGTATGCACGCGCGCGTGCGTGTGTGTGTGTGTGTGATTGTGATTGTCTGCTGTCCACCTCTCTGCTGCTTTCTGGGGTAATGTCCTGTGCCATCCTGAGGCCCGGCTCTCACTCCACTGGACCTTTGCCTGGGTGTCTGGCGCCTCTGTATCGCTCTCTCTTAAAGCCACCTCACTGCTTCTTTGTGTGCTCTCTGGCAGGGTCCCTAATCAGACCTTGGGAAAGTTAGATCTCAAGACATATCTCTTCCTTAGCTTGTTGCACTTGTGAATTTACCTTGAGTTAGCTATGCCCCAAGTTGACACAATGCAGCCCCAAAGCCATCATCTTCTGAAGTTCAAAGGGACTGGCAGGAGGCCTACTCTGTTCTCTTCAGTGCCCTCGCTCATTTAATGCAACTTCCCTCTCTCCAGGTCAAAGCCCCCATAGAGGAAAATCTTCACTCTTTGCTGTTCTTTTTCAGTTTCTTCACAAGCCTTTCGAGGCTCATAAGGAATATTTTTTAATTTCAATTTTTTTAATTAAAAAAAGCTTTCTTGCTTCTTCCTGCTGCTCCCTCGCTGTCATGGTAGAAGGGGTATATTTAGTACACTACTAGGGATTTCTAAGAGCTGTGTTCAACAAGCTTGGCTCTTGGTAGATACAGGAAGGACTTGAGAAATTTCTAAAATTCTCCCTGGAGATAGTAACAACTTTGCAAGGCTATAGTCTTCTGCAAAATCCTATTTTTGAACCACAGAAGTTGAATATTACTTAGGCTTTTATTCTTTGCATTCCTTCTGCACTGAGTCAGAAATCATCCTCCTAGGCAGACGGATGCTTAGGGTGGCTAAGGTGAATGCATTCAGAAAGACACATTAATAATTTATAAGATATTATCCCAGTTACACATAAGAAATAGAAATAAGTCTACTGTGTTAAATCTACTGTGTTAGTCTCATTGTATAGTAATGAGATATATGATTATAGTGCTTAAGGAACATGCACCTTAGTTTTGAAGAGAGGATTAATAGAAGTAAGATACATATGTAAATAACATAATAATCCAATGTACCTACTACCTGAAAATCATGAGTTACGTATTCCATTCTTAGCCCTTTTTGTATCCTTTTGTACCAGTGAGCTTGGCGTGGGGTCAGTAACTGCTCTGCCAGTAGTAATAATGGTGAGGGTAGTGACTGAACAGCTGAGTCTCTAGCTCATTCCTGTGGTCCTTTTTCTGTCCTGGCTTTTCAGCCTGGAAGCTATCAGCAGCATAGAATGTCATATAATATTCTGAGTTCTAGAATCAGACATTACACAATATGGGGGAAAACTTTGCCTGATGATAATTAACTGTTCTCTCTTATGTCCCTACAAGCTATTCTGACATTAAAAAGCCACTTTTCAAAGACCTGTGGCTTTAGAACGTTATTGTTTGTGAGATGTCAGAGTGCCATGGCAGATAGATGGATTGCTTTTCGTTTCAGAAAGTGGAGTAACTGAAAAACCCTAGGCAACATATGTATATATCATACATAAAGAATTCAGATGGAGGAGTTCCCTTCATGTCTCTGTGGTTAATGAATCCGACTAGGAACCATGAGGTTGTGGGTTTGATCCCTGACATTGCTCTGTGGGTTAAGGATCCGGCATTGCCGTGAGCTGTGGTGTAGGTTGCAGACGCGGCTCGAATCTGGCGTTGCTGTGGCTGTGGCATCGGCCAGTGGCTACAGCTCCAATTAAACCCCTAGCCTGGGAACCTCCATATGCTGCGGGTGTGGCCCTAGAAAAAGACAAAAAAAAAAAGAAAATAATTCACATGGAAATAGAAAGATCATTTAGAGAACTTAAAAATTATTGGCTTGAGAAGAACCAGAAAAAAAATGTTTTAGGATTTATTTTGCATTGATCATCTTAAATGGGTTCCATTGCTTAAATAAAATGTCATAATGCTCTGGCATATTGTTTGAAAGGTGAAGGTATGGAAGAAGAATTAGATTTTCTTTCACCTGGAACCCAGGCCACTCTACTATTTCAGCAACTTAAAATAAAATTGATTGCAGCAGAAACAATATCGACATGATCAATGATAATGGTTCCAGAGGAGCTGTGCTGATCGATATTGTTAGTGATCCATAAACTGGGACCTCTCTTAGCAAGATTTGATATGATTAGACCACAGTGGCGCAAGAAGCCATTCCTGTCTGTGATATCCAGAATATTCGTAAGGGAGTTCTCTTGTGGTGCAGCAAGTTAAGGATCCAGCATTGTCACTGCAGTGGCACAGGTTTGATCCTTGGTCCAGGAAATTCCATATGCCATGGGTGCAGCCAAAAAAAAAAAAAAAAAACCAGGAATCTTCATAAAAGCAAAATGTCCATGTCATTGCTGACACCTGGCAATGCTAGAGTGCCTGGCAATGCTGGACTTTTTCCTTAAGATAAATTCATCATTAACTGTGGGCTCCAAAGGGACTTTTGTGGTCTTTGGGGGTCAATAATCAGTAAATATATACTTGCATAACGAACCACAGATATTATAAGAGCACTTTTATAGATGCCTGCCTTATAAGTTGTCTCTTAAATAGCCTTAAACCATGTACATGGCCACATTGGTGACTTCAGTAGATCCGCTCCAATCATTATTCCATATGGTTATTAGTGCACTTAGTGCACTTGGTGAGTGTTCCAAGTTTATTTTTATTATATTAGCATTTTTAAAAGCCCAGAATAAGCACTGACTTAGCATGGAGCTCAAGTCATTTTTTAATCTAAAATCTTAAATTTGAAAAGCCTTCAGGATGAAATCTTTAGCGTAAATAGAGAATAACCAGCCAAAGAAAGAGTACCTCTTGGCTCAAAGACTTTCCTGGGAAATGGAGGCAAACTGAATTTTGCTGTTACAAGGTCTTTAGGGTGACTGTCATGTGAACTAAGAGTAGATCAGATAATAAGACTGATTGACCTTTAGATTTTCCTTTAGGGCTGTGTGTGTGTGTGTGTCTGTGTGTGTGTGTTTTATGAAAAATGTATGGTTCACACAGTTCCAAATCTTAATCCTTAGCATTAAGTCATTTCCCTCCCTTCAGAATACCAAGTTTTCAATGAACTTAAAATGTAGCTTTTTACCTTAAGAACTGCTTCCTGTCCCCAGCTTGCTTTCTAAATCGCAGTTGTCCAATAGAAAGATGTGATGTGTGGAAATGTCCGGTATGGTGGCCATTAGCTAAATGTGGTATTGCACACGTGAAATGTGGCTAGTGTGAATGAGGAACTGAACTTTAAAATTTGATTCAAATGTAATTTATTTAATAAATTTGCTTAAATAGCCTTGCATGTCTAGTGTACTGATACAGCCACTGCACACTACTGTTTAGGCCGTGTTGTACACTGCTCTCTACGCTAATGAACACCAAAAACTCTGAATACTGTTCCTCATTCTTGTCAACTTCCCTGTGCCTGGTGAACTTTAAGTCAGGAATCATACTATTTAATTAGGAAAGGCTTTTTACTCAATTAATGGTCTTCATCTCTTTATCACCAGTTTGGAATAGGTAGGGTCTTTTATTTGTTATGTACAACAATTAATAGGACAGTTGGCTTTTTAGAATACAACTTGGAGCCTTTTATTTAATCTTCTTTTCTGAAGTTAGAAAGTGATCAGCTACTTTGAATTCTTCCAGTTCGTGTAGAAAAAGAGGCTCATCTTACATTTAGGAATTTTATTGGAAGTTGGGGACTCTCATTATTTCCATTTTTGAATGACATATATAACTGATTAAGAGAGTATATCCAAAAAATATTCAGCAAAGGGCAGGTTGGAATTACCTGGAAGTTTATGGCTTGCCAGTATTAAAATAATTGAGTCAGTACCAATTATAGTTTAAAAAAATGGATTCCTTTTATATTGTTTGTGCACAGTGATAAACTCTTTTTAAGGTGCTATTATTCACTAACATGAGAAAAGGAAAATAGAGGTTTGCAGTGACCAGATCTCCAGAAATGAATACTTCCCACTTCAATAATGATTTTTTAAGCTATGGACTGAATTTTAAAATTAAGTAGACTTGTACTCATCTTTAAAAATATTTTTCAGATTCTAATTTATATACAGTGAAATGCACAGACATTAAGTGTATATATAACTCAGTGGGTCTGACAAATACACATACCAGTGTATTCCATATCTCATGACTCCAGGTACTCCAACATTTCTCATGTAAAAAATATCAAGCATCCTTGTACCTATTTCCAGGTGATCCCTGCCACTCCCCTTCTGCCACCTCCACTTCTGAGGAAACTCTGATTTCCGTAACTATAGCTCAGTTTTGCCTGTTCTATTTCCTGTGTGTAGATTCCTTTGTTCAGCATAATGTTTTTGAGATTTATCCATGGTATAAACATGAAACTTGTCTTTTGAAATCGTCATTGTGTAAGTAGATCACAACTTGTTTTTATATTCTTTTGTTGTTAGATATTTGGGTTGTTTCCCATTTGGGGCTCTTATTAAAGCTACTGAGAAAATTCCTCTAAAAGCCTTTTTTGTACATATGCTTCCTTTTGTGTTGGTAAATATGGAGGAGTGGAATTTCTGGCCCATAGGATGGGTATACTTTTAACTTAATAAAAAACCATTAAACTATTTTTCTAAGCACTTGTACTGTTTTATATTCCCTCTAGCAATGTCTGAGAGTTTCACTTGCTCCATACCTTCTCTTACATTTGGTGTTGTAAGAGTGGTGTTAATTGTAGCTATCCTAGTGGGTATATACTGGTATCTCTAGCCTTAATTTGTATTCCTTAATGATGAATAATGCTAAATACCTTTTCTTGTGCTTATTGGTCATTCATATGTCTTTTATTAAGTTTATGTTCAGTTTTTTAATTACTTTTTATTGTATTTTTTAAACTATTGAGTTTTAGGAGTTCTTTTTTGTTTTTTCTAAAGTTTTATTGAAGTATAGTTGATTTATAATGTTGTGATAATTTCTGCTGTACAGCAAAGTGACTCAGTTATACATATACACACATCCATTTTTTTTCAGTTTTTCCCATATAATCAAAGTTCTTTACATATTCTGAAGAGATTCTTGATCATATATATATATGTATATATGTGAGGATCATATATATATATGATTATATATATATAATCATTTATCTTATCTGTCACTTGTCTTTTCTTTTTTTCTTTTTCTTTTTTTTTTGTCTTTTCGCCTTATCTAGCTAGGGCCGCACCCGCGGCAGATGGAAGTTCCCAGGCTGGGGGTCTAACAGGGGCTGCAGCTGCCGGCCTTTGCCACAGTCAGAGCAATGCAGGATCCTTAACCCGCTGAGCAAAACCAGGGATTGAACCCACGACCTCATGGTTCCTAGTCGGATTCGTTAACCACTGAGCCATGATGGGAACTCCTGCCTTTTCTCTTTTTAATGAAGTTCTTTTAACAAGCAGAAGTGTTAGTTTCCTAGGATAGCTGCAACAAATGACCATATATGTGGGGGCTTAAAACAATGGAAACTTGTTCTCTTACAGCTCTTAAGACCAGAAGTCAGAAATCAAGATGTTAGCAAAGCTCCCTCTGAAGAATCCTTTCTTGCCTCTTCCTACCTTCTGGTAGCTCCCACTGATCCTTGGTGTTTCCTGGCTTGTCTCTGTCTTATTCCAATTCCTGCCTCTGTCTTCAGGTAACCTTTTTCGTTCTATGTGCGGGTCTGTGTCTCCATGCTTTAAGTGGCCTTTTTTTTTTTTTTTTTTTGCTTTTTTGGGCCACACATTTGGTATATGGGAGTTCCCAGGCTAGGCTAGGGGTTGAATTGTAGCTGCAGCTGCCGGCCTATGCCACAGCCACCCTGGATCTGAGCCACATTTGCCATTGCTCGTGGCAATGTCAGATCCTTAACCCTCTGAGTGAGGTCAGGGATGGAACCCACATCCTCATGAATACTGGTTGAGTTCATTTCTGCTGAGCCCCAGCGGGAACTCCTATATGGCCTTCTTATAACGATATCAGTCATTGGACTTAGGCCCACCCGCACCAGTTTGATCTTAACTTTCTTTACTTAATTTGAAATAAGGTCACATTCTGAAGTGAATTTGGGGGAGACACTATTCAAGCCAATTTAAGATGCCTGTTTATTTTCTTAAAGTCTTTTGGTAAAACAAGTTTTTCACTTTGATGAAAACCAATTTATTTATTTTTTAAATATTTTATGCCTCGTGCTTTCTGTGCTCTGTCTAATAAAGCTTTGCCAGCCCAAGTTCTCAAATATTTTCTTTTGTGCTTTCTTCCAGAAATTTTGTAGCTTTTACCTAACATTGAGGTCTATAATGCCTTTTGAATCTGTTTTTGTTTTTATGGTATGAGATGCAATTCAAGGATGATTTTCTTTTCTATATGGACATGTAATTTTTTCACCATGATTTATGGACAATGTTGTCTTTTCCCCTTTGAATTACTTTGATGCTTTTTGTAAAAATTAATTGAACATTATCTCTTTTTCTGGACTCTCTGAGCTATTCTTATACCACTCTCTCGATTACTGTGTTGAAATCAGGTGGTATAAGCCTTCCATCTTCCTCTTTCCCTCCCTCCCTTCCTGTTTTCAGGATTGTTTTGGCTGTTGTAGAATTTCTGTCTTCTTGTCTTTTTTTTTTTTTTTTTGCATTTTTTAGGGCCACACCCGTGGCATATGGAGGTTCCCAGGCTAGGGTCCAATCAGAGCTATAGCTGTCAGCCTACACCACAGCCACAGCAACATGGGATCTGAGCCTCATCTGTGACCTACACCACAGCTCATGGCCACGCCAGATCCTTAACCCACTGAGCAAGGCCAGGGATCAAACCCTCAACCTCATGGTTCCTAGTCAGATTCGTTTCTGCTGCGCCATGACAGGAACTCCTAGAATTTCTGTCTTCATTTAGAGACTACTGAGGGATTTTTTGTTGGTTGGTTGGTTGGTTGGTTTTTTGTTTTTCCTGATAGGCAGACACTTTACTGAAGGATTAGTATTAATCTGTTGAGGCTTGGTTTTAGGATGTGTTAAGGTAACTCTAGATTAGCCGTTACTTCCTAAGGCCTGACTTTTCTAGTTTGAAAGCTTTTGGTCTTTCCACTCTAGTGGTAATTCATTGGCTCGTGAGTGACTCTGGAATTGCCAACCGACTCCTTCTTCCCAGGAGCTGTTCTCCACTGATCTCTTAGCATCTGTGTGTACACAGCCTAATAACTGGGCAAACTTGGTTCTTGGGAACTCTGTGTAGATTCCTAGAGCTCTTCCTCCACACATGCATCTTCTGTCCCTCTGCAGCAAAGACTGTAGATATCTCTTTGAGCGTCATCCATTTCCCTATGCCTCAATTAGGAGAGTGCACCTAGGCAGAAAGTCAGGATTCTCTCAAGGATCACAGCCCTGTGGTAGTTGTTGTCTGGTGATTAAAAATAGTTTCTTTCTATATTTGGTCTAATTTTACAGTTAGGTAGTAGGTAAGTCTAATAGCCATTTCTGTGTTATGGCTGAGACAAGAAGCATGTACTATCCTTTTGGAAAGAGAAAGGTAAAGAATATTACCAGCCAGATTTTTAGAGATCCTTCAAGATATTTAATTTTAAAAGATTTGATCTATAGAAAGTTGAGACAAGGTATATGATACAGAAGTAAGAGATGTGAAAAAAAACATGGGGTACACTTAAAGACCTTTAACCAACTACTCATGGCAATCAGGGAGATTTCAGCAATTGTGAAATGTCATACCATAAAGCCTGCCAATTTCTGTTCTCTTCTCTCCCTTGTACTTTCAGCAAAGATATTTCTGAGGCATTACACAGTGCTCAAGTGTTCACTGGTCTATTTGTTTTAAACTGTTGGATTTTAATGAAATTATTATGGTTTCCCTCTAATAGGTAGTTATGCCAACAACAAAGCATTACTTTTGGAATATTATAAATATCATGCTTAGGGGTCTATCTGCTCATAGTGTTTTGCAAAACTGTTTGTTATCTCCTCAAATTCAGACACATAAACAACTGCTTTAGAAAGACATTTTTAGCATTTTAAAAGACATCGCTTTTCCTTGTATTTGACCTATTCCTGCCGTGGAAAAAAAGAGAAAATGAATTGCTACATTTGCGGGAGCACCTTTGACTTACTCATAGTACAATTTGTTTTAAGCTAGAGATCTGTAAAAAAAGTGATTGAAACTTCTGTTGGTCAGGGAAGCTTTATGATTCCTTGCTTAGTTATGGTTTGTTAAGAGCAGATACAGCATATATCATGCCATTTATAAAGAAAAATAAAGAGCCTTGCTTAGGAAAATGCATTTCAACATCTGAGCAATAGGTATGCATTTTGAACCTACTCTGGTCCACTTTGGATTTTGACTTTTTGGTTGTGGAGAATCGTTAACTACTTAAAAAAAGGCCACTATGTAAAATGGCTGGGATGATTTAATCAGTATTTCTCAACTATGTGTATAAACCTTTTCCAAAGGGGGGAAAGTTCTCTCTAACTCCCATTATGTACCTAAATTATTTGTGTTATATTGTTCCTTAAATTTAAGCAAATATAAAATAAAGTATAAATTCCTTGTGCTAATAACACTTACACTACTTTTAAATCAAAACACATTTATAAGTTAAATACAAGCAAAGCTGTAAATATAAATTAGCAACATTAGTTTTATATGATGGATAATGTTTTGCTGAAAAGCTGAATTATTGTATACAACATAAATGCGGTGGTGACTGCTAGGATGCAGGTTCTTTTAAGCCCAATTCATGTACTGTGGGATGACTGTTTTCTCATCTCTTTGTTGTAAATACTGAAAAACCTTTCTCAGTACTCATTCAGTATTGTGACTTGGCAATCTCTTAGTCTAAAAGCCATCGTGTGTGTGTGTGTGTGTGTGTGTGTGTGTGTGTGTGTTACTTAAATGTATCTTTATGTGTTTTTCAGTTGTTATAGAAATGCTGCAGTTGGTGCGGTTATAAAGAAAAATACTAAATAAGGCAAACACTGAAATTTCATGACAGTCCTCCAGAAGGTGGTTTCAAGAGTGAAATAATGCTATCGTTAAACACTATTATCAGAACAAGTCTCAAAACGAAACAATTCTTTAAAAAAATTTTTTTGTTAGAGTATAAATTTTTTGTTGGAATATTTACAATGCGGTGCTAGTTTCAGGTGTATAGCAAAGTGAATCATATATATATATATATATATATGTATATGTATATATACACACACATATATCCATTCTTTCTCAGATTTTATTCTGTAATACGTTATTACAGAATATTGAGTAGATTTCCCTACAGTTGGTCCTTGTTGGTTATTTTATATACATAGTAGTGTGTATTTGTTAATTGCAAACCCCTAATTTATCCTTCCCACCTGGTGTTTCCCCTTTGGTAACCATAAGTTTGATTTTGAAATCTGAGTCTGTTTCTGTTTTGTAAATAAGTTCTTTTAAAATGACATGATCGTGATTCTTTTTTGTTAAAGGCATTTTCCTTCCTTCCTTCCTTCCCTCCCTCCCTCCCTCCCTCCCTTCTTTCTTTCTTTCTTTCTTTCTTTCTTTCTTTCTTTCTTTCTTTCTTTCTCTCTCTCTCTCTCTCTCTCTCTCTCTCTCTCTCTCTCTCTCTCTCTCTCTCTCTTTCTTTCTTTCTTTCTCTATTTATTTATTTCGGCCTCACCCAGAGCATATAGAGGTTCCCAGGCTAGGGCTCAAGAGCTGTAACTGTTGACCTACACCACAACCACAGCAATGCAGGATCCAAGCCATATCTGTGACCTACACCACAGCTTATGGCAATGCCAGATCCTTAACCCACTGTGCAAGCCCAGGGATCAAACCTGCATTCTCGTGGATACTAGTTGGGTTTGTTAACCACTGAGCAATGATGCGAACTCCTAAAATGACGCAATTTTTATAGGTAACTTACAGATTCTTAGGAGTGAATCCTTGCACATGCAGTTTAATAAACATCTTTAGGATGGATTTGAAGAGGCAAAGATTCGATCCAGGGAGGCTAGAAGACTATTACAGCCGTCCAGAACTGGGACTGGAGCTTGAACTAGAGTGGAAGTATAGAAATGGAAGAGAGTCAGTGGGTGGTGACTGATCACTAGCCCTGATATTCCAGTTTATTTGAAATATTTTATTTATTCACGCAGGCATTTATTTCTTCATTTGGTCATTTATCATTGGGGAGGCTGCCTTCAGAGAAGATTGAAAATCTTATTCTTATCACCTGCCATTTCCTCATGGGATTGTTGAGTGAGATAAAAAAATGTGAGATCTTGGTGCATGAGTTCTCAATCAGTGAAGGCTGTTATTAATCCATTCCCATTTATTGAGTTTTAAATTATGTCAGGAGGGGGACCAAATTTGGATAGATAAGGTAATGTTTTCAAGGTGTTCACAGGGTAGAGAAGAACAATGATGGGGAATCAAGCAAATATCCTCTAACCTAGTGTGTTCTGCAGTGGTAAACTCCACAGCACTTAGTGAACTGATACTATGAGGACTAAGTTACCACCTCTAACAATCTATCAGGGTCTTCAAAATTGATCTGTCTCTTGGAAAGCAGTTAGGTGCTTGTTTGACAGGCCAAAGAGACAAGGAAAGACATTCTGGACAGAAGCATGGCATTTGCAAAGATATGAGAGGTCAAGAGCCTGCTGCACTTGGAGGCATGCAAGTAATTGGGTATGGATGGAATGCAGGACACATTTGGGAGAGTGGGCTGGGATGTACTTGGAAGAGTAATGACGATAAGTCCATGTTGAATTGTGAACATCAGAATGGAAACCTGACCTGTGGCATCTGTCTTGCAAGTGTGTGACACTGGTGATGGGAGGAACTGAGGAAGCCTGGCTTAAGCAGTATAGCCAAGCACAGCTGTGAGAATAACAATCCAAAGCTGTGTCCCCAGATGGCAGGCAAATTGTGTTATCCTGGGCGATAAAAGCAGAATTATTATGGTCTTCTTTGGTGGAATCATGAAAAATTTTTACCATGATCAGAATCTTGACAGCACACTAAGGGAATGATAGTTTTCAAGTGAAAACTTCATTGAGTGAGTTGTGTTAGAAGTTTGAAAAAAAATTTCAGTAGTAGAGAGAACTTTGAGTTAGATTATTAGCAGTATGCATTTCATATTAATATTTCCACTTAAAATTGAAGGATCTTTTTGGAAAGTACTTTTAATATTATTCAGTCATCAAATGTTCATATTATTCTTAAGATAATGCAGGATTCTTTTGGTTTTATGTACTAACGTTCATGTTCTTAATTGATATTTAGGAAGAGAAATTTTATGGATGCTTAAAGCATTGATCTAAGTTATTGTTACAAGTAATTCTGTTTTTATGACTTACGTTACATATCGTTTACATATAATTGACCGTCTCTGTTTTTTTCTTGTACAATTTTCTTTTTCTTTAGTACAATTGTTGTAAGTAACATGAAAACATAAACATAAACATAGATTGATTATAGTCCCTTAGTTTTCTTTAAAATATTTGGAGTTATCAAGATTACCGAAGGGGCACATAAATATTCTGCAGAAACACAATTAGTAATTTGGTACAAAATAATCCTTCACAGATGGTATAAAGGAATAAGAAAAAAAATTTACAAAGATCATGATGAGAACAGGAAGTAGTGTAATATAAATTCACTCATGTGGCACAGATTGAAGTGTGCGTGGGGAGGTGTGGGAGATGCCCAAAATTAAATCCCCTCATCACACTCTGAAAACTGCCATCTTGTAGTCATCATCTCCTCCTCCTTCTCAGATGTTGAGCTAGGCTCCCAGGCCAGCAGAAGAAAATTTCATAGTTCAACATATTCCCACCTAAGTTGGTGAACTCATTTGCAGTCGTGGCAGTTAAAAGCTGTTGATGTGCATGTTGAAATGACTGTTCATATCTACATCTTCTGGAGAAGTATTCTATTCTTCCCATGACTTTTCTGTCACATGGAATATAATAAAAATGTAAGTATTCCAGTTCTGCTAGAAGAGCTGTAGACGTGTCCTGTTGGCTGGCCTTGAGGCTTGACTGTTTATTTACATAACTTTATTGATTTATCCATTTATACACATCAGTTTGAATTCTTTGAATATCAAAGTGTGAGTGTGTGTGATATTAATTGGGCACTTATTATGTGCCAAGCTTTGTTCTAATATGTATTTTAGTCCTGTTGATGACACTGTATACTGTTACGATTCTCATTTTACATATGGGAGCCAAGGTAACTGAGGCCCAGAAGGGTTAAATAGCTTGAAAATGATGGAAATAGCATGGACATTCAGTATACACTCACTCCAGAGTACACACACATGTTCAAATATAGTTATTCAAAATGTAGATCCATTTGTGCAGTGGAAGATTGGTACTCCCAATTTGTAAATTACCTATGTAATTAATATTGACATTACTTACAAAAAACATTTTTTTCCCAGTTGTTCCAAAGGAATAGTTGTTGGATTTTCAGTATAGACAACATCGTAAGTGCTCTTACTGACCTTTCAAAGTATCCTCCATTGACACAATTTCAGACATCCTTTTTGTGCTTGTGATACCAAATTCTGGTACCATATTTCTCAGTGGGTTTTATTACCTTTAATAAGGGATATTTTCAACCTGTATCTTCTAAATATTAAAGACAGGTAGAAGGATTTGAAATTAAACCTCTTAGACTCCAGTTTCTAGATGCATTTTAAAAATGAGAGAGATAAGCTCTATGGGTTGTGGTTTGCCCATGTTGCTCTTAGAGTTGAGGCTTCTGAAGTGCATCTGTAGCATTATAATCAAGTAATCTCACACTCTGAAAACTGCCATCTGTGCTGGTTTGACAAAGGCCATTTTACTCTTGGAACTCACATCTTTAGGAAGCTCTTCTCCACCGATTTGTGCTTCTACTTTAAGGTGACTTTAGGATATGGTAATAAAACTGACACAATATGAGTCCTTAATGCTACCTAGAAATCCGA
Organism: Catagonus wagneri; assembly: GCA_004024745.2. NCBI lineage: Eukaryota > Metazoa > Chordata > Mammalia > Artiodactyla > Tayassuidae > Catagonus > Catagonus wagneri. The sequence continues at coordinate 585,293 of PVHT020000108.1, forward strand.
GTAGCATTAATGTGGATTTAACGTGGGCAATCTAAGCCAATAAGTTCTGTGAGGAACATTGCAGTTACCAAAACTGGGACAGAAAAATCAGGGTCTTAGCCATCAGAAAACCAAGATGTAGTTCTTGTCCTCCCACAATACTGGAAAAAAGTATCTGGAAGATATGAATGAACTTGTTAAGAAAAATACTTTAGATTATTCTTCTGTAGTGTTTGGTTTCAAGGTACCTATCAAGATGTACAGCCATGATGATGAGATGAGATCTGGGAAAGTGCTCATAGAGTACCTGGCTCCTAATGAGCAGTCACTGAATGCTACCTGTGTGCCTGTCTAGCCGCTGTGATGGAGAAGTTAAGGGCGTTCTCTGTAGTGGACAACCTGGCTTCAAATCCTGCACTACCATTTATCAGGTAGAAGCCCGAAGCAGTGGTCTCAACCAGGGACAAGTTTGTTGACTAGGTGACATTTGGCCATGTCTAGAGACACTTCAGGTTGTTATCCTTCAGGGTGGGGTTCTACTGGAGGCCAGACAATACTGCAGAGCATCACACAATGCTCAGAATAGACCCCTCCCCCAACAAAGCATTATCTGGTCTGAAGAGTGAATCACACTGAGGTTGAGAAACCCCAACCTAGAACAAGTAACTTTTTTTCTCTGTAAAATAAGGGCACTAATAGTGCCTATGTAGCTAACATGAAGAAAGCACCTAGAAAAGTGCCTCGTATACTGAGCACATAGTAAATGCTATCTCTTGTTATTCTTTCAACAAATATTTGTAGGAAGTTAACTAGATGCTAGGTATACATGCTAGGCCAGTGTATTACCTTCCTCTCTCTTTAACCCTCTGATTTTTCTTATATATATATATTTCCTGATTTTCTCTTTCTGCCTCTCACTCATGCCTCTGTTTCTTCAACTTTTACCCCCCCTCTCTTTTCCCCCTTTTCCTTTGCCATCTTCTCTACAATCTTCCAGGGTATTTTTTTAAGCTTATTTTTTTTTAAATACAGTAATCTCTCCAAAACACAAGTTTCCTTCATGTGTTTCAGGATAGTGCTTTTTAGATTGTAATTCTAGGCTCATTTGTGGGCCATGAAATTTAGTAGGCCTCCAGACAATGGAAAGAAAAGAAACAAAACTGAACTGAATCCAACAGAAGGCTCCAGTGCATGGCACATAGTATGGTTAGATCTTGTTTCATGAAATTTTATTTGTATCCATAAGTATAGATTGTGGAAGTTCCTGCTATGGCACAGTAGGTTAATGATCTGGCTTGTTTCTGTGGAGGCAACGGGTGGGTTAAGGATCTGGCATTGCTGCAGCTGTGGCATAGGTTGCAGCTCTGGCTCAGATTCATCCCTGGCCTGGGGAACTTCGATATGCCACAGGTACAGCTGGAAAATAAAATACAGGATTATATACCGATTTGCCATGCAAAGTGCATTTCTCACTGTGGGTAATAGTCACAGGTTGGATTTATATGAATGCACCTTTTCTGAAACCACATAGATTAAAAATCTTAACTCTGAAGAAAGAAAGAGAGAGGGAGAGAGAGAAAGTTAACAAACTTTCCCTAATGGAAGTGGAAGGAAAAATAGACCTGGACCATACCCTTCTGGAACTTGCTATTTCTAGCTTCATGGGTCCTTGGAGAGGTGACCACTGTTCCCTGGGGCAGCAGCATCTATCATTGTTGAGGCCACTTCATGCTCTGAATGCCTCCCTCCTCTTAAAGTACAAACTCTTTATCTCTTTATAAAAATCTTGCTTTTATACTTAAAAAAATCTAATAAAAGAAGAAAAATATTAGCCCCTGCTTCCCCATCTCACAGTTATCTGAACTTGAGCATCACAAACCTCTCACCCTGATCCATGTGCAGACACTGTCAGTATCTCCAAATGACCTTTGTCCCTGGGGAGGTCTTTTTCATGCCCGTGCCCTGCCCCCACCCAGTTGGAGAATGTCCTTCACCCTAGGACTGATTCTCTTCCTTCTTACTTGCTTTGGGTATCTTAGTCTTTCTCCATCAGTGGTGGGGTCCCTGAGTTTCTTCTCTACCCTCCTTCTCTCATTGCTTTAGAGCTTCCAGGAGCATCTTAAGCTCCTGCTCTTGCTCTGGTAACATAATGTGGCCTAGGAGGGAAATTTTCCATTCCCTTTACAAGTACTGCTTAGGGAGGAGACATTCTTAGGGTCCTAAGTGCAAAGTTTAAATGTGGTTTCACTTGGCAGCCAAGCTGCAAAGGGTGGTCTGTGTCAACACTTTTAGGCTTGAGTGTCTGAGGCCTTGTATGCCAATCATTCCCAATCCCTGAGCCAGTTCTGACCAGGGCAGGGAATACATTGGAACTTCACCCCACTAGTGTGGGGGTACAATTCATTGCAATTCACTGTGCTAATGATGGGTGCCTAGTGTTTGTAGAAGTCCTGAGATACTATCAAATCACATACCTTCTCCTTACATTCCACTCTGCTGGTCCAATTCATATAACTGGGCTTCTGCTTTGCTTTTATCTTAGCACTTCTGTTCTCTGAGTAACAGTGTCTCTGCAAAGGCTGATCATAGAACCATAATCGGTTCCTGTCCAGCTGTCTAGACTCCTTCCATTTCCCACTGCCCTCCCTCCCACATGTCGTATGTTCTAGCAGTGTAAAATATCAGTAGGTCCACAAAGGTACTGTTTTTCTGCACACCACATGCTTTGCGCATATGGCTTCTTCTGCCTGGATTTCCCAATTTGAACCAAGCCGGAGTTCACCTTTCCTTCCCTCTTTGACTATCAGATGTTAAACTGCGGTTCCCTTCTTCACTTGTTCACTTATCCCATCTCTCTATTTCATCTTGGCTTCCAGATTTCTCCCTTGCCCACTTAGGTGCCAGGTATTCTTAGTTCAGTCTCCTGGATTAATGAAATCAGAATCTATTGGGTTTCAGTCAGCCACAGTATCCTGTAGGTATGTTTGTTGACTTAGTCGGCTAGGTCCTCAGAAGACTGTCAAGTCTGAGGACCTAACAATCATGTATAGTATTGCTCCTCTGTAAAAATGTAGGGCAAAGTCCTAAAAACTGATTGGACAGTGATGTTTTAGAAATAGCTGCATTTATAAATTGTAGTTCAACTGTGGCAAAGTGTATATTAGTGTATGTATGTATGTGTGCACACGTGCATGCATACGTATATACACACATATTTATATATACTATATCACTTCTGCATTTATGTTCATATTTTATGAAACAAAAGGGAAGAATGAAAAAGCATTCTCCAAATAAGAATTTAGAAGAAAAACAAAATTAGTGTATACTTCTAGTGAGCGAATACGAAGTTGTGCAGATAAGGGAGAAAAGATATGCAAATGAGGAAATACATGCATAAATCATTACATGTTGGTACTTAAAGAGGAAATATATTGTGGATGTTTGGGCTTAATTTTCTAAATTTGAAATGGGGATGTATCTTTCACATATCTGTATGTAATTCAGAGCCATATCTAAATGTGATATTAAGGTAGAAATACCATTTTTTCTTTCAAATGCTAGAAAGAAAGTGATTTTAAATCAGAATATGAGCCAAAGAGAAAGAAATATATGACTTGGGTTAGCATTAAAATAGGAAATTCTGGCATGAAAGGAGACAGCCTATTTTAAGCCACTCTCTCAGATATTATGGTTTCAAAAGAATTTTAAATCCTGGCAGTTTTCCTAGCCTAGACTAATGAGATGGTTGGACCTGGAATTTAGTATGGGCCATACCTCCATAAACTGGTGTACAGGGTCAATTGTGTTTGCCTGAGATTATCAGGCATTGCCTAGAGCAGTACAGCGAGTGTCTGAGTTGTAAACCCTGCTTCAGTGGAGAATTAAGAGGGGGAGGGGAGCGAGATCCTTACACAACCAAGGTAGGTATATTGTTTTGTCTTCCAAGACTTAAAAAGGAAAATTAATTCAATTCTATTTAGCAAATATTTGTTGAATTTATTTCTGTTTTAGGATATAATTACTGGTAGTTATTGGAATAAAAAAGTAAAATGTACAGTTCTTGCCCTTAAGGAGATTAAAATCAGTCTTTCTGAGGATTTAAGACTGGCATATAAAGCAACTAGAAAAGAAACAGAAAAGGATATGAGACAGCACAAAGTGCTACACTTAGAAAAAATGAAAGTGCATAGTAAATAATCAGAACTATAGACCGTCCTTGAAACAAAGAATTGTCAAGAAGGTGGGATGTGACATGTTAAATCCTGATGGCAATATAATTCTAGGGTTATTTTAATGCCTAGATTCTCCTCTGTTTTAGTATGTAAAATAGAGTGAGGAAACTATCCATAGACCACTGTGTAGACTCTTGGCCTGAATAATTTTTTAAAATCTAATTTTCCACAGCAAAAGAAAAAAATACAGGAACATTAATTTGTTGAGGGTTCTGAATATTTTATGTAGGTCAGCTCACAACTATCCCCCAAACTGTTGGTGGAACTGAAAGAAGACAAGTCAGTGCTTTCGTTTGGTTCTGGAAGGTGTTTCTGGCCATTCAGTTAGAAATTGCTTTCTCTGACATTCTGAAAATTTGTAACATTTCTAAGAAACCACTCAATCCACACTGTTATCATGTCAGGGGAAAGTTTTGAACCTGTCATTAACTGAGGCCATCTATTATTCCATTTTCTAGGAACATGCTCATCTCAGAGTGCTACAAGGATTAAGTTCGTTCCCTAAATCTAGAGTTCTTCTGTGGAATTGCCAGTTTATATTCCAGGGGGAAAGGAATATAAACTTTGGTCTTAATACATAACAATATAAAACATTACCGTGAATTTTTTGTATTATTCTAATTTAGTTAATTAAAGTTATCATCTATTCCACATTTTAAATCATAAATATTAAACTGAGTGGCAATGCACAGGAATATCTGAAGGCAAAATAAATCTCTGACCTTTACTTTGTTATTTGAGCAAGCAGCAGACACTGTTACAACACTGTACATCTAGTTACAATAAGTGGTAGCATAGAAGTAGGTGGTGAAGTCATCAATGAACAGAACAACTGGCCACACTTATTGTTTTCTACATGGACTGTGCCAAAAAGGAGAATTACTGAATTTATTCCTGCTCTTGGAAAGCCTATCACAGAATGAAAGAAGATAAGATATTCCCCCAACATACATATCAACATCAGTGGTAAAGGCAAGTATTTTCCTTTACAGGAAGCATTTGCCACTTTTCTGATTCTGTAGCATCTAGACTTGCTCTAACTCCTTTTGGTTTTGGTTTACATTTCTCTGATGATTAATGATGTTGAGCATCTTTTAATGCACCTCTTGGCCATCTGTATGGCTTCTCTCAAAAAATGTCTATTCAGGCCCATTTTTTAACTGAGTTGCTTGCTTTTTGATATTGACTTGTACTAGTTCTTTTATGTATTTTAGATATCAACCCCTTATCAGATATATTGTTTGCATATCTTCTCCCATTCAGTAGGTTGCCTTTCCATTTTGTTGATGGTTTCTTTGGTTCAGTTGATTCTAGTCTGAGGGAAAAGACAGTAGAGAGCAATCAGTTTCCTTTTCTTTCTTCCTTCCTTCTTTTGTCCTCCCTTCCTTCCTTCCTTTCTTTCTTTCTCTTTCTTCCTTCCTTCCTTCCTTCCTTCCTTCCTTCCTTCCTTCCTTCCTTTCTTTCTTTCTTTCTTTCTTTCTTTCTTTTTTAACTTTTAGGGCTGCACCTGTGGCATATGGAAACTCCCAGGCTAGGGGACGAATCAGAGCTGCAGTTGCCGGCCTAAACAACAGCCACAGCAACGCCGGGTCCGACCTGTGGTCTCTAAACTACATCACAGCTCACAGCAATGACCATATCCCTAGCCCCCTGAGCTAGGCCAGGGATCGAACCAGCATCCTCATGGTTACTGGTCAGGTTCATTGCCATTGAGCTACAATGAGAACTCCCCAGTTTCCTTTTCAATAATATAAAATCTGGATTGTAGCACATATCACTTCTACTCATGTCCTTGTTACCAAAACTTAAGTCACCTGACCTCTTTAGCTGGAATGTAGTTTCTAATTGGACAGCCATGTGCCCAGATGAAAGTGGGGAGGTTTATTACTAAAAAGAAAATAACTATTGCCACTGGAAGACAAGGAGTAGTCTCTACCACAGTAGAGAGTTCATCATATTGAATTATTTCTGATCTTTATTGCTAATGCCCAGCACCTAGCAAGTGCTCAATCAATGTATATTTGTTGAATTAGTTAAAGTGAACGGGAAACTGGAAGCAATCCTTAACTTAGGCATGACTGCTTAAGGAGAAGTCCAAATCTTGAAATGTTAGAGACATAAGCTTGGTAGCATTATATTTAAGTTTCCTGGGAATGGATGAATCAATGGTAGAGATTATAGCTTCTAGGAAGTTGAAGTCCAGTTAAGCTTAGACAGTAAGTGAATCTTCTGTACTTTACTGAGGGATAGTATCAGTACTTAAATAGTGAATTTAATTTAGAAAAACTCAGAGGAGCAGGAAAAACTCCAGGAGGGTGGTAAGATGGGGTGGGAGAGGGTATGAGGATGAGTGGGAGTTGGGGAGTGGTATCTAGTCTGCTGAATGGGACAAATCTAGTAGCCCCCTACAGTTCAAAGTCAGGCAGCCATCATTTGATGGGTCTGGCATCCTGATACTTTTTAGCAGGATTCAACCACTGCTGAGGATCAGCAGAGAGAATTGGCAAGATCCTGAATGAGCATCAGAGCCTCAACCAAGCAGATGGGTGTGTGCAGGGCAGAATTTCGAGTTCTAGGCTGGGAAACTGCAGTAGCAGTTCAACTTCATAGATTCGGCCAACATAACAGGGCTGGGTAGTGATTCATTTTAGAGGCTGCACAGATTCTCAGAGCTATTTTTTTGTTGTTGACTCTCTGAGCAATAAGAGAATTCTGAGCCTCGGTTCTGATTTTCTGGCATCATTATTATAACTGGCCCAGAATTGGTGGGAAGGCAGATATGGGGCCTGGGGAAAAAGGGCAGGGGTTGCTAAAGGGCTAGTGTCTGAGATTCTGACTTGAGAAACTGATGATACACTGTGCCCCATGTCCTCTGGTACTTTATAATGCTGCTATCTTTCTTGCAGTGAAAATCATAATTGTAAAAATATAGCACAATTTTGACAGGGTTATAAATTATGATAACTGATATTTTGGTGTCTTGTTATTCTAAAATAATTTGATTATTATAATTAAAGAAAGATAAAAGCAGCACAGACTCCCAAAATTGATGTTTCAGGTCGATTTGGCCTATTAGGTGGAAGATGAAATTGTGTATTTCAGCACTTCAGCTCTGCATAATTGATGGGGCGCTAGGCACTATCTCTTTGGCTATTCAGCAGAGATTCGGTTAGCATCTGCCTGTGCAATCTGAGGTCACAAACAATTTATAATCTTCATGTTTTAGAGATGTGAAACTGTCTTATAGATCCCTATTCTTTATTCTTGTCAATTGACAGGTACAATTGAATGTCAAAGATTTCTAATAAAAGCCTTGCCTAGATCCTGTATGCTTTCTTCCTTCTTTTTACACTAATAAATCTAAGCCAAGCAAGACACTAGCATATGTGTGGATAAAAAGATAGCCAGCTTTTTGAGTGGACAAACTTGTTTTTCTCTCATATTTCTCAGGGACTGTATGCCTATTGATCAGACCTCAAAGAAAATAAAGAAGCAACTTATGATTCACTATTCACTTAAAATTAGTTTATATATATTTCTTTTGAATATCTAGTTACTCTCTTAATAAATGAACATTTTACAAAGAGTAATTAAATGTGTATTTAAGATATAGCTATGTACTATAAATGGGATAATTTATAAGAGAGAAAGATTACCTAGTTGATGAATGGGTATATTTCACTATTAAGGTGAGTAATTTGTTAGTTTAAGCAATATCTCATCCATTATAACCATGTCAGTACAGGAAGGTGTAATTGAGCCTTTTCATCTACTATTAAGGGTAGGTAAGACCAATGAATACTCAAGTTTTTCTCTTGTTTTTAAAGAAATTCAAATATTTCATATATTCAAGTTTTCAGTGGCTTTAGTTAAGGCAAATGAATACTTTGTATATTATGACAGTCCATGACTAATTTTCTTTATGTATTTAAGACAGTAGCTTAAGATATTAGTTAACATATTGTATGCATTCAGTTTGGGTTCAATCAGATATATTTTGAACTGCTTTAAACAAAGGTTCAGCAAATTACTGATTCTTAAATCTGCTGCATATGCTCAGATGATGTTGTTGAGACTGTTGTATATAGGTAATGAGGCAGGATCAAGAGAGCAACAGCCCCTATATTAAAGTTGTAAATGACATCATATTATCATCATTGTCATCCATCATCACATTCCCTTTTATTTGCTTAGTGTTTCTGCCCATATCATCTTATTCGTGAGCAGTATTGCAGTTGGGAGAAGCGATGATAAACGGAATACTGTTTCGGTTTGTTTACTTTCCTAATTTTGCTGGTAACAAAACAGCTGCTAACTTTACTGGTGAGGTTCTGAGGGACTGATAAACACTAACCAAAAGCATCAATCTGATTATGAACTCAAGGGCCAATTTTGATTTTAATCTTCAATGAGGATCATAACAGTGAATGAAATCAGAATACTCATACTGGTTGATCACTACTGCTCTGTCTGAGTGAAAATGTACCTTGAAAGTCAGTTATCAGAAAGTTGCTTGTTACTATGGAACCAAAACAAACAAAATGGAATAATCTTAATATATTGTATTATGTCTGTTATGGGTAAACTTTTCATACTTTAATTTTAAGCTTCAAAATATAGAAATGTTTGGAGTTCCCATTATGGCTCAGTGGAGATGAATCCAACTAGTGTCCATGGGGATGCGGGTTTGAACACTGGCCTCACTCAGTGGGCCAGGGATCTGGCATTGAGGTGAGCTGTGATGTAGGTCTCAGAGAAAGCTTGAATCCCACATTGCTGTGGCTGTGGTATAGGCTGGCAACTGTGGGTATGATTTGACCTCTAGCCTGGGAACTTCCATGTGCCTTTTGTGTGGCCCTAAAAAGCAAAAACAAAAACAAAAAAGGTATAGAGATGTTTTATTATTTGTAGCTCCCCTACATCCTGACTTCATTTTTGTTCTACTTTTTCACTGAAAATCCCAACATATGAGTCATAAATGAGTCACTTCAAGGTAAATGTTTAGTTGATAAATCCAGGAATAGAACCTGTTTTTTTTGTTGTTGTTGTTGTTTATTTGACTAGTTAGTGAATGCTTATGTTTCTGATTTCCGATTATATTCACATATATATGTACATTTTTCTGTAGTTAGATATTTACAACATTAAGGCAGAAAACATTTCTGTAAGTAATACATGATGATACATGTGTTGATTATGTACTGAATAAAATTATAATTTGCTGTAGATGTGAAAGAAACATTTGAGATTATTTTGGGGTTTCATGAAAGGATATTTCCAAATTGACATCCCAAGAGCATGTCCTTGCACTTCCTGAACCTAGGAACGTAAAGACCATATCAGTGTCTAAAGGATGAGGATGTGGCCTCATTCGATGTGAATTTGCCAATGAAAAAGTTGTGGATTATTTATACATTTGGCTCAATAACCTTTTAAGGAGAATAACTTGAAAAATGTCTTACAAAAGCTTTTGGCTTTTTTAGTGCTGTTTGCATCTCAACAGTTTTAAGTATTAGCTGAGGTATTATGGGATATGAATAGTTTTATAGTTTTGAAAAAACTAAATTGATCCAAGATCAAGAAAAAAAGTACTCATTTATCTTCAGAATGTATTTTTTAAAAATCTAACTTAGAATAAGGACTGCTTTTTGTGTGCTACCCTTGTGTTCCTGTGGTAATAGGAAGCACATTGGCCTGGATTCGGATCCTGGCTCTGCCACTTGAACTTGGTAGGTTCATTCACATAAACTCTCCTGATTGCCTTGGAGAAGGTCAGTGAGAGGATGTGACCACCAGCTGACCCAGGAGCTAGACCAGGGTAATCACAGGCTCCCCACCCCCTCCCATCCTTGAAATGTACATTCCACTGTACCCATAGTGGGAGCTATCTGCGAGGACACCGCCTAGAGGGAGCAGTGTGGTGATGAGACCATTTGGATGGTATATATGACTGATCCCAGTTAAGGCCTCTATGTAAACTTTTAAGATTCTGGTGGGCTACTGTGGAGATCTACTTGCCTTCCGACTGCTGAGAACTAGCCTGGTGTTTAAGTTCCCTAGCTCATTAAACCTGCCACCTTTCAGTCTGGAGCCGTCTTCCTCTTTCTGCGGTCTTTCCTTGCCCTCCGTGTATGGCAGCCAGTTTCACATTTCACTCAGGAAGCTCCTGAGTTTTTCTGAACCAACAAGTTCCCAAAGTTCATAGAAATCACCTCTGATTTTGAGCCACTTATGAGGATAATCACGTATCTGGGTTTCTCTATTCTTCTCTCTTCTCATCTATAATTTTTATTACTCTGGAGCTAATAATTCCATTTATCCAAATTTGCTGTGGGGCTTAAATGAGTTGTTCATGTTTAAGGACTTTGTGAACTGCATATGTTGTGTTATCAAATTTTAATAGTTTTTAAAATTGTTTCTATTTTGCTGTTAAAGTTTGCACTGTAAAGGCCTGGATATATTGAAGGGAGGGTGGGAGCGATGGAGAGCAACAATGAGACTAATTCTAACTTCATGTATTTCTAACCTGAATTTAGAGGATAACAACTTTTCATAGTTAGAGACTGGGGAAAACACGGTAATTCAGTGAGTTTTGGAACACTCTTAAGTCAAACCATTCTATGCCTGAGATTAAACCATTTTTATAATTGAATTTGCACATGGTATTTTTATTAGTCCGGTTATGTGGCAGGAAATCATTTTAGTTTCTACACTCTCTGGATGGGACAGAGACCCATCAGGGGGCAGGGACTCATTTGATTCATGATGGCAATTGCAGTGATGCAGTTTAAGTGCAAAAGAAGAAAACAATTCTTACCAGTTTCTTTGTTATTGAAAAAGGGGCAAATTCCTTTACTACTAATGCACTAAAAATACTGAAAGAAGCGCCAGTCTGACTCTTTTTCAGTAAACATCGATATTTGCTACCACAGATAGTCTTGCGTTAATCCATACTCTATTTTAGAAAGAAAACAGCCTCTTTCTCCATCTCTTTCTCACTCTCGTCTCTTCCCTTAACTAGGTATGTGGTGGGTACACAGCACTGTGTTTAAATCCCTAGAAATTGTTACTGCAGCTACATATGAACTGGTCACTCCATTCTGGTAGTCGCATGACTGAATATTAATATTTTGATTTAATTGCTTCTGAGCTGCTTCATTGTTTATTAATAACTGCTTTAAAATGCTATCCATTATGTTCTTAGTGGGTTTCTTTTCGGCTCTGCAGGCAATAAAAATGGAAGTTGTTGAAACAAAGTTTTGTTTTAAATGCAGGCAGTTTTCCAATTATAAGGACCTAGTGTAGCATGGGCGTGCTGGTAAATCCTTCTGTAACGCTTCGGAGCAGCATTTCAAAGCCCGCCTTTTCAGCCAGTTTTTCTCTGAAGAGACAGTTTCAAATGATCTTTGACATACCTTCTTTGAAAAGAAATTCAGTTTCTTTTGGCTTTTGTCCTTAAAAGAATGCTCATTCACAGTTCTCCTGAAACAGAGAATGATAGGTAGGCAAGTTTTTATCTTAAGAATAGTTTGATAGCCAGAAACTTTTATGTAAGTTTTCATATGTAGAGATTGGTGTTTTGTGATCGAGTTTAAGATACTTAGAATGAAAGTAAGCTCAGAAAATCACCAGAAGGGCATTATGGCTCTGGGTAGTTTTAGTGGGTTCCATGGTTTCATTGCTTGTAAGAGTAATAATAACATGTGTCATAATCCTAAAAACCAACACATGGTGTTGCTATATGCCAAGCACAGCTAGTCATCTGCATAGCTGGCACTGGAACCTCATCATTATTCTGGGTTCAGAATTTGTTCTCATAACCACCACACTTTTCTTTTTATGTGTGGTTCCAAACAGGAGGTCTTGTTAAGTAATTGCTTAATACATACCTGAATTTAATTATGAATTCTTAAAACTTAAATGATAAAAACAAAGTAAAATTAACTCTCATATGGTGGTTTCTTTGACTTGATTTTCCATTGAGGACTAGAATTGGGTCTTAGAGTAATAATCATAGAATCTCGGAAGTCTCTCTGAACATTGTATCATCTTTGAGATGAAAATAGAAGGCAGGGGGGCTAATTTTACAAATTGGGAAACAGAAATGCAAATAGGGAAAGTGACCTTTCTTCAAATCACTAGTAAGCTAGTCACTTAGGGAACTAAAAATGTCATCTTATATAATTACTTTTTTCTGGATTCTTTTCTGTGTCGGTGCTCTCGAATTTTCCTCTCTGTGAGGGGTAGTTAAGCATGGATAAGGAAGGATGCCACGTTCAGGAGGCAGTGTGATTTGGTGAAAGGAATACTGAAGTGGAAACTGGCATCCCCGTTACACCATCTAGCATGATGGGTGGATCACAGGATTGTTCCTCAGTTTGCTTTTCTTACTGGAAAAGGAAGCAGTCATAGCTGTCCTTGTCAAGCTTTGTGAGAATAAAATGGAATGGGGGTTCAAAGGGGAAAAGATAGTATTTATAAACTTTGGAAAGACAAACGTTATTTGTACCAGATGTGCAGCATTATTAGTACATGTATAAAGTTATATGTGTTGTCCCTGCTGTGCTATAGCTTTAGTATTTTTTATGGTCCATCCTTTCATCCTCCTCTCATTTCTGCGCTCCCTATGATTACTCAGGCACTCCTAGGACTTCAGATACTGTATTTTGATGACCTCTACAACTATACTGCCAACCCTGACCTCTCTCTTGGATCACATTCTATAGTGCCATCCTCCTAGTGGACATGTCCACATGCACGGCCCATATTACATCAGAGTGACCATTTCTAAAACTGAAATCCCACCTGGATACCATTGTGCTCCCTACTGCATTTCTACATTCAGTCTCTCAAGCTAGAAACCTTGGATTCAATTAGATTCTATTTTTTCCCATTCTTTTGCCTTTTGCTTGTATTTTATCAGTGACAAAATTATTTAGATTCTGCTTCCTAAAAAAATCTCCTGAATTCTACCACTCCTAATTTTTCTGAGCTACTCACAGAGTTCAGGCTCCCATTAAGTCCTTCCTGGACTTAGGTATAATGAATCCTTGAAAAACATGTTTTTAAAGGGAACAGTAAACTTAAATATTATTAATGTGAGGTAAGGGTTGGTGGGAGATGGTGTTCTGTTGACAGAAAGCTGAAAATTATTATACTTCCTGTAGGTGCTCTCTCTGTTGCATTCAGGTAACTTATGAGACTGATGTGCTACCTTCTGTGCTAATAAGGCATCTTATCTTTACCGGTGTCCTGGGCCCCTGGACCAGGGGTACCGGTGAAGAAGACTGTCCTGAGGCCATGGTAAGTCAGGCCAGCTTCTCTCCCTCCCGCTGGCCTTCCACATGGCTTCTCACTGCAACACAAGTGGGAAGTTCATGCAAGCCCCAGTGTTAAAGCTCTGAGAAATGAACCTCAGGTTGGAAAAAAAAAAATAGTATCATTTTTCCTGTCTCTACAGCATGATCTGGATGGGGCATCTATTTATTGTGTTTGTGTTGGAGGGTCCCTCCTTCCTGCAAGTCACCCTAACCCCCATAGAGGGAGCAAAACAGGAAGGTAATGGGCTGGGACAAGAGGTTGGACAGAGTGAGAGATCCCATTCTGAATCGTGCCTTTATCAAATTAAAATGAAGTCATGAAGTTTGTGAGTGATTTACTTGTATACAGTTTGGAGTGGATTAAAAATTAGCACTAGAAAACAAACTCATGTTTACCAAAGGGGAAAGGTAAGGAGGGATAAAAATAAGATTAGGATTAAAATCTACTACTACTATATGTAAAGCAGATAACCAGTGAGGACCTACTCTATAGCACAGAGAACTATACTCAGTATTTTTTAGTAACCTATAATGGAAGAGAATGTAAAGACTACGTAGGCTAGATAAGGAGTTCTCACTGGGGAAACTACTGGCATTTGCAGAGAACAGTCCTACATAGTCTAAAAGCACGCAAAGAGAAGAAGGCTTTGATAATAAGGGAAACTGTGTTTCTGGCTCCCATCAACTCTTTGTACACACTGTGAATAGGAGAGCCTTACTCTTCCTTAGTGGATGGCTTGAATGATAGATTTTTTTTCCTGTCCATTAAATCCATTTCTGCCCTCAGCTCTTTCTCCTATATCCTCTGGGTTGTGAGATCAGAATACAAGACTCAGCCAGAGGGAACTGTAGGGTAAAAATCTCTGCTCTCCCACTGCAGTCTCTCTTGTCTAGGCTTTCTCTAAGAGAGGGACGTGGGAATTAAGTTCTATGTATTTCTTTCAAAAATATGGTAAGATAATTTGATCTTAATGTTTCATCCACTGCACAGAAGGCTGGGAGTGACTAATTTCAATGATCTTTTAAAAAACCTATTTATAGCAAGCCTTCTGGCTACAGATATCAATGTGGAAGGTGGCACATTGATTTAAATCCAGTTTTCTGTCTCAAAGTGTCAGAAAAGCTAAATAGCTGTATCATAGTCTTTTAGGTCCTTTTCTTAGAAGGATTTCTTTTGGTTCAGTATGGACAGTAAAATGGCCATGGTACCCAGGATGTGGGAAGCATTTGAGGAGAAAACTTGGGAACTTACTTCTTCAAACAGGGCTCTTTGATTCTTTGCCTCAAAGACATATCTGAAAAAAAGATCCCTGAAACACAAGCTCAGTAATTCATGTGATTTACTGCCCTTTGTCCTACGTAGCAAAAAGTCTTCTTGAAAGAATCTATCAGAAAAGTCTGGAATGATAGTTATCAGCAATTACTTGATAATGTTTTCTTAAAGATGTTGCCTATCAACGATGCTTTATAAAACCAAATTCTAGTCTATTTAATGTATATTTAATGTTTGCTCCTTTTTTTTTTTTTTAAAGATACTCCCAGAAGTATAAAAGCATCCACTGCTACAGCCGAACAGTTTTTTCAGAAGCTGAGAAATAAACATGAATTTACTGTTTTGGTGACCCTGAAACAGACCCACTTAAATTCTGGTGTAATTCTCTCCATCCATCACTTGGATCACAGGTATGTGTGGCTGCTGGAGTTTCCTTTGCTTTTCATTTTATCCGGTGAAGTTAACACATTAAAGAGAAGTCAGCAAAAGCAAGATATGCATGATTGGTTTAGAACAGCAAGAATAATTTTGCTACATTATGCAGAATCACCAACACAAGTAATTGAGATCAGCCTAAAAGCAGAAGGAGCTGTTGCTTTTGATGTTGCTAAGAGTGTACTGAAGTCACTGTTTCTAAAACATATTTATTAATGACTGAGCTCCTCATGAGATATCTTCCTCAATGAGAAGGCCATACATACTTCTAAATTGGTGAACAGTTAGCCACAAAAATACCGTATTCTGTTTCTTTAGGATATTAGAACATCCTGGGTTTAGAGTTTCATAGTCTTATAATTTTAATCACAGATAAATTCTTTTTCCAATGCACTTCTCAGACTGTGGCAGTTACATCTGTATCCTTGGATGTGTGTTGAATCAAAACGCTGTTGAGTATTTCCTAGCTTCTTGCACCTGTGGAAGCATGATCACGAGAGCTGGTGGGAGTGGTAAGGGGGAGGGGAGAGGGGAAAGAAGAAATTCATTCATGACACTGAGCGTGTACATAAATTGCTACAAAATAATATCAAGCAGCTTAAAATGATTCCTTCCTGAAAATTCTTTAAGTTCTGACAATGGAAGTTCCTTCATGTTCATATTTTGAATACCCAGTTCATGACTTTCTGTGGGCCTTGGGCAAATCATGTAACCTACCTGTGCTTCAGTGTCCTCATCTGTAATATGGGATAGTTCTAGTACCATCTTCTTTGGTTGCTGTGAAGATTAAAGCGCTTTACATATACAAAGGACTTAATGGTCCTATTCAGATGTGGGCAAAAACCTCTTATCTTGGTTTCTCTTATCATAGATGGGGCAGCCTGGGACTTTGTGAATCTTTACTAAACCCTAAAAGGCAGACAGAAGCAAATATAGGTCGAGAGCAGGGTTCCTGATCACATTCTCCTGGATTACTCTCAGGGATTTAAGGCCCCATTTAAATCCATCTTTAACCCCAAAGGATTGACATAACTTCCCAGGCATCCCATCCCCCAACCCCCTCCCTTGGGCTTCTCCCCTCGCTCCCCGCCCCGCCCCGGGTTTTGCCCTGGTTTGAGGAGGGTGCCATCCTTACATTCACCAGGTAATTGGCTTAAGGGGAGAGGTCTATGTACAAGGGTTCATTAGGTCTTTTCCCCTTGGTATGTTTCTGGTCCCCTCATCTTCAGGTGATTGATACCAGGTGAGCTCCTTGCTCACTGCACTGTGACCCTGCCCTTGGGCTTTAGGCAACCTGATTCACACACAGCAAAGGATATTTTTCCTTCCCAGAGCATCCTGATCTATTGCTGATTATTTCCCCTTGCTAAGAAAATTTCCCCTGTATTTTGGGCGCTAGATTTTTCTGCCCTGTGACTTTTTTCCATTTGTAGAGACATAGAACTCACTGAACCTTTCTTCAGATGACATCTCTCATGACCATCCCATCCAGATGGCCTATGTTTTTCTTAGTCCCTAGAGTTGAATATATTAACTCCACAAATGTTTGACCAGCGTGGACTTCTTGTAATCTATGCACTTTCCATCTAATATTTATTAAAACAGTTTGAGATTTTTTTTTTAGAACCTTAGACATGGTAAGGACACAGGCGTGAAATATCCAGCCTTTATCAGGTAGATCCTTGAAGAAGGTTTGCTGTCAGATCCTTTCTTACTGTTCCTATAAACTGGATTTGTTAAAGATATAGGTAGGGCTTTATATTCACTATTTCAATTAAAAACAATATTAATTTTAACATAACAGTGTATTTTCACTATAGAAAATTTGGAAAATTGACAATGTAATTAAGAAACAGGAAAACTCCTCCCAATCGTTTCACCCAAAGAAGACTAAGGTTTAATTTCTGTCATATTTTAATTCAATTTTTTTGTCTGTGTATGTAGATATGCCATATTTTGTTTGATCAACTCCTTTACTTTTGGATATTCAACTCATTTTTGTTTTTAACTCTAATAAATAACATCATGATAAGTATATTTATACACAAATCTTTGTGCTCAGCTCTCATGCTTTCTAGTTATACTTATTAAACTTCTCTGTAGTTTCTTGTTTTACTTATTCATTTTTCCTTTGTATCATCTACAGATTTGGTGACATTTACCTAAACAAATACCATATTTGATATATAGGATATTTTTATATGTTATTAAAAATCATTTGTATTTGTAAGGCACGTTTCCTTTGCTTGGTAAGCCATGTGCCAGGCTCGGCACTCTTTGCCTTCCATCCATGGATATTCTATAGTGGTTAAGAATGCAGATCTGAATTGCATGCATTCCAGTCATAACTCCAAGAGTTATTGGCTTTGTGACCTCAGGCAAATTACTTACTTCTTCTGAGCCTCAGGTTCCTCATCTGTTAATCTGTATAAAATGCTTGATAATACTAGAGAAAAAAATTCCACTATAGTCCCATCATATTACAGGGTCATTGTTATCATTATCATTTTATGGATAAGAAAAACAAGCCTTAGGTTAAGTTGTTAAAGTTCTCAAGAGTAAGTGCAGGGGGAGTTCCCGTCGTAGCCCAGTGGTTAACAAATCCGACTAGGAAGCATGAGGTTGCGGGTTCGATCCCTGGCCTTGCTCAGTGGGTTAAGGATCTGTCGTTGCCGTGAGCTGTGGTGTAGGTTGCAGACGCAGCTCGTGACTGTGGCGAAGGCCGGCAGGTGCAGCTCCGATTAGACCCCTAGCCTGGGAACCTCCATATGCCGCAGGTGTGGCCCTAGATAAGGCAAAAAAAAAAAACAAAAAAAAAGAGAAAGTGCAGGGGTTTAAACAGGCAGTATGATTGTAAAGCTGAGCTGCTGGATATCTGTGCTGTATTTTCTCAGTGCCTAGGAGAGATTGTTAGACTGGCTTCCCTTTTGCCTGTTGTGTGTGTGTGTGTTTACAGTATCACTTATCTAATTAGTGACAGAGTCAGGACCCAAACCCTTTTCTTTTTCTTTTTTTTTTCTAATTTTATTGAGATGTAATTGACATACTGCATTGTATTAAGTCTAAGGTAGACAGCATAATAAATTTTCTTAAATACATCAAGAGGTAATTATCACAGTATTTTTAGTGAAGATTCGTCATCTCATATAGATACAAAATCAAAGAAATAAAAAAAAGTTTTCCTCGTGATGAAAACATTTAGGATTTACTGTCCTAACAACTTTCCTAAATAGCACATAGCAGAGTTAATTATATTTATCATATTATGTCCATATTACTTTTTTATTTTATAACTAGAAGTTTGTACCTTTTTACTGCCTTCATCCAATTCTACCTGCCCCCAGCCCCCAACTCCCTTTCTCTGGGAACCACAAATCTGATCTTTTTTTTTCTGATGAGTTTGGTTTTTTTGAGTTTGTTTTATTTCTGTGTTTCAAAATAGTCATAATAAGTCTAGTTAAGATGTCATCATATGGAGATATTATATAATTATTGACTATATTCCCCACACTGTATGTTGCATACCTGTGACTCACTTATTTTGTAACTGGAAGTTTGCACCTCAGTCTCCCTCAATTACTTCTCCCTTCCCCCAAACCCCACCTGCTAGTTCTCTGTATCTGTAATTCTGTTTCTATTTTATGTTTGTTCATTTGTTTTGTTTTTTAAGTTCTGTGCATAAGTGAAGCCATACACAGTATTTGTCTTTCTGTGAGTGACTTATTTCTCTTAGCATAGTTCAGATTCTTGAGTTTGGTATTTTTACCAGCCCACTGTGAAAGCTGCTATCCTCCTGTCACCTTCACAGGCCTTGTACTTTGCTTTGTGTTGTTTTTTTCCTGTTATTTTTGCTGAAGTTATCTTTCTGTCCTTAGTCTTATTGTTACCCATATCTTTAGTTTCATCATTACGTGAACCTTTATTTATTCTCTGCTTTTTTTTCTCAAAAAAATTAAGATGGCTTATAGAGATATCCATAGGACAATGAGATAAAAGTAAAATGAGGAGTTCCCGTTGTGGCTCAGTGGTTAACAAATCCGACTAGAAACCATGAGGTTGTGGGTTCGATCCCTGGCATCACTCAGTGGGTTAAGGATCCAGCGTTGCTGTGAGCTGTGGTGTAGGTCGCAGACATGGCTCGGATCCTGCGTTGCTGTGGCTGTGGCGTCGACTGGCAGGTACAGCTCCGATTAGACTCCTAGTCTGGGTGAGACCTGAAAAGCCAAAAAAAAAAAAAAAAAGAGGTAAAATGAAATATGCAGATCTAGGCAAAAAAAAAAAAAAAAGCTGTCACTGTGGTTAGATGATTAAGGGAATGCAACCATTTTTGGTTCTGAGACCAGATGCATATTTCTTCTATGACCTTGTACGGCAAAATGTAGTGAGTGCCTTTAGAGGAACAAGTTCAGAGGACCTTGTGTTAGCTGGTGGCATCAGGCCACAGTGCACTTAAGAAAAAGCAAGGCTATAGTGATGCCAGTACCGTGCATCTAGGTGTAAAGGTATTCAAAATAGTATTGCTTTCGAGGCTTTTGCCGGTATGCATGAAAGTTCTGTGCAGCCAACTTTCAATGCTCAAAATACCAGTAGCACTTCTTATATGAAACCCTGATAATATTCCATGTCCTCCCGACAACATTCCATATAAATGGCTTTTCCCAGTGTAGCTTTTGAGTTACTGAATTCAGGTTAGACTTTTCTGATAAATACCTGAATTGTGGCTATTCTTTGTTGATAGTTAAGTGAGAGTTAAGTTTGAGATTCAACAGTAGTTGAGTTGGACGAAAAACTGAGTTTGAGCCAAACAAAGGTATACCTAAAACAGAAGGTACCCACCTCTGCCAGTGGTGGCTGAAACAGAAGGTTCCCAAGGGCAGGGTCAAGCTTTTCTTGGGAAAATAGTGTGGTGTTCTACTCTCATAGACTGATAGATGGACCCTCTAGAATATGGCAATTTAAATTAAGCTACAAATTTTAAACATTATATATAATATTTATAGTGAATTTTACAAATTCAGAAAGTCATAAAGAAGGAAGCAAAGATCATCTGTATTTTTACCCCTGTAAGGATAGCTTCTAGTGATGTTTCAGTTATAAGTGTCTTCAAAATGTATAGACTGTTATTTAAAACATTGAATCATTATCTTCATAATATCTTCTAACTTTTTAAAATTTAGTAAATGTTTTGAGGATTTTCTTATGCCAGTAAATATTTATTTTTAATCTATTTGTTAATGACCAAAAAGTTTTCCATTACTGGATGCAAATTAAAACGGGAAATCTCATTCTCAAATTTGTCATTTAAAAAGCCAAACGAGCAGAAATTGTCAAGTTTTGATTAGTAGAATGATCTGAAGTATCCACTAAGTTGACCAGTTTGCAAAACATGGTCCTGGATAAGCAAACACATTTATGTGCTTCATAAGATGGTTAGCTATAAACCAGATACATGTTGAAAAATGCCCGTCAAACTCAACAGGTGATCTGTCATCCTTTACTGCAGTGACTAGGTGCAGGTCCAGCTTTCTGTAAGGTCCATCTTGGGTCCATTTCCTTCCTTCTCAGGCAGAAGGAAGCTCATTTCCTAGTTACTTTTAGGGATGGGAGAAGTGAGGTCCTAGCACTCCACTGACCACAGGTTCTTGCCTGCTTCGTAGGAAGCAAGAACTTGAGTTATTCCCCCACGAATTAGGCTCTTTGAGTTTGACCACAGAGTGCGTGCCACAGAACAAACACTAAGTAAATGTTAGTGCTATTACCAGAGTTGAGTGAAAGGGCTTCCTTCCTCCTCATGTCAGTCACTGACTTCAGTCTCAACTCCATGTGGGTTGATGGCAGTACACTACCCTGAGATACCTGGCTAGAATGCAGCTTTCTCTGACACCAGTGTAGTTGGGGGAAGTCAGTGAGAAGCAGAGGCAGTGGAGAAGGTCAGCTCCAGCACTGGCAGAGGTGGAGAAAAGTGGTATCATTCAGTAGAGATATAAATGCCAGGCACAGTGGCTGGTCTGCTCATCATCTGTGTGTCACTCCTTTCTTTCTGTTCATCCAAATCTTCTTCAGAACTTCACTCATATCTCCATGAAGCTTTTACTGATCTTTCCAGTTTAGTTCCGTTCTTTCTCTGTGCACTTTTTAAATTAGGGCCACCCCTTTTGGCTTGCTAATATATAACATCTTGTTATTTCAATATTCCACAGATATATGTCTGTATTAATTGCACATGACATTAAAAATAGCATTTTCTGTAATTGATCACAATTATAACAATTTTGCATTGATGATTTTAAAATTTTAAATTGTAATTACAAAAATTTGGTAACATGTTCTATGGTTTCATTTTTAAAAGCCACAACAGGGTGTATAGAAAAAAGTCTACCTCCACCCCTGTCCCTGGCTGCGTAATTTCTGTTCCTGGAGGCAACCACATTTATCATTAAAGATATCTTGAAAGTAAGAAAAATGTAAAGAAGAAAATGTCTCTCAGCCAATCAATGGTGTGCTGGAGTGGGGTTATACTGGCTGATGAGTTGAAACTTGGTGTGCTGGCTGGCATCATTGTTGTAGCTTGAAGTAAGCTATGGAGATCAGCAAATGCTACAGAGCAGAACTTTTATAAAAATATATTTTTATTCATAAATATCTTTTTTTCTGTTCGTACCCATGGCATATGGAAGTTCCCAAGCCAGGGATCGAATCCAAGCCAAAGCTGCAACCTACACCATGACTGTGGCAACGCTGGATCCTTAACCCACTGTACTGGGCTGGTGACTGAATTTGTGCCTCAACAGCAACACAAAATGCTGCAGAGACAATGTTGGATTTTTAACCTGCTGTGTACCACAGCGGGAACTCCTAAATATTTCTTTTTTTTTAAATGAATCTTTACTTTTTTCCTATTTCTTTTCTTCTCTTTCCTAAACAGTCTTAGAATTATTTCTCTAGAGAACAAAAAGCCAGTTGTAAACACTTACCAGCACCACTGTCTATAGTTCTGGAATCTAGAGACAAGCACTATAAGACTCTGGGATGTAGCTTTGTGATCCTTTTCCCAGGTGTACCTATGTGTTTGTGTGAAATTTTACGTAGTTCACAACAATTTTTTATTAGTTTTTTTTATTTTCTATAGAGGATTGTGCATTAAACTTGCATACTTCATTCATCTGTCATGCTGTCATACAAAGTGAGATGCTAAATAAATATTTGGTGGATGAAGAAGTGAGTGGAAGATCAAGGGAAAGATTGTCTGAGTACATCGGAATTATAAATGACATCATAGAATTTTCACCAGGGTAGGGGAAAGGATCTAGAGAATGTTCAAATTGCTCTGTTGACACAGGGTGCCTCATCTATCTTGAAATGTCATTAGCTCTAGGCATGAGGATTTCACTAACTGGCAGCTGCTGCCTCCAAGTGACTGTAAGTCAAGTTCTTAGAGAATAACGACACCTGTAATGAGCTATCTTGCAACATCTAAGCCACTGTGTGAAAGCCGGAAACCTCATCACACACCTTTGTTGTTTTGGACATGAGTTTAATGGACATGCTGTAGATTCTTGGATGTCCAAAGTGAACTAAAAACAAAATGGAAGTAAGAAAGGCAGACATCACATAAGAGGGCTTAAGTCAAATCTTTGTACAGAAACACAGCTTCAAACAAAGTGACATCATCATGAAGCTCCTGGAACCTCATCAGCAGTGCCCTGGGGGGCTGTGAGCAAAGTCTCCATTGGCTTTCCAACCTGAGATGCTGGTTTCAAATGGGGTTTTCCAAGCAGGAACTACTAGTAAAAATTTGACCGCAAACTTCACGTGAGCACAGTAGGAAAAGATTGTTGGCTCTTCTTTCATTTCTGTATATATTTAGTCCACATCATTATTATCTAAAAACAATAATGTATGGTACTTTATGTCTGCAAAAATTAAGATCCTTAGATCAAAGGAGTTTTCTCATCATTACCATTTTCTGGCTATTGTGTTTTGAAGGGAAAAAAAGACTATAGAAATAATTCTAAGATATTAATTCACTTATCTCTTTGGATAGGAAACATAGAAGAAGAGAAATATGAAAACAGTAAAGGCTCACTGAAAAGTGAAGGTGTATTTATAAGTAAAAACAAACAAGAGAATTGCCCCAAATTTCAAAAGGACTGTGTTCTCTTTTTTCATGCTTTATAAAACTGCTGTTTCCTTAGGGTAAATAAAATCCTTTTGTTGTCCCTTGATATAGACTTGGTGCAGTCTCCCATATTCTGCACCAAATCTGCATAGTGTTATATTTTGTGGTTTATAATACTTCTCTTTATTTAAGATAGTCTTGAGATTTAGATATATAAATTGGTTCTCATGAGATTATAATTAAAGTTTTCTTGATATTTATGCATCTAACTTTGAATGTTTTGCAGATAGCATACATGGAAATAGTTTGTGGTAATAGGTTTACAAATATATACACAACTGTCCCGTAGTTTGTCATCATTGTTTATATTAATGAACTTAAAGTGAAATAAATGATTTTTTTCTACTCTCTTAGTATTAATTATTATACATTCTGGATAAGTAAGAATGTATTTATGTAGGAGGCTGATAAAATATATCTTCATATTGGTGAGTGCCTGTCATGTATTAAGCCATTTCTTTCTTGATATTACTAAGTAAAAATCAAACTTACTGGCGTTATTTGCTTGGCTTAATGGTTCTGAACTAAAAATAACTGTTTATTATAAAATTAACAGACTGACATAACAGCTACTACACTCTCCACTTTTTGTTTGTACTTTACTTAATAAATAACATTAAAAATAATGGGATTAAAAATTAAAAATTTGAAACCCAAATTCTACATAATTAAAAAAACTTTAGGAGTTCCCGTTGTGGCTCAGTGGTTAACGAATCCGACTAGGAACCATGAGGTTGTGGGTTCGATCCCTGGCCCCGCTCAGTGGGTTAAGGATCCGGCACTGCTGTGAGCAGTGGTGTAGGTCACAGGCGCAGCTCGGATCCTGTGTGGCTGTGGCTGTGACTGTGGCGTAGGCTGGCGGCTACAGCTCTGATCCAACCTCTAGCCTGGGAACCTCCATATGATGCAGGCGCGGTCCTAGAAAAGACAAAAAACAAAAACAAAACTTACGTTTTATTCTCTTAAAGTATGTTTCTACATCATTATTTATCTCTAAGAAAATTGCATCTTTAATGTGTATTTTCATGACTCCATTATTATTAGGAAAGTGGAAATGTGTATTTTAATGTGGTTAAGCCTACACGTACCATTACAAGGCATAGTGAGTAGCTCATCAGGGTAACTCAGTTGAAATTAAGACTCAGCAAGCAAATGAGATTTCATATATTACATATATGTACCAAGTTTATATATAGGTGAAGTGATGGAAAGAGGTGTATACACATTGATATGTAGAGGTTATATGTACAGGTTATTTCTTTGAGAAATTTAGAGGTTACATGTAGAGGTTATATAGAGGTTATATATAGAGGTTATGTATAGAGGTTATATATAGAAGTTATAAAGAGTTTATATATAGAGGTTATATAGAGGTTATGTATAGAGGTTATGTATAGAGGCTAAATAGAGGTTATGTATAGAGGTTATGTATAGAGGTTATATATATAGAGGCTATATAGAGGTTATGTATAGAGGTTATATATAGAGGTTATGTGGAGGTTATATATAGAGGTTATATGTAGAAGTTATATAGAGGTTATATGTAGAGGTTATTTCTTTGAGCACAGATCTGTTTCATGTGTAAGAAACAAGGTATTCTCCTTCTGGTCAGCATTCCATTCTTTCTTCAGGGCCAATGAAGCAATCAGCTGCTGCAGCTGCAACCCAGCAATGGACTGACCAGCCACACCCACTCCCATCACACATTTCTCCATCTCTCTAGATGGAGATATAGAGGGCCAGGGGTATTTCTTGGCTTCTTCTTGTTTTGACCACATCTAGTTATCAGACCTCAACTATCTTAAATCATTACAAAACCCTTTGCCACATCCATCTTGCTCTTCCTTATCTTCTCGCTTTATTCCAGATAACAGAATACCAGTGTATTGGCTGAATTGGCCCATGTAGCTACTGAAGATCAGTTCGCTACTCATATTTTAAAAGGTTTTTTTTTTTTCTGGCATTCAAGATGTTACTAATAATTAAATTATTTTTCTAAATATTGTTTCTTCACAATGAAAAATTTCAAACTGTTATTTTAATTCTTTTTTTCTTTGATAAACCCTTGTGAGTTTATTATTTCCCCTTTCATCCTTTTTGATTAAGTTGACATGTTTAAATTTTAGGGAACAGCAGATCTCCTTGATTGCCTTCAAGGTATAAGCTTATGACTAAATGATTTACTTACTATCTAATCATGTTTCATACAGAATCTTCATGAAAAGATACTGAAATGAATGAAGATTTTCAGTCATTAGCCTAGAATCTGTCTAGGATTAATTCCAAGAAATGTAATTTATTGTGTAGTTGGACACAGTAGTATTTTCCCATATTTTAGAAAAAAAAGATTAAAAAAATACACAATGTCCAATTACCCTCAGAAATGCTTGTTCCAGTGTAAAGTTCCACAAACCAAGAATGAGAATGGGAGTTTCACTGTACTCTGACTAAAATGGAGCATTATCATGTTAAATAAATCTTTGCCATGTTGAGTTAGGAAATAGCATATTGCATTTCTTTGATTACTAGTGAGACTGAACTTTTAAAAATTAGTTTTGCTGTCCCTGTATAATCTTTTTATAGACATCACTTTGTTATTTTCTCAATGGTTTATATAATCTTGACTAATGACTGCCTATGTGTCATAATTTTTTAACTTTTTGTAATTATTTTTCTGTTTTGCTTGCTGCCCATTAATTCTATCTGTTGTGTTTTTATATCAGTGAACTAAAATTATCTCATTTGCTCTCATCTAATGCATTATTCCATTCAGTCCTCACAATAATCCTGTGACGTATCAACAGTTATTCCCATTTCACAGATAACGTAGACACTGAAGTTAAATTATTTGACTAAATTATCATACTTAATAAGGGGTGGAGCCAGACTTTTCACCCAAAACATTGCCTCTAGAGTACTGTTCTTATTTATGTGTGTTTTTATTATTTAATTGTTATTTCAATTAATTTATTCCTTGTGGATCATTTATTTGAAGATGGCTCTTCTTACCCTGAAATCAGGTAGTCTTCCTTTTTTAAAATTTATTTTTTTTTCACTTAATGGATTTTATTTCAATTATAGGTGTACAAAAAATCATCACTAGTCAATTTGATAGATTTTGTGTCCCAAACCCACAGTGCATCCCCCCACCCCCCAGATTGTCTTATTTTTATGGCTTCCTTTTCATCTAATGCTTGAATTTATCTAAAGTTAATTATCAAATAGATGAGAAATGAGCTTTAAATATTTTTTTTCCAAACAGATAATTTTTCCAATGTCATTTATTTAGTTCTTCCCTCTCCCCTCATTTGAAACTTCTCCCTTTATCATAAATTAGAATCCTGTATTTATGTCAAAAATTGTTCTGGCCTCTCTCTTCTGTTTCATCAGTCTGTTTATTTTTGTGCCAGTAATACACTTACATAAACACTATTTTATATTATAAATGTAGCTTTTTAATGTACACATTTTAAAAGTGCATATGCAAAATAATCACTGCCCAATTGTAATATTTTAATATATTGGTATATTCATAGGTGATATTCAAAATATAGTGAGTGGATGTATAAATATAGATATGCCTATCCAACTTGCTGTGTGTGTAATTTTCTACATACCATGAATATATGAATACTTATATGTACATAAAATACATATTTCAGGAAAGGTTTTAATACATTGTAATCTTATCAGCAGTTTAAAGTACCTTTGTACTACTTTCTTCAGGGATTTTAAAAATTTACCAATAAATAGGTGAAAAATAACACTTTGTTGGTGAGGTTGACTATTTTAATACTTATTGGCCATTTTTGTCTTCTTTTGTAAATATCCTATTTAGATACATTGTTTATTTTTCTCCATTCATTGATTTTAGTGAAGTCCTTTTAATAAGTCTATGAATTCCATGTCATCTATATTTTTCAAATGCCTTAAAGTCTTTATGGTGATTTTTGATATGCTATATTTTCTTAATTGATATCCAGTCAAATCTCCAAAGGGTGGGATTATGTTAATGACATAGGGAAGAAAGAATATGCTATTTTCTCCTCCCTCAAAGAAAAGAGAAGACCAATTAGAAAATTACTGGAAAAGAAGAAAGTTTAAACTTTCCTTTATTAAAATTCATGGTCTATTATATAAAATAGAAAACAAGTTGGCATGATTTTGGGCAATTTGTGGAAAGGAAAATAAAAAATCCATCTGCCTTTGATGTTACTGAACATTCTTCTTTGGTTGTTGACTTCATGCCAATGAAGGAGAAATTTTCTCACATAATATTTGACTCTGCAGTGAATACTAACATGTAGGCATTAATGAAGATACTGTTGATAGTTTACTATTGATGTTTTAATTGGAGATCTATACCCCATCTATATTTAATTTTGCATCTTCACCTGCCACACTATGTTTAATGAATGATCTTTTTGTCCAGCCTAATAAGAGCAAAGAATGGATGTCTTAAACTTAAATCTAGGTACACTTATCTTGTGTAATATTCAATAGGTGAGGCTGGGTGGCTCCAATGCCAGATACCCAGTAGCCCAATTTTTCCTCAGGTATTTGTAATGTCAAATGAAGAATCAGATCCTTCAGTTACAAGCCTTTTATTCTGATGTGCTTATGACTGACTCCTGAAGCAAGACTATGCTACTCTGATTACTGTAGTTTCATGAGATTTTTCTATTTCGTAATTCACATCTCTGTTCTTCCTGTTCAGAATTTTTTGCTATCTTTGAGACTTCATTCTTTAGTGTAAACTCTAGAATCAATTTGATAAGTAAGTTTTATGAAAAAACAAATTCCATTGGGATTTGTATTGGAATTATATCACATTTATAGATTAATGTGTTAACATTTTTCTGATATTTATATTTTTTAAATCCAGAGGGGTGACTTACCTCTTCATTTCCTTTCATGTCTTCTTTTGTCTTATTTATAATTGTCACCATAAATGGCATACACATAGTTTGTTAGACTTAATCCTGGGAACCTTCTAGGCTGTGCTGTTACTCAGGTGGGATCTTTATTTTTTCCATTATATTTTCTGATTTGTAAAACAATGAAGATATTGTGTTTCCAGAAAAACGGAATCTGTTTTGTATTAAAAGTTACACCTTCCATGGTGTATAATGGCTTTCTCTTTTGTCCCTGGAGGAAAGTTGGGTTCTTTCGATACAACTCATAGTGAGAAAATTTTCAAGGTGCCATCAAAGTTCATTTAATTATCTTTTCTTAATCTGACATACATTGAGATGCACTGACATTTCAATGATCTTTTCCAGGATGAATGTTGAAGGATTAGTGTAATATATTTTAATTTTTGTCACTAAGACTCTTTTCCTTTTAGTTTTCTGATGTCATTATGAAAGTTTCCAAATGCTTTTTAGGCCTTTGATCACTTATCATTTTTCAAAGATTCATTTAAAAATTATAATGATCTTTCTGCTCTTTATTGTCAAGTAACAGGAAGTAGGATTCAGCTTATTTGTTACTCACTTTGTTATTTCTATAGTTGTGGTGAAGCCTGTAGCTTTAAAAAAAAAAAAAAAGCCTGTTCAAAATATTATTTTGTTTTCCTTTTTTGACATGAAGTTTTTTATCTCCATTACCTAAGAAACCTTATTTCCCCTGCTGTTGTACACCCTTGAATTCTATTGATCTTGGCAAAGAATCATATTTTTTGTGGTTGAAACCATTTATTGATATATTTCATAACAGTTGAATACAAGTCATTCATAATTTGACACTTATTTTTAGTGATTTTATCCATTGAGCGTTTTGAAAGAAGGAGATAATTGACATGCTATCAGCTTTCCTTTGTACTCTAACCTTTGGTTATTTAAAACACTAGGTGGTGTAAAAATTATGTTTGATTATTATTGAGGATGCTGAGTGCACCACAGAATACATGAATCACTGAACATTTTAGCTTAAATCCGTTTAATTTATCTAGTGAAAGTACCTGAAACAGCACCAAAAGGGAAGTAAGATATATGATTTGAAGAAACAATTTGCTTTGCAAATGACTTAAGCTATACGCTTTGAAGCACTGAACATAATATTTAAAATACTTTTTTCTAATATGGCATATCTAAAAAATGGCTATCATTTCTAAAATATACTGTTCTTTGAATATTAGTGAACTGTATGTTTTTCATATAATTGTTAATAATTTGTTGGTATCTGATTTAATGAATAGTTTCTAAATATCCTTTGCCATTTTTACACAAGAATCTTGTTATTTTTCCTGTTTATTTGTAAGAATTTTTTGTATGCTAGGAATGTCAGCTCGTCAGTAACTTCTGCAGGAGAGTTCTCAGGTTAATAATTTATTTTAATTAAAACATTTACAAAGACAGTATGAAGAACTCCCATATCTTCTCTTACCAGGTTCCTAATTGGTAATTTTAGCTCATCTGCTCCCCCCTTATCTCATTCCAGTGTGCCTTTTACCGACAATATATGCTCCATCACCTTTAAATACTCTACTATATATTTTCTTAAAATAAGGACACTTCTCTGTTTAACCAACACACACCTTCCAATCAAGAAATCAGCACTGACACCAAAATACTATCCAATTTTACAACCCACTCAAATTGCACAAGCTAGCTAAAGTGTCTTTTTTTCCTCTTGGTCCATGATTCCATTCTAGAGCACATGCTGCATTTGGTTGTCACATTTTATTATTTCTTTCAGTCTGGAGTAGTTCCAGTCTTGACCTGTTTTTGCTGTCCTTTATGGTCTAAGAAGTATAGGCATTTCGTCCCTCAACCTGAGTCCATCTGATGTTTCCTCATCACTCAACCTGTGCATTCTTATCACTCAGGCTATGTGTTCTCATTAGGAATACCACAAAAAAAAAAAAAAAATGCAGACCACATCTGGAGCTACACTATGTCAACCTGTTTTACCATTGATGAGATTAACCTCGATCGTCTGCTCAAGTTAGTGATCTGCCAGATTCTACACTATGTTTTCCCTTTGATTTTGATTAGTACTTTATGGGAAGGTAATTCAATTTTATTCCAATATTTTGTTTCCTATCAGACCTTCACCCAGCTGCCTTAACATCCATTGACCAGTTCCCATCTGTATCAGATAGGATTGTTTCTTAGTGACATGAATAAAATGATAAAATGGAAAACTGAACTCATTCTAACTCAAACACATTTTTTATATTGTCAAAAAACTTACGGAATATGTGTCATGTAAAGATATATTCCTAAAAAGTGATAATTCAGACTTTTTTATACCTCCTTTTAAGTGCATATCAGCATTCACTATGTAAGTCATCTTTAAATTAACTACTGTATTTTTCTTTAGTGAAAATTATTCATCTATACTGAATGAATTTCAGGGAAAATAATATGCTATTTTCCATAAAGGTGACTTACTTAACTTTTCTACCGCTTTCTTGATAGCTTTATTTATGGTATTACATTAATTGAACTAAAAGCAACAGATCTTCATAAAAAAAAGATCAGCGTGCATGTGAGATGTATTTCCAAGCAAGTTTTTTTGAGAAACTTTTACAGCATAAGTGTTTTCTATTACATCTAGTTATTGGATTTTTTATTTTCTGACATTTCTAATAGGTTAAAATGTTTTTTTGATTTAAAAACAAATCTGATTGTTTTCCATCTGTCGGTAACTGAAATAAATATATGACAGCATCTTTCTCTCCTCCAGTTTGTCAGAACAGAGGCTGTATTGCAGAATTTTGTTCAATCACATTAAGAAAAGTTGTGCTTATTTTTAAGTTCTCCATTTCTAACTAGCTTCAATAATGTAGAGTAATAGGAACTAATAAATATGAAAACAGTGTAAAAATGTCTGGTGATGTAAAATAAAGATTTGACAGAAATACAGATGTTCTAGACATGAAAAGAGAAGGCCTACATTTGCAGCAAGTCATCATCCACAGGAGTATCGATTCAGGAAAATGATGAAATGGGAAGCTCTTGGAGGGCTTGGGTTTTTCTCTTTTCCCTGCTCTTCTCTGTGCCTGGTACAGTGCTCGCAGTAAAGAAGGCCGGTAGATATTTGAGGAATGACTGCAGGAAGTGTGCAGAGCAGCTGCTGATATCTGTCCTGCAGCAGTTGGCTGATTTTTTAGGTTCATTGAAGTGTTTTCTCTGCCTTTTAAGGATTAACACTTTATTAGTAGCTTCCTATCCTGTGTCATGTAATCCTCTAAATACCTTGTATGTATTAATCTCATTAAATGTGTATCACAATCTTAGAGGTAGATACTATTATTATCCCTATTTTCCAGATAAGGAAATGGGGCCTTGAGAGGTTAAGCCTCATGTCCAAGATTACGATAAGTGGCAGAATCAACATTTGAACCAAGCTGCCTGGCACCAGAGGCATTCTCCTAACCACTGTCTTGAGAGCTTTTCTGTCTGCCTGTTTTAGAGCAGCACCATGGCCTTTCTACTTCCCTCCAAGCCCAAGAATTCTATCGAAAGGATTAATATTCTTGCTTTCTATTGCCTTTGAAGACAATAGCCATATATTTTTACTCTATTGAGCTTTTTTGTTATACTAAAAATTTTTATCCATAAATTTTCTTCCTTCAGTTTATATCTTTATTTCAACAGCATCATCATGGCTTGTTGAAGTTGATTCAGTATAAACAAAGTCATTGTGGTCTACATGGTTGGGAAAATATTTTGTCTTTTCATTTTTTTAATTGCCTCTCCATAAAAAAGTTTGCACTAAAATAGGATCCCTACCTTTTTTGGCATATCCCTAACAGTTACAGTTTGGTACTGAGTTGCATCTGTTTTCTTTAGTTAGGGGTGTTTGGTACTCATTTTGATCATTAACACTTGAAGAAATAGGCTCACTAAGAGAACAGTGTCATCTCAGTGGGTGACCTGTGAATCCTGGTGCCTTCTTCCTTGGCTCTTATTTATTCTGAACAATAGAGAAGACATGATGACCCATGAAGCATGTCAGGAAACAGATGCTACAGTGTTGACAGCTTACTCTCCCCTGTGACTAATTCCTTTCTTTCAAATACAGCTTGCCTAGAACTTCTAGCTGTCTTACATGCATCAGTGCTTTTCCTTTACCGTCTGCCCATAGTTTCAGAATGTGTTACATAGAAAGCTACTGGAAATTCCTACGTGGGCCAACCTCTGTTGGCCTAAAGAAGTCTTATCGATTTTTTAGGACCTTAGGAAAGCAAAATGTTAACTTAAGAGGAAGATTTGAACCAGATAAAATACTGCATGGAATGAAAGGGCATCACGGGTCTTTGGGAGTCGCTTAGTCACTCCAGATGGATGTTTTCCTAAAAGCATCATAAATCATTTTTAGGTGAAGGTAAAGATGAAAAGTTACCATCTTGGGAATATAATTTTCTTCTGAGAATATTGTTTGTTTTTTATTCTTTGAAATAGTGCAATTACATGCACACCTTAATACACTTGTAAAAGCTTGGAAATTGAAAAGACTGTTGTTATATCTGCTTGGGAACACACACACACACACACACACACACACACAAATCCCAGTTCATCCAAAACTATAATAGTTTTAATTTATGTATATAAATGTATATGGCTTTTAAGAGATCACCAAATTATTTCTTTTGGGTCAAACTAACTTAAATCATTCTTACAGATAAAACTACATCCAGGAGAGATTTATTTATTTATTTATTTTCACAAAAGAGCTTGACTAAAGTAGCCAAATTCAGAAACTATAAAATGATGTTATCGTCTTTTTTTAAAAGTAAAAAATACATATTGTCATATATACTAAATGATTTAATAACTAATTTAATGATTTCTCAATAAGCACATTTTTCCCTTTCAGATTGTGCTCTACTTTTTTATGTGCATGTATTTTTAGAGCCTGTCATATCAAAGTGGATGTGTTCTTAAAATTTGATATATAAAATATAATTTTTATATTTTTGAATTCTGTTTGACCATAAACACCTATCACAGATGGTTTCACAGATCCAAGGATAATTTATTCCACTTCCTTTCTACAGAAGTAGAATTGTACATCTTCAGTTGAAAAGGAAATTCATGTTTTAGATAGATCTTTTAAAATAACTTTTATCTTTAAATTCAAATGAAGCGATACCTCAGTTAATAAATTCCTTGGGATCAAATGTATTTCATTACTTAACTGTATTAAACACACACATGTGCACATACACACACGAGCATACCTCCTTAAAGTCTTTCAAAACAGAACTGGTAGTGCTTTCTTCAGATGACCAAATCTTTAAAATTTCTCCTCTAACATATTAATCTGAGTTGTATAGAAAAAGTATAACCATTTCTGTAATTAGAACAATATTATATATTATAAAGGGATAGTAAGTTAGAAAAGTTTTAGAAAGAAGGAAAGAATGCAGTGACCCATTCTCAGCCTACTACACCTCAGTGTAAGTGCTCTCAGAGAGTTAGTGAAGGGTTATATTTCTAACTTCCTTTCTGCAATCATTAATTAACCTCTCTACTTTGGAATAAGGCCTTGAGGCAAAATAACTTTGGAGATGCCATCATGAGTGGAATGGAATGAATCCAGTCTCCAAATAGATACCTTGAGTTTTCAGCAGTTGGGGAGTGTATTGTATATAGCTTGGGAATCATTGCAAAGATCTTTTTTTCTCCATTGATGTTTAATTGATGCGCCCCAGTTTTTGAATAAAACATTGTTTTTCTCATATAATTGTAGCCACCTTGCTATAATCAGCTGAACCTAGATGTATAGGTCTGTTTTTAAACTATCTGTATGGTTCTTTTAGTCCATATTTCTATTCATGCACCCAACATTGCACAGTTTTAACTATTGTGGTTTTATAATAATTTTAGATGTGGTAGTGTAAACTCTCCAAATTTGTTTTACTTCTTCAAGTTTATCTTGGATATACTTGCTTTATTTTATGTTTCCTTGTAATTTTAGAAAACAGCTGATTTTTGTTTGGGATTTCATTAAATCTATATAAAACTTTGAGGAATGATTTACCTATTTCCATTAAAGATTGTAAGATTTCTCTCAGTCATATTTCATATACAATTTTATTTCACTTATGTAAATCTCAGTTATGATCTATTATTCTTTTTTTTGTATCACTGGATTATATCTGCTAGTATTTGTTTAGGCCTTTTACACCTATTTTTATGAAATAAATTGGTTTGTAGTTTTCCTTTCTTGCAATGTATTTGTCAGCTTTTTGCCTCATAAAATGTGTTAGGATGTGCTCCCTTTTCCCTGATCTCTGGAAGAATTTATATAATATTGCTGTTACTTTCTCCTTAAACTATTCAAACTAATTCAGTGATGTAGACATCTGAGATTGGAGTAATGTTTGTGGGACAGTTTTAATTACACTTCTACTTCTTTTTGATTTAGTGCCCATATCCCTAACAAGGCCAGTACTCCAACTGTGTATTAAATTGATTCCTTCTTAGGGATTTCTTTAGGAATTCACTTATTCTTTTGCACTATTTCTTTGTGCTCTCTCTATTGTGTATTATATAAGCACATAAATATACTATAGTGTTTATATAATATATATTGGTACAATATTTCAGTTATATAATATAATAAAATTGTAATACATTTACATTACAATTGTATGTTCAATTGTACAATACATCAATTATATAATATAATATAATATAGTCTCAAAAACAAGCCAAACCTAAAAGTCTCTGTTGACCATACCTATTCAACTACTGCTCCTTGGTTTCCCTTTAGTTGTCTCCAGTCCCGCTCCTCTCACTCTTTATTGTATCTGCTCCAATGAGGCTTCAGTTCTCTCTGCCTCACTAAAAATGTACTTGTCAAGGTCAGCACTGATGTCTGTGTTGCAAAGTCCATTCTTCAACTCTGAGTCCTCATTCCTTTGGACTTTGATTCCTGAGCTTGAGGAGGCTCCCACTTTTCTGGTTTTATTCCTCAGTCTCCTAGCCCCTTCCTTCTCACACCCAGACCTGTGGATTTAAGATTCTTCCAGACTTCTTCCCCATATTCACTTAGTTCCTAAGTGATCTCGTCTTGTCCAAGGGCTTTAAATGCCATCTCTCTGAAACAATCGTTTCTTAATTTTTTTCTCTTGATCTTTTGCCCTTGGACTCCAGAATTGTATGTCTGACAGCCCATCTCATCTTCACTTGGATATTAAGTTGGAATATCGAACTGTGCATGTCAGAAGTCAAACTCATCATCTTCTCCCTTAAACTTGCTTTTCATTCAGTGTTCTCCACCTTAGTAAATGTTAACTGCTTTCTTTTAGTTGTTCAGGCTGAAAACCTTGAAGTGTTTCTCGATTTCTCTCCCACTTCACATTTAATCCTAAGAAAATCTTACACCCTTTTCATCACCTTCCCTGGTCCAAGCCACCTCTGGCAATAGGGTTCAAACTCATCTCTTTGATGCTGCTGAAACCACCTATCCTCCATACAGTTTGTTCCTGACACTGCAACCAAGCTGATCATATTAAAACTCAGTTCAAAAATCCCTCTCATGGCTTTCTATTTACAGCAGCCCAAGTCATTTTGTTAGACTCTGAGGCCCTAAATGGTCTGCCTGTCTGCTTTCTGATGCCTTTTTGACCTAATTCCTTGAATTTTCCAGGCAGGTTCCTGCCTCAGATGACCCTGATGA
This sequence comes from Catagonus wagneri, assembly GCA_004024745.2. NCBI lineage: Eukaryota > Metazoa > Chordata > Mammalia > Artiodactyla > Tayassuidae > Catagonus > Catagonus wagneri. Next base: position 621,356 of record PVHT020000108.1, read on the forward strand.
CCCTCGCTCTTCTTCAGGGTTTCACTAGATGTCACTTTTTCAGTGAGGCTTTCCCTGAACGTCTTGTTTTATTTATTTATTTATTATAATTTATTTTTTATTTTTTTGCATTATAGCTAGTTTACAGATTTCTGTCAGACTTTCCAACTGCACCACGTGGTGACCCGGTTACCACGGCTTCGTCACATGTGATTAGATATAGTTCCCTGTGCAATACAGTTGGATCTCCTTGCTTTTCCATCATTAAAGCACTAGTTATCTCCATTCCCTCCCACCCCCTCCCCCACCCTTCCCCCACCCCCTTGGCAACCACAAGTCTGTTCCCCAAGTTCGTGATTTTCTTTTCTGATGAGATGTGAACATCTTGTTTTAAATATCACCTGACCATACTCCTTATCCCCCTTCCCTATTTTAATTATCTTAGATTTTTATCACCATATAACCTATTTGTTTGATATATGTTGTCATTTACCTATTTCAATATACATTCGGTGAAGACTTTTTTTTTTTTGGTGGGAGGGGGCACAACTGTGGCATGTGGAAGTTCTTGAATCCAGGATCAAACCCTTACCACAGAAGTGACAACACCAGATCCTTAACCCACTGAGCCACCAGAGAACTCCCAAGGACTGGTATTTTTATCTTTTTGGTTAATTTTGTATCCTCAGAACCTAGGACAAATAAGCATTCAGAAAATATTTGTTGAATGAATAAATGAGTGCTTGGTAAATGAAAATAGCACATCCCTTTGAAATGTGTATGCCATTTGAATCGGCAATTTCATTTGTAATAATTTATTCCAAGAAGGTAATTGTGCAGGTGCACAAAGAAACACATATTAAAATATTTTTAAGCATAAAAAACTGGAAAAAGTCATGGGAAATTGGATATTAAATAAATGATAGTACAGCTATACTCTAAAATATCATGCTTCTGTTAAAAATGATATGGCTTTACTTTTATTGATTTGGAAAGATGTTCACAGTGTATGATTAAATGAAAAGGACTGCAAAGGATCATGCAAAAATATTAATATTGATCATCTTTTGCCAGCAGTACCATTAGTGATATGAATTTTCATCTTCATATTTTTCTGTATTTTCTTAAATTTTGTGTAATTATAACCAATTACTTTACATCAGAGAAATTGTATACACATAAAAGAAGTTGCCAAATTGCTTGCAAGTAGCTGCATTCTCCTTGGTCTTCCTATAAGGCAGGACTGCTTAGCTTGGAGTCCCTGAATGGATCTCATGGATTTGTGAACCCCCTGTAAAATCTGTAAACCTAATTTTCTACACACTTTCTACCCACTTGCTTATGTGCATTTTCAGATCATCGAAGTAGTCCATATTCCTCAGTTGGTCTTCCTCAACCTTATGTTTTTGTTTTCATTCTTGATAAAGTAGTTTTTGTTTTCATTCTTCTTTGAGTTGGCCTCTTCTTTGAGCCCTTTCACTTCAATCTTTCACTCATTTCCATCTGCTTGGTCTTAGTCACAACTAAGTAAATTGAGGTTATGAGAGGGCCTAGCATTCATAGTTACTACCCTTTATCCATCAACTCATTTTGACTCTTAGACTTTCATGGATAGACTGTGCTGTGGAGTGAGTAGCCATTTATCATCAGTGCTTTATCATATCTTTTCTTTCTCCATCTTTGTATAAGACATTTCTCAAAGTGATATTTCAAAAATACACAGATACCACTAAATTCTCCTGCCCTCCAGGATCATACATAGCTCAAAGTGTCATTTCTTAGAATGTGTGTGTGTGTGTGTGTGTGTGTGTGTGATGCTGGCCTTATCATTTGAGGTAATAAATTACCTCCACTTCATGAATGGCCATTTTCCTTTCATTTTATTGTAAACTCAGTTACATAGGGTAATAAGATGGAGAGGTTTTTATTCAAGCATCATGTTTGATTCCAGGGCTTCAATCGTGAATCAATTCCATTTGCTACTGATCTTTCCCCTTGGTGATATGATTTTGGCTCCTTGCTACATTATTCATGAAGAAGCTTTGTTACCCTCGCTGATCTAGCTTCATTCCTCTTCTTGCAGCAAGACTTTTACAGTATTATTATTATTAGTTTTGAAATGGTCAGACTTAATTTTCAGTTAATGATGTGCTTATTATTGAGGATCTTCAGTGTTATTTGGCCTTATTTGTTATCATATTCTCAGTGCCCAACATAAACATTTGGAGGAAAAAATGAATGAATAAATCATAGCTTAAAAAACTGTATTCCTTTTATGCTTTAACATAAGGAAGGGATTTGTTTTGTAAAAACAAAATGATTTGCCTTAGGGAGTAATGAATTATTGGTCACCAGATGAATTCAACACATTGGATGACCATTTGATGGGAATATCATAGATGAGATTCAAGCATTGCTATTTGGGTAGATTCTCAGTAAATGACTTTTGGTCTGATGTTCATGTTTATGCAAAAATCAACTCTGAAAATTTGTTGATGTTTAAATAACATGCATAAATATGTCGTTGGAAATATAAATCATCATCATAATGTCTATGGAGTGCTTACTCTTTATTGGGAACTGTGCAAAAAGTAAGTACTTATGACTTATTTCATTACAAAACAACCATAGAAGGTCACAAATCTTATTACCTCTATTTGATAGGGAAGGAAACTGAGGCTTGAAGAAGATTTTTGGCTTATCCAATTATGAACTCTGGAGACAGAATTAAGATTCTGAGGTTTTTTAAATTGCTGCATTACACTGTCTTGCTGAACCAAATACCATTAAAAACTAACAAAAATAGAATCATTTGATTCTAATGAAGAATGCCAGAAAATATACCTTTTACTCCCCACTTTCCCATCACCCTAAGTATTTGAGGGAATCACTGGAAAAGATGAGGTGAAATAGCCAATTTTTTAATAATAAATGAACATAGCTGCCTAACTCACAATAATTTTGGCCCTACCAGTGGACTTCGCATTTCATATTTTATTGCTTATACTACTAGAGCCCCCATAATACCAGTGCTGTCAGCTTAGTTTCTATGAGATAAATTAATTTTCTGTTTTTATCTGTAACTTATGCCTCCTGGTTTCTGCATTTTTTTTCAATTAAAATTCAAATTGCTTATTATTCACAGAATTGGCTATAAGAGGCTGGGCTTATCAATGATACCTAACCGGGACTTACGACAAATAATAAAAATAGTTACCATTTATTAAATGTTTACTTGTTTCGGATACCATGCTTTATATGGCTCATCATATTGAATCCTTGTTTTATAGATGAGGAAACTGAGGTGGTGAGAGATCAGGTCATAGGTAGTCGTAAGATGTGGAGCTGGGTTTTCATTTTCAAAGCCTGTGCATGTTAACTCATTTGCAATTGTACCATCCATGAACCACATTAATGATATATTTGGAACTAGAAGTGCATGCGGCTTTTCTTCAGGTGACTAGTTTACAACTAGGTTATAGCTTAATGTACTGAGATGATCTGATCATTTTTCTGCTTAGGTTTAATTTAAGGCAGCAGAAAAATTCTCATTTCATGCTGTGTGCAAACTTTTTCAGTTGAGACATAATCTTGTTTTTATCCTTTGATCTTGAGTTATGAAGGAGGCTGTTAAAATGAACGATGTCCTGCTACTGTTGCCTGTTTCTCTGAAGTCTAATCTTAGTTTAATATTTCTGCCATTGCAAAGAATATTTGATTAACAAAGGCATAAATTATTATAAAGGGTGAACTTTATTTCTGGTTTTAGTTACCTCTCAAAATTATGGATAACAAATCAGAGAGACATGATACGTTGAAGTGTGATTAATTATCTTCTTGGGATTTACAATGTGATTTTAATTTAAGGTAGTAAGTGCTCGTTAAACATAAAAGGGAAAATAAAGGACAATACAAAGAAGGTTAAAAATCACACATAGTTCTATCACTCAGTTGCTTTTAAAAACCTTGATACATTTTATTCCAATTATCTATTTTCCCCGTGGTCACAGCTGTAAGTAATGTATTAGGGTTCTTGCTTGTAAGGTGACTTTGGAGGTGGTAGCAGACAGGAGGGCAGCTTACAGAACTGATGTGAGGCTGAGGCACCAGAATTTGGAGCAGGCACTAAGCAAAGGTGCCCTGGTGGGCCAGCAAATACAAAGCAAGATTCAGAGTGGACTTAATACACTGACCTGATGCTGTTTCCCTACAGCAATGCAGGGGGCTCTCCCCGCCCCGCTGCTCTGTTCCCTCTAGATTCCCAGTCCCAAAGAAGAGGGTCAGATGCTAGGGTGTGTCAGGGGCCCTGGCAGTATTACTGGAGAAAAGAAGGGGGGAGGTTTTGACCTTTGCTTTTTGAGATGAAAAAGATAGCTAATGTGATTTGTATGTGCCTAGTAATGCTCTGAGTGCTTTCTAAAATAAAATAACTCATTCCAATCCTCACAGAAGTCCTTTGAGGCAAGTAAAATTGATGTCCCTGTTTTATGGTTGAGTAACCCAATGAGCACAGAAAGCTGGAGTAACTTAAAGCTGCTAAGAAGGTTCTAGTAATATGAACCTAGAGCTTGGGCTTTAGAACTTGGATGTTTAGCCACACTGATCTGCTTCACCTAGGGTTGGGGAAACGGGTGGCAGGGGAGGGGGTCAGGCCTACCTTTCATTCAGATGTCACCCAGTGGGGGACAGATGGAATTCTGGAAATGAATGTGACCGTTAATAGACAAAGGATGCATTGAGATATGCCCAGTGTGCATTACAGATGGTTTTAAACTTGTAATTATTCAACAATCGTATTTTCCTGAAATTTCATGTTTCCATATGGTTTTGTGTGTCTTAATAGTGACTGGTTTTGAAGATATGGATTGAGTCCTTCTTTTAGGAGGAGATTTCCCTTCTTTTAATGAGAGCCAGCATTTACTGAATAATAACCACATGCCAGGCACACTTCTAAGTGTTTCACATCATTATTTTTCTCTTCCCTGTTTTTTTGCACATTACTTATCTGTTTCATTAAAAAACTTATTGAATGATGCTAATAAAAATGTAACTTTTGGTAAAAAAATTATTAACTTTTGAAGGGTCATTTTTGTGTATGGAGCAGTGTCAGCCTCTTTCTTATTAAAGGATACTTGTAGTACCTCAAGTTTAGGACTTCAGTACAGGTGACATTTTTAATAATATCTAGAGGATATTATTAGATGTTAGATCCCAGACCAACAGCAGTGATATGCTTCTTGCCTCCATGTGTAAAGAACTCGAAGTATGTAGCAAGGGAGTGATGTTTTTGCTGATGTTATATTTTTAAAATGCAAGCACCTTTCTATCACTATGAAATTCACTAGTTGAGTTGATTAAATAATGAATACTTGTTATCAATTAACAAAATAGAAAGGACTCTCTGATTGATACTTTCTGGATCAAAGACCAAAAGAGTTAGCATTTTATTTATCCTTTAAAAGTTCTATGCATTATTTTTATTCTTGAACTTAGTTTATTTTTTAACTTAAAATAGAATTTTTACTATATATATGTATAAATTGATTAAAGAAGTGATGTATAATTAATGAAGAAAATTCAATGTTATGAAAATATTTGAAAAAGTTCTTCACATCTTTTTCTCTGAATTATACTCCATTGGGATAACTACTATTAACATTTTGGCTTACATCCTTCTTGATCTTTTTTTCCTAACCATGTCCATACACACATAATCTTTTCAAACTAAATGGCATCCTACGGAGCTTTTTTTAGTTTACTTACTAATGAACTATGGCATTGTTTCACATCAGAACTCATTCTTTCAGAGAGTGGCATAATGTGTTCCAGAATATGAATGTATCATCATTCCCCTGTGAGTAGACAGTTGGTATTTTAGCAGATTTCTACTATTTCAAATCTGCACTGAGTACCTTCTGCTTATATCATTGCTAATTTGTGCCATTAACTGCAGGATATATTTTCGATTTTGAATTGCTGATTTAAATATGCACATCTAATGTGCTGATAGTTTTACCAAACTGCCTTTCAAGAAATCCATGTGAGTTTATTTTGTTACAAATTATATAGCAGACTTCTCGTTTCCCTACATTCTTATTGACACTGGATTTTATTAATCATTTTAATTATTTTGCTTATGTGATTTGTGCATCCATTGAGGTGCTTTTTCTTTAATTTATTGATTTGTGAGTGCTCTTCATATATTGTGAATATT